>CM069911.1:53547267-54147267 GCA_036172215.1 Camellia granthamiana
CACCGTTTACTTGTTATTGATGAATATTTATAGTTAGGTTTGAGGTAACAGAAAACAGTAAAACATATCGCCAAAAGAGGACGATGCAAGAATGAGATTACATTAGAGTATGCATTTTGATCCTTAAAATATAGAGTGATAATTGATAAGGATAGAAATTGCGATGGCTTGGTTTGTCATTCCATGACCTTTCAGTTTTGAAAACCAATAAATAGAAATTAAAACCAATAATGGTTAAAGTTGGTTTCATTCCTTTTGAACTTCCACAACCTTTCAGTTTTGAAAACCAATTACAACCTTTAAAAGGTTATGGTCCCTATTCCTTCCAAGTGGAAAAAAGAACACTGCCATTTTTCTAAATCCTCTCAAGGAGAAACATAAGGCACCAAAGGGGAAAGGAATAGAAGGCAATAACATAATCAATAACAAAGAGTTTATTGATAATCATGCTTCCGTTTAACCGTTCATCAATGGATTCAGGTATGTCATTTTGTCTTGATTTCTTGATAATACACATGGTAAATGATCCGAAGTGTAAGGTTTATGTTCTGAAATTTATGTTGACAATTGGTATCAGAGCTTGCATATCATGTGTCTTATCAGAATTGATATGCTTTATTCATTCTATTTAGTTTCCTGGAATCAGATTCTGAATTTTCTTATGGATGTAAATTCTGTTTTTCCTTGTTTTGTTCTGTGAAAATGGCAATCTGTTTTCTGGAATTGTAAAATGATTCGGTGGGCAGTTTTTTTTTTTTTTTCTCTCAAATGGATGAACATCATGTATTTATATATATATAGATATATCTTGCGATTTGATCGGTTTAATTTTGAACATCATATAAAAAAAAAAACTATTTGTTTTTGGACCCGTCAATTCTATTTATATATGTATGTATATAATTGGGATTGCTGCAGATTATATAACATATACGGGGTCACAAATTTAGAAATCTTTAAATTTAATGTAATTTCATACAACGTCTACAGAAATTTAATTTTTAACATTCTCAATATAAGTCAATTCAAACAAGATGTCACAAAAGTGATCTCTCTTATCTAGATTGTTTTATATGGAATGTTTCGATGTTCATGTCTGTGTATCTCATGCGGGTATTTATCGGTCCAAAGACATGATTAAGACTTGGCAGAATTACACACACATTTTGTGGTGATAAACATGTGCCAATTGTCAAGAAAACCTAATGTGAATAATAAATCCATCAAAAGATAGATTTGTTATTTGACATAACTTATTGTCAATGTTTGATCATTACAACAAGAATACCACTTATAGTTAATATCACTACCCAAAGGCTTGGTATTAATGTTGTGCTAGGTATCTTGAGATGTTGTCATTAAATTAATTTATTTAGAGATTATCTTGAGCTTTGGGTTGGGCGAAAGCCTAGTCTAAAACATTTGCATGTGTGGGGGTGTCCTGTTGAGGCGAGGCCTTATAAACCTCATGAACGAAAATTGGACTCTAAAACCATTAGCAGCTACTTTATTGGCTATGCCGAACGATCACGGGGTTACAAGTTTTATGATCCCACAAATAGGTCAATATTTGAGACGGGAATTGCAACATTTTTTGAGGATGTTGAGTTTGTGGGGGGAGAAATCCAGTTAGAGACATTGTCTTTGAGGAGGAAGCAGGAGTAATCCCACTTCCTACTACTACTTTTGATCAATCACAGGTTCCTATACCTGTCATTGCTCGAGAAGTAATTTCGGATCCTCAACCAGACAATGTTGTTCAAGATAATATAGTTCAAACCCCCATTCAAGATGAGGTAATTGTTCCTGAGGAACAAACTCTACAACCTCAACCTCAAGAATCTGTGCCATTAAGGCGATCCACCAGAGAAAGGGAGATTTGCACTTTCAGATGATTATATTGTATATCTCCAGGAACATGAGGTAGAAAATGGAATGTCGAAAGATGATCCAATCAACTTTCGGTCCAGCCATGGAAAGTTCCAACTCTCATAAGTGGATAGAAGCCATGAATGAAGAATATAAGTCTATGCATGACAATAAAGTTTGGGAACTTGTCTCATTACCAGTTGGTGCGAAGCCCGTAGGTTGTAAATGGATATTTAAAACCAAAAGGGATTCAAATGGTAATGTGGAGAGGTATAAGGCACGTCTTGTAGCCAAAGGCTTTACTCAAAAAGAAGGAATTGACTTTAAAGAAACTTTCTCTCCAGTTTCTTCGAAAGATTCTTTTAGGACAATTATAGCGCTTGTTGCATATTTTGATCTTGAGTTGCATCAGATGGATGTCAAAACAGCTTTTCTTAATGGGTGACATTAAAGAAACAATTTATATGGTGCAGCCAGAAAACTTTGTGTCAGGAGACCCAAAGAATATGGTTTGCAAATTGACTAAATCCATCTATGGACTCAAACAAGCTTCTCGTCAGTGGTACTTCAAATTTCATCAAGTTCTCACTTCGTATGGTTTTGAAACTAATGTTGTTGATGAATGTGTGTATCACAAGTTCCAGTGGGAGTAAACACATATTTTTGGTTTTATATGTTGACGACATATTGCTTGCCACAAACGATATAACTTATTGCATGACACCAAGAGATTTCTATCTAAGAATTTTGAAATGAAAGATCGTGGTGATGCTTCCTTTGTATTAGGAATCGAAATACTCCGAGATCGTTCTCGGGGTATTCTGGGGATTATCACAAAGGAGCTATATCGAAAAAGTACTCAATAGATTTGGCATGCAAAATTGTAAATCAGGTGAAACCCTGGTTGCTAAGGGAGACAAGTTTAGTCTCAGCCAATGCCCGAAGAACAGTCTTGAAATTCAAGAAATGTAGAAGATTCTTTATGCCTCGGCTGTAGGGAGTCTAATGTATGCTCAAGTATGTACGCGTCCGGATATTGCGTTTATAGTTGGCATGTTAGGCAGATATTAAGTAATCCTGGCATGGATAATTGGAAAGCAGTCAAGCGTGTTATGCGATATTTACAGAGAACAAAGGAATATATGCTCACATATAGGAGATCGGGATAAGTTAGAGGGTCATTGGATATTCCGACTCGATTTTGCTGGATGCCAAGACAGTAGGAAATCCACATCAGGCTATATTTATCTGTTAGCTGGCGGAGCAATTTCTTGGAGGTCTGCAAAGCAGACGCTCATAGCTTCATCCACCATGGCCGCAGAATTTGTAGCATGTTATGAGGCATCAAACCAAGGGATATGGCTGCGGAATTTTGTCACTGGGTTGCGTATTTTGGAAGGCACTGCAAGACCACTTAAGTTATATTGTGACAATAAGTCTGCAGTTTTATATTCCAATAACAACAGGAGCTCGACAAAATCAAAGCATATTGATATCAAGTTCCTAGTTGTAAAAGAAAGAGTGCAGAGTGGACAGATTTCCATAGAGCACATTGGGACAAACTCCATGATAGCGGATCCACTTACGAAGGGACTACCACCTAAGGTCTTTCATGAGCACACTGCTCAGATGGGTGTTGTTCTATTTGAGAACATTCTGGTTTAGTGGGAGTTTGTATTTATATTACTGCTTTATGTCAAGCCTTGAGTTTTATCTATGTAATTAGATTAATTTCTGCAGAAATGAAATATTCAGTTTATTACGCTCTGTTACGTATTGTGAAGTATTGATCTCAATAAAGTTAAGTAGGACCAGTTGGAAATAGGCATGTATGGATCACATCACATGTAATTTCCATGCTACGCATCCATGATTGATCTATGTCATTTAGCTGTATTAGTATACGTGACCATTGGTGGGTCAAGTTACGATTGATGTAACGAAGACCGCTTTGATCCTATATTAATATAGTTAATGGACAAGATTGTTTGGATACCCTCAAGTTATGATAACAAATTTCTGAGCTCACTAAAGTTAAGCACATTTTTCAGGATACATATGTGGTCCAGTGGGAGATTGTTAGATAATGTCTCAATGGGGACCCACATAATTAAATGTGGTGTTATCATTTATAAGAAGCCTACAATTTAAGTGATTCAATTTAGTTAATAGGCTTAAGGGTATATGTGTTATGGACCTAATGTGTAGATACTAGTTGTATAATTTCTATTTCTATGAGGGGCAGAAATAGAAATTAAAACATATTGGTTAAAGTTGGTTTTCATTCCTTTTGAACTTCCACAACCTTTCAGTTTTGAAAACCAATAAATAGAAATTAAAACCAATAATGGTTAAAGTTGGTTTTCATTCCTTTTGAACTTCCACAACCTTTTAGTTTTGAAAACCAATTACAACCTTTAAAAGGTTATGGTCCCTATTCCTTCCCAAGTGGAAAAAAGAACACTGCCATTTTTCTAAATCCTCTCAAGGAGAAACATAAGGCACCAAAGGGGAAAGGATTAGAAGGCATAACATAATCAATAACAAAGAGTTTATTGATAATCATGCTTCCGTTTAACCGTTCATCAATGGATTCAGGTATGTCATTTTGTCTTGATTTCTTGATAATACACATGGTAAATAATCCGAAGTGTAAGGTTTATGTTCTAAAATTTATGTTGACATTTTCTATTTTTATCTTGTAGGAATGGACGATGAATTTGATAGCCACTTTTATTTTATTTTATTTATTTATATATATATATAAAAAAAACAGAAGAAGACAAATTTCATGAACACATAAGACTTTCATTTATCTTACTCTGTATTTTTCTCTTCTTAACCCTTGGAAATGTTAAGCTAAAGACTATTCAAGAGGTCAAACTGTGTAATACAAACGAAATTGTAAAAAAGAAAAACAAGTCCTTTTTAATTTTGAGACCTACAGGCTTAGGAAGAAGATAAAATGCATTTTTGTTTTTGTTTAGTTTTGTTTAGTTTTGTTTGTTTGTTTATTTGTTTGTTTGTTTGTTTGTTTGTTTGTTTGTTTTTTTTTTTTTTTGATGTTGTGAAATGCCTTTTTTGTTAAAGAGATGGTTTTATGGCTCTAAAATTGAAGGAATTAGTAATTTTTGTGCCATCACCTTATACGTCAATGGAAATATGCTACAACTACAGAGAGTGGTTAGGATTTTTTTTTTCTTTTTGATTCATAACTACAGAGTGGTTAGGATTGATTTAATAATTTTCTAGGTCATGTACATATGCAAATAAAAATAAGATCAAGAAACATTATTACATTTTTAATTTCCTTGATTAGGAGTAATAATCATTTGGCTTAACCATTATACCCAATACCTAATGTATATAGGTTGTGTTTTAACTTAGATTTGCGAAGAGATTTGCGAAGGAAAAAGGAAAAGAAAAGATTTTTTTTTATTTAAAAAACATGCATATAGTTTCTACTTTATTTTTCTTTATCTATCTTTGTGTTGGAAAAATGGTTTAAATTCTGATGTTTTGGAAACTTTATGCTAATTATTATATAGGACCCACAAATCATTTATTGAGGGTTCGAGTAGCAATGTATTCGTTTTATATGGTGAACAAGATTATATACTTAGTGAGTCAAAACCATTTATAGATGAATGGAAAATTGACTTCTAAGTAAGGTTTATGAACATTAGAGATGTTTGTGGAAATTCTCAAAATGGTGTTGCAATCATTTTCTACACAGGAAAATTATGAACAATTTGGAGAATATATATAAGGTCCTAGATAAGTTGGGTTTGGGTCAAGCCCATTACTTATTTTCTTGGGCCCAAATTGTTTGAATTAATGTTAGTTTGTTGCTGGAAAGTTTGAATTTTATATTCAAACTGCAATGGATTGCAACGGACATCAACGGACATATTTTCAAATTGCACAGACATGTCTTTCCATAACAGGTTTCCATTGCCTATATTAAGGCAGTCCTCCATCCTTTTTATTTCCAAGAAAGATAACATTTTTTCTAGATCTTCCTTTTCCTTCTCTATTCATCTTGCATCTTCCATTTTTAGAGTTTAAGTTTGAGAGAGTATAAAGCACATATTCTGGTTCGCTGTACACATAGAGATAGTGCAAATTCTGTGTGTAGTGATTGTTGTATCCTAGAGACAGGACGCCCATTGATCTCGTGCACCAGTGGAGAGGGCATAATTCTGTCTTAAAGACACAGTGTCCATACACTGGCCTCAATCACATTTCCATACCATTGTTTAATCTGCTATAAAGTTGTAAGTTTTTTTTTTATTTGTTTTATTCATTCGCATGTAAAGTCACATGTAATTAATTTACCGAAATTATTCTCCAACAATTTTAAGACAGAATTAACACTTCAGATTTATGTATCAGTTAAATTAATTATCTATATTGTGTTTCGGTCTTGTTCAAATACAATATATACAGTTACTCCTTATATTGCGTCTCATTTTCTGCTCTGGTATAATTCAGAATGTATTTATTTATTTTTTTTTATCTATATAGAATTTTAATCTGCTGGTTCTAAACAGTGTGGTTTTAAACTGTTTTTCTATTCTGTTTTAATACAAAACTTCAAGCTGTAATTTCTGTATGATCTGGAGTAATGCATAAGTTATATATTTTGGGTTGAATTTTCTGTTAACGTTGAGGAGTCTGTTATATATACATATATATTAGTCTTGTTTGTTTGAGTCTGTTTCTTTCCAAATGTTTAAAAAAAAAAAAATGCTTTGGTGGAATGTTGTAGTGGACCACCTTTATTTGTTTGTTTGATTTGGTGCACTTTGTTTATGGTTTGACCAATTAAAACACTTTAGTGTGTGTTTAAACTTTTGGTCTATGGTGCTTCAGGTTGTTTATTAGTTTATATCTCATATATTATTATATTGCTTGAATCTATTTGTTTGTTAAGTGTAACAAAACATAAGAAGTTTATTTTTATATTTATAATTTGTGGTGTGTTCTGCATGTATCACTACTATTTTGTCTTTTATTTTGGCTATTGATTTTTTGGATTTTGTAATTTAATCTCTAATTTGAGTTAGTTATTGAGAAATTATATTTTATTTATTGTGAAAAGATTTGTTTTTGTTATTTTATTTTGATCAGAAAGTTAAAGTTTAAATGGCAACTGAGACTGTAAACAATGCTGGGAATACAAACCCGACATCTGCATCTGTCATCATTCCTACTCCTATGGTTACTTCACTTCCCACCACTGTCCCGGTTAACCACAATGAAAAGTTGGAAAAATTTAATGGGACAGAGTTTAAGAGATGGCAGCAAAAAATGCTGTTTTATCTTACAACTCTAAATTTGGCAAGATTTGTCAAAGAGAATGCACCCGCCTTGAGCGAGGACGAAACTGATCGGCAAGCAATTGCTGCAGTTGAGGCGTGGAAGCATTTTGATTTTTTGTGCCGAAACTATATTTTGAATGGATTGGACAACACATTGTATAACGTGTATAGTCCATTACAAACGGCTAGAGAATTGTGGGAATCTTTGGACAAGAAGTACAAAACGGAAGATGCGGGAATCAAGAAATATGTAATTGGCCATTTTCTTGAATACATGATGGTGGACTCGAAGACCGTAATTAGTCAAGTCCAAGAGCTTCAACTGATTTTACATGAAATTCATGCAGAGGGTATGAGTTTGAGCGAATCTTTCCAAGTGGCAGCAATCATTGAGAAACTACCACCGTCTTGGAAAGAGTTCAAGAACTATCTGAAACACAAACGTAAGGAAATGAAGTTAGAGGACTTGATTGTTCGGTTACGGATTGAGGAAGATAACTGCGAGGTAGAAAAGAAAAGAAATTCGGGATTTGTTTTCAAAGCCAAGGCTAACATATTGGAGCATGGACAAAAAGGGGAAAAAAAGAGACAGCGTCCTAAGCAAAACTCTAAACAAACTGTTGGTCAGAGTTTTAAGATTGGATCTATAAAGTTCAAAGGAAAGTGCTTTGTGTGCAACAAGGTAGGACATCGGGCCAAAGACTGTCGGAATCGCAAAGATCAACAAGGTCATTCCAAAAAGACAAAGTATGAACAGGCACACATAACTGAATTGGAGACTTTGTCTGATGGAGTGACTGAGATGAACCTGGCAACAGTTGTGTCTGAGGTAAATTTGATGGGGTCAAATTCCAAGGAATGGTGGGTAGACACTGGGGCAACACGACATGTGTGTGCAGATAAGAAAATGTTTACTACCTATCAACAAGTTAAGGATGAAGAGCAGCTTTTCATGGGAAACTCCTCTACTGCAAAAGTTGAAGGACAAGGGAAGATTGTGCTCAAAATGACTTCGGGCAAGGAGTTGACGCTTAACAATGTTTTGCATGTTCCAGAAATTCGAAAGAACTTGGTGTTTGGATCATTGTTAAGCAAGAATGGTTTTAAATTGGTTTTTGTTTTTGATAAATTTGTTCTGTGTAATGATGGTGTTTATGTGAGGAAGGGATACCTGTGTGACGGGTTATTCAAAATGAATGTACTGACTGTAATTCCTACTATTAATAAGAACTCCACATCTTCTGCTTATTTGTTTGAGTCTTCTCATGTTTGGCATGGTAGATTAGGACATGTTAACTATGATTCATTGCGTAGATTAATTCACTTGGACTATCTACCTAATTTTTCTATTGACTCAAATCATAAATGTGAAGTATGTGTTGAAGCTAAATTTACTATGACACCATTTAATTCAGTTGAAAGAAGTACTGAGCCTCTGGATTTAATTCATAGTGATATTTGTGATTTGAAATTTGTTCAAACACGAGGAGGCAAGAAGTACTTCATCACTTTTATTGATGATAGTACCAAATATTTCTATGTATATTTATTACGAAACAAGGATGAAGCCTTAGAAAAATTCATTGAATATAAAACTGAGGTTGAGAATCAACTTGGCAGGAAAATTAAGGCATTAAGAAGTGATCGAGGTGGTGAATATGATGCTCCTTTTGGAATGTTATGTTCACAACTTGGCATCATTCATCAAACAACTGCGCCTTATGCACCACAGCAAAATGGAGTTGCTGAGCGGAAAAATCATACATTGAAAGAAATGATGAACGCCATGTTGATTAGCTCAGGTTTACCCCAGAACTTATGGGGGGAAGCGATTCTTTCCGCTAATTATATTTTGAATAAAATACCTCACAAGAAGATTCTTAAAACTCCATATGAATTATGGAAAGGTCGGAATCCTTCTTACAAGTATCTAAAAGTGTGGGGGTGTTTAGCTAAGGTGGCCATTCTCGATCCTAAAAAGGTCAAAATCGGACCTGAAATTGTTGATTGCATATTCATAGGATATGCACATAACAGTAGTGCTTATCGATTTTTAGTATACAAAAGTGACAATTCAGATGTGCATGTCAATAATATAATCGAGTCGAGAAATGCATCTTTCTTTGAACATATATTTCCTTGTAAATCTATACAAGAATCAAGTTCTTCTAAACGTTCTTATGAAAATGCATTTGATAATAATCAAGGACATATTAAGGAAAATCAAGAAAGAACAAATGAGGCAGAACCTAGATGTAGTAAGTGAGCTAGGACTAGTAAATCCTTCAGTCCTAATTTCTTGACTTATCTATTGGAAAATGAGCCTCAAACATTTAAGGAAGCTATGTCTAGGCCTGAATCTCCTTTATGGAAGGAAGCTATTAATAGTGAAATTGAGTCCATTTTACAGAATCATACCTGGGAATTGGTGGATCTTCCACCAGGATGTAAGCCTATTGGATATAAATGGATATTCAAGAGAAAAATGAAGCCTAATGGATCAATTGAGAAACACAAGGCCAGACTTGTAGTGAAAGGTTATAGGCAAACTGAGGGAATAGATTATTTTGACACTTATTCGCCTGTAACAAGAATAACATCCATTAGAATGTTGATTGCTATAGCGGTTTTATACAATCTTGAAATACATCAAATGGATGTTAAGACTGCATTTTTAAATGGAGATCTTAATGAAGAAATCTACATGGAACAACCAGAAGGTTTTGTAGTTCCAGGGCAAGAAAAGAAAGTGTGCAAGCTTGTAAAATCTCTTTATGGTTTAAAGCAAGCTCCAAAACAATGGCATGAAAAATTTGACAATGTGATGATGTCAAATGGATTCAAAATAAATGAATGTGACAAATGTGTTTATGTGAAAGACACAGAAAAGGGTTATGTCATTGTTTGCCTATATGTAGATGATATGTTTATTATTGGTAGTAATAATGAAATTATAAAAACTACCAAGAAAATGTTGAACACTAAGTTTGACATGAAAGACATGGGAATAGCAGATGTAATTTTAGGAATTAAAATTACTAAAACATCTGATGGATATGTTTTGTCTCAAGGTCATTATGTGGAAAAAATCCTTGAGAAATTTAATAAACATGATGATCGTCTTTCAAAAACACCTGTGGATGCTAGTCTTCATTTAATGAAGAACATGGGTGAAGGTGTATCACAACTAGAGTACTCCCGAATAATTGGAAGTTTAATGTATCTTATGAATTGCACACGTCCTGACATAGCATATGCTGTTAGTAAATTGAGCAGGTACACAAGTAATCCAGAGAAAGATCATTGGACAGCCATAATAAGAGTACTTAGATATCTAAGATATACTTGTAATTATGGATTGAACTATACAAGATATCCAGCAGTACTGGAAAGGTACAACGACGCTAATTGGATATCCAACACTAAAGACTCTAAGTCTACTAGTGGCTATGTCTTTACCTTGGGAAGTGCAGCAGTCTCTTGGAAATCGTCCAAACAGACGTGCATTGCCAGGTCCACAATGGAATATGAGTTTATTGCATTGGATAAAGCAGAAGAAGAAGCAGAATGGCTTCGACATTTCTTGGAAGATATTCCAATGTGGCCCAAACCTGTGCCCGCAATTTGCATCCATTGCGATAGCCAAACAGCTATGGCTAGGGCACAAAATAATATGTATAACGGTAAGTCTTGTCATATACGTCGTAGACATAATACCATTAAACAACTGCTCTCAGATGGTATTATTTCCATTGAATATATAAGGTCAAGAGATAACATTGCGGATCCGTTAACAAAAGGTTTGACTAGAGAGCAAGTTATGAGATCATCGAAGGGAATGGGATTAAAGCCTGCCAATTAAGAACCGACTTAATGGCAACCCAACCTAGCTGACTGGAGATCCCAAGATCTAGGTTCAACAGGACAACCGAATTAAGTATGATTCCTGACCATCACCAAAGAGAAAATCTCTTACCCATTTCTATGATAACAAGTGATGTTTGTAGCGAGAATTAGGATAAGTTTTACTTTTAATGAAGTTCATATCTTGGAATACCAAGTAGGGTATAGCAGAATACTCTTAATGAGCATTACCTATATGAGTGTGAATTGGGCCGATTCTATGAGAATGCTAAGGCTACATTCTCTAGAGCACTCATGAAAACCAGGTATTGCCCAGGGCCAAAACGGGCACAACCAAAAGAACCAAGTTGTGTATGAAAACAAAACTGTGTGAAAGCTGTTGTCTTGGTTTACACTAATGGCAGAACAGTTCAAGACATCATGTTCACTAATCAGCCAGTAAACCCGATAGTTTTTCACAAGGGAGGGTTCAAGGCCACAAGCTACCTATCCTATGCAGGATGTTTTCAGTTTTGTATTTTCTCTGGTTGCATATTGTTGCATTTCCTTTTTGTCAATTTCATTCATGTGGGGGATTGTTGGAAAAATGGTTTAAATTCTGATGTTTTGGAAACTTTATGCTAATTATTATATAGGACCCGCAAGTCATTTATTGAGGGTTCGAGTAGCAATGTATTCGTTTTATATGGTGAACAAGATTATATAATTAGTGAGTCAAAACCATTTATAGATGAATGGAAAATTGACTTCTAAGTAAGGTTTATGAACATTAGACATGTTTGTGGAAATTCTGAAAATGGTGTTGCATCATTTTCTACACAGGAAAATTATGAACAATTTGGAGAATATATATAAGGTCCTAGATAAGTTGGGTTTGGGTCAAGCCCATTACTTATTTTCTTGGGCCCAAATTGTTTGAATTAATGTTAGTTTGTTGCTGGAAAGTTTGAATTTTATATTCAAATTGCAATGGATTGCAACGGACATCAACGGACATATTTTCAAATTGCACAGACATGTCTTTCCATAACAGGTTTCCATTGCCTATATTAAGGCAGTCCTCCATCCTTTTTATTTCCAAGAAAGAAAACATTTTTTTCCAGATCTTCCTTTTCCTTCTCTATTCATCTTGCATCTTCCATTTTTAGAGTTTAAGTTTGAGAGAGTATAAAGCACATATTCTGGTTTGCTGTACACATAGAGATAGTGCAAATTCTGTGTGTGGTGATTGTTGTATCCTGGAGACAGGACGCCCATTGATCTCGTGCACCAGTGGAGAGGGCGTAATTCTGTCTTATAGACACAGTGTCCATACACTGGCCTCAATCACATTTCCATACCATTGTTTAATCTGCTATAAAGTTGTAAGTTTTTTTTTTATTTGTTTTTTTCATTCGCATGTAAAGTCGCATGTAATTAATTTACCAAAATTATTCTCCAACACTTTGATTCTTTCCTTTCTTTTTCTCTCCATAAATATAAAAGTCAATCACACTATAAAATTTCACTAATAAAGGATTTATAAAGTATATTTCATTAAAATAAATATAGACAAAACAAGTCCTCTTTACATTTAAAAAGAAAAAAAAAAAATTATTGAGTCCTACTATCATTATATTCATTTATATTGACCTATCTAAATACAAATTTTATGAAAAAAGTAACACTTAATTGAGAATTTTCCAGTTAGGCCTATTAAAATATGTTGAAAATTTAAAAATCACTACAAAAAATTAATTATTCTCTTTATTTTTTTACATATCTTTTTATAAAAAATTAAAAAAAAAAAACACTAAAAAATCAGCTTCGAAAAACAATCCTTATTGCAATCAACCCAGCTCTGTTAGGTCATTTGGATTCCTAATCAACTCAATTATTGTTTTATAAAAAAAAAAAATCATTTTTCCAAAACAACCCTTATTGCAATCAACCCAACTCTGTTAAGACATTTGGATTCAAATTGGTTTAGTTAGTCACGTGATGAAGCCCTAACAAATCATAGATTATTTGTGGGTTTGGATACTGTAACTCAACTTTTTGCGCTCCTTTCGAAAGGCAAATGGCTCTACAGTTCGAACTCCACTTGTGGTTTTGAATCTGATTTTACAAGTGCAATGTGAAATGGTGAAAACACAAAAAGAGTCCAAATCCGGCAATTCTTTTTGGAAAATCAAAGTTTGAATCAAATGCCAAAAATGGACTGTTTTGCCGAATTTCAGAGTCGCCACCTAAATATTTTTGAAAAATTTAGGAAACCCAAGGCTCATGCCAAAGGCCATTAGTCCGTCATCACCAAAGTGTCTCAACTCGAGAACTTAGGTACGAGATGGGAAGGTCATGAATTGAGCACCCCACTCGCTCGATCAAAGATCAACCTCTACTAATCATGATGTGATTTTTATTTACATTATATGCTATTGTTCAGATTATTAGCTATTTTTTACTATGTGACGCACATACAAATATAGACTAGTTTGCAAGAATTGGAACACTTGATTTCATGTTTTGTTTGAAAATATTTTGTCATGACCCAAACCCGCCCCTAAGGGTTAAGGACATAACTGGCCAGTAATCCTAAGATTACCTACGGCCTCAATACAAAACAGATATAACTTATCAGGGTAAAGGGGCCAAACGGAAGCAAAAATTTAAAACTTTGTCCGTAGAGCTGTGCTTATATGCACCCCAAACAAACCGTACTCATATATGTTAATAACCCACATCAAAAGTGCAGTAGCATAAGCTTCTTTACAGACAGGATCATCTAGACTAAGTCAACCCATAGCAAACTATATACAAATATACACAAGATCCTTGCCAACAAGACAGAATATAAATACGTAACAAAATGGCAAGGTTAGGTCTCGTGCGTGAGACACAAGGCTGACTCTTCCAAAACTCCTGCTGTTCCTGGCTAACTTCACTGGGGCTGGGGTTGGACCTCATTCGGTTCATCTACAATTACATGAATGAGCGTGAGCGAACGCCCAGTGAATAACATCAAATAACAAGTTACATAACAAATATTGGAACAGTACAACAAACGGCCTTCGGCCCATTCATTTATGCCAATCAGCCTTCGGCCCAATCATTCATGTCAATCGGCCTTTGGCCCAATCATTCATTTCAATCGGCCTTTGGCCCAATTATTCCTTTCCATCGGCCTTTGGCCCAATTATTTATTTCCATCGGCCTTTGGCCCAATTATTTATTTCCATCGGCCTTTGGCCTAATTATTCATTTCCATCGGCCTTTGGCCCAATTATTCATTTCCATCGGTGTCCTCCATTCAATTTAATGAACTTGCAATGCAAAACGCACGCAGATGTAACAATTGGACAATAACATACTACAAATATCTTGTTAAGATATTACTCACAGTGATCGGTTTGTGGATTCGCCCTGGAGCTTGACCCTACACATTTCATGAATACAAAAGGGTCATTAATAATTCCATCCGTTCCTTAATTCACATAATCCTCTTTAGGCCTTATTCTTATCTCATTAACTTATTCACTATGCTTAACATACGCCTAAGAGTGCTTACAAGTGAAAGAGAACGGAAAACGAAACATAGAACACATGAACACAATTTCAAGAAACCAGGGTCCCCGCTCGAGCGTCACATTCCCCGCTCGAGCGGACCCTTAAGGCCTGCAAAAGTACTGGATAGGTGAAATTTACGCTCGATCGTCCAATATGGCGCTCGAGCGAAAGGCCTCTCAACATAGCTCCCCGCTCGAGCGTGAACTTTCCCGCTCGAGCGTAAGCCATGTCTGCAAAAAGTACTGGATGCCTCATTTTTACGCTCGAGCGTGAACTAAGAAGCTCGAGCGGAAGTTCATCCTTCATGATCCCCGCTCGAGCGCGAACTTCCCTGCTCGAGTGGGCACCATGCCTGCAAGAACAAAATACTGAGAGCTCGAAATCCCCGCTCGAGCGTGAACTTCCCCGCTCGAGCGGACATCAAAATTCTGGGTTTCCCAGATTGTGTTCTTGAGCTCCAATTCAATTTCCCAGCTACCATTCTTGCATGCAATGGCTCAAATCTCAAATTTAATCATGCCAACATGGTACCAATGCAAGATTATAACATTATGAGGCTCAATTTCTTGATTAACCTACATGCATGGCCTAAAATGTGCCAAACTCAACACCAACATGTTTAAATTCAACATTCAAGACTTATACTTCCAAGATTTGTACATGCATGTGGAAGATGCTCATCATTCTCAACTTAGATGGCACGAACGATGATCATAACATGAGCTTCCATTGAATTTATATATGGATTATACATCTTCATGCTCAAACATGCAATTTCGAGATAATTTCTTACATGCATGCACATATAAGCTTCAATTCAACAAAATTAACTCAACTTATGTCCTTTCTCCTTGTTCAACTCTGAATTTACAATTAGCAAACAAAATCCATGATTCAATGGACAGTTACTTACCTAGGAGCCTTAAACACCCAAGTTCTAGCCAAACTTGAGCTTAATCTTTAAAATTCCCAAGCTTTAAGCCAAATTGCACAATACTTCTCCCCCTTCTCTCTCTAAAGCCGAATCTCTCTCTCTCTCAAGTGTATAACTCAGATGTTTGAGTTGAATAGAGCTAAGGGAGAGTATATGCTAACATCCAACAAGCCCCACTATCAATACTTTAATATAAAATAATAGGGCACTTCATTTATCAATTTAATCAGTTTAAATTGAACAGAATCAATTTTCAATTAAATTTCACGGTAGGTTCTAAAAATTATGCCAATCACAATGGCGTCATTAATTCCGGGTTTTGTGGCCGATAAGGCCCTCAATTTAATTTCTAAAGCAGATTACTCAAACAGATATTCCTACGGTGAACAGATAGAATATCAAAATCACATTTATTCACATAATGACACATAAAATCATGCTAAACACATAATCATACTCAAATTAAGGACCAATTGGCGTATTACGGAACAGGGGTATCACATATTTTGTGAATTTGCCACTTGAAAAAGTGGGCTTAAAATGGACATTTTATCAAACCGTCCCAATTCAGGCATCTAGCCTTCATCCACAGGCATTCGAACAATTATATCATTTAAGCAATTAGCCTCGTAGAAGATATGCGTTGACATGGCAATACAAACATTCAATGCAATATGCAAAACCAAGTAAATGCTCACCTAGTACTTCGAGCCAAAACAAAGCAAAATAATTAGAAAAATATACATGTTCCTAACTAATGCAATATGACTAATGCAACGCATGCATTATGTATTTTATAGGCTCGGCTACTAATTTATGACATGTGAATCAATTTGCTAACATACGGTCTAAGCATGTATTCAAAGAATTATTTAAATGACAATGCAAGTTTGAATGATGAACCGAACCTCGGTGCATGCAATACAAGTAGATGGAAGGCATGAGAATGCTAATGAAACGTGATGCTCTATACTAACCATCGTAAGCAAATAAATAAAAGGGACAAAGACGTGGGGTTGGGAGACATACACATTATTACAACATTTGATCCCTTACGCAAGAGGGTGCAAATCAATGTCCAAAAGGCCGAATTAAACTAACTATTACAAAATCGAATGAAAACCAAGATAAATGGACTAGGTATTTAAACTAATTAATTACAACAATTATGAATGAATAGAATAAGAATTACAACAATTAATAATTAATGAGACTAATTATAATAAACAAGGATGCGTGAGGATTGCATGCATGTACATGCACGGTGCTCGAGAACAGCTCTGTCTGCCCCAAACATGCTCTGTTTCACCTCAGCCACTTCCTTTCTATTTTCTGCAAAAATGCATTGTTGACCAAACTTTGAGGGCCGGTCGGTCCTCAATGAAGCCCGACCGGGCATAGAGAAGGCCGGCCGTGGGTTAGTTTTGTGTAAACCTCTGTTTTGTGTGCTGAAGTGAAAAAGAGTGCAAACAGAGTTGTTTAAGCTCTGTTTGTCCCTTTCTTCCTTCTCTATCTTGGGAAAGCCTCGAGAGAAGGTTGAAATTGATTCTAAAGCCATCAATGAGCAAATTGATTGCTTGATGGTCTCGGATACAATTTTGGACAAAAATCAATGAAATGCAAGGAATATGACCACCCCTTCCTCTTGTCATGGAGTGAACTCAAAGAGGGAGGTTGCAATGCTTCAAGAATCATCAAAATGCCATGAATTAGCATGTGACGACTCTTGACACAAGGAACTTGGCATAACGTTCGGCCAAGTTCAAGCGATTCTAACCATTTTCTTTATATGGGATGTTCTAAGTTTTAAGCCAATTTTATGAAGCCTTGCCATTCTTTAGTCCATTTGTCCATGGTGATGTTAAAGTCCTCCAAACAAGAAGTAATGTCAAATGAGAGGCTCTTCTAAAGCATGAGAGAGAGACTATACCGTTGACAATGAATCCCTGAAAAGATTAAGCCATTAAGTAAGAGTCTTTCTACATATTTTGAGCAACCTCAATCGGTTGAAATCATTCTCAAGAATGAAAGAGATGGATGGTGGATTGATTGTTAAAATTAGACTTTTAGACATGGAAATAAATTGAAGAAAAGCTTAGAACAATATATAACATGTTATGTATGCAAACTTATGAGACAACAAATGAATTAACCAAAGCTTAAACCAATTAAAAAACTTAGGACAGCTCTCAAATAGCCCTTATTAGATGAAAAACAGAGGCTCAAAGTTAATGAAAAGAGCCTAAAAAAAAAAAAAAACTAAACAACGAAGAGGGGGAACAAGGCTAGTAAGCAAGAACAAGGAGGGGTGGCTAATCCCTCCACTTTTCAAACCTCAAAACATGATTTTCAGCCCTTTTTTAACTCTGAAAATCAGTGCAAGGAGCAAAGAAAAGGAGTGTAAAAGAAAGGTTTGAGCTATAGGTAAAGATATAGAAAGAGTGTAAACTCTCTCTACTCTTTGGTAGCTCTTCAAACCCAATCTTAGACACTTAGAATAGACTCAAAGCAACACAAAACAATAAGAATTAGGTAGGAAATGAAAGATATGAAAGCAAGAAGGAAGACAAAAAGCTTATACCTTGCAAATAAGTTAGCTTTTGATTATGATCCAAGCTTAGTCTCAACCTACTCTCAAGTTTGAATTATGCTTCTCAAAGATCAACCAAGGCTCTAAAATGGTGAAACAAGGTTACGTATGATGTATGAGATGACACAAGGGAACTAGGTTAGCTCAAAGGTTGCTTGCCATGGAAGAAGGAGGAGGGAGAAGCTCTCAAGGTGTATATAGGCTTTCTAAATTTTGTTCAACCCCTAAAACAATAGCACAGCTTCGTTTTTATAGAATTTGAGCCAAAAATATCATAAATATCTTCAAAAATGGACAGTTGGTGGCCTCCCGTCCAAAACAGTGTTTCTCGCCACCAAGGCTCGGCCGGCCATTCATAGCCACGGCCAGCCATCACTGATGCATGGCTAGGCCTTGATGCCCTCCCTTGTTTTTTTGGTTCAAACACAGCTCAGGGTGGTAAAAGGTCCAAAAATGAGACTCAAAGGTTCAAACAAGGTAAATGTTGAAGATTTGAGGTTATTTCAAGAGCCTAACTGAATCCGAATTGTTGTGAATTCAAAGCACACAATTCAACTTTCATCATCGAGTGTATCGAACCAAGCGCCTAAGTCTTGCGGGCGGTCAAAAAAGGGTGTCTACAGTTGCCCCTCTTTGACAGAGCTCGAGTAGTCATGAAATGACGTGAGTGAATGTCAAAGACTAAAGACAACCCATTTGACGAGGCCACAAGACTTGGGCAAGAAAGCCAGACATAAATTAGATTGGTTGCGCTCGCAAGTTGCCTACGCATCCCTTTGTAAGGAATCAAACCAACGTAGTTTAGGGGCAAAATGCAAACATAAGATGCAAGAACATAACTTATGATCATGCAATGAGGCCATGCAATGAAACACTTGAATGGAAATGCAATGCAAAGAAAATGCTACATTTAAACAAACTGAAACAAGGTACAACAATTCCAACCATGAAAAGAAGTAAGGAAATAAACACGCCTCGCTTGGGAAACACGATCCAAACTACATTTCATGTAGAAAGGATGTAAGAAAATTATGCAAGCCTAACTACGAGTTGCGCAGGAAAAGCAAAGGGCGACATAACCATCGAGCACACCCGAGGTCTCAACCGAGATCCTAACGCGTTGTACGCGAGAGGAGGAAAGGTGGTGTGAACACCGGGCGCACCCGATATTTTTAACCAATTTGTAATCCTAACGTGTCACACGCGAGAGGAGGAAAGGTTGGTGTGAACATTGGGCGCACCCGATGTTTTTAACCGAAGGTACAATCCTAACACATCATGCGCGAGAGGAGGAAAGGTGGTGTGAAGATCGGGCGCACTCGAATGTTTTTAATTGATTTGCAATCCTAATGTGTCACACGCGAGAGGAGGGTAGGTGGTGTGAACATTGGGCACACCTGATGTTTTTAACCGATTTGCAATCCTAACGTGTCACACACGAGAGGAGGAAGGGTGGTGTGAACATCGGGTGCACCCCATATTTTTAATTGAAGGTAAAATCCTAATGTGTCACACGCGAGAGGAGGAAAGATTGGTGTGAACACCGGGCGCACCCGAATGTTTTTAATCGAAGGTATAATCCTAACGCGTCACACGTGAGAGGAGAAAAGGTTGGTGTGAACACCGGGCGTACCCAAATGTTTTTAACCGAAGGTACAATCCAAACGTGTTACACGTGAGAGGAGGAAAGGTTGGGAATTGACTAAGAACAAACAAATCGCATAAGTAGGAGTCAAAACATGAATTCTACTCAAAGATACATTAAACCAAAACAATGCCAATGTGTTAAAACAATGGGCTCACCGCACCGCATTTCAATCCGGTTGTAAAATGGATGATGATTTTAATGTGGCACGAATGATTTTATCTAGAACTCCTCCGTATGAATCGTACATACAATATCGTTTGGTTACAACATAACGGAATGAACTACGATTCAAGCAAAATAATGATAAATTAACAAAAAAAAGTTTAAAACAAACAAACAAGCTTAAACAAATTAGATCAAAATCAAATAAATACGGTCTATTTTGTTTGTTTTCACTTTTCCTCAATTTTCTCCCTTCTTTTTTTTTTTCACTCACTGTTGTTGTTGTTGTTGTTGTTTGTTGTTTTTTTTTTTTTTTTCGTTCACTCATTATTATTATACACCCAAATTAAAACTCAGAAATAAACTAACATAACAATAACAATAACAAACAAAAAAAAAAAAAAAAAAAAAACAAAATTGAATTTACCAAGAGCCGGCTAGGCCTCGCCGATGCACAGCCGGGCTTCGACACAGTCGGCTGGCCTTTAATAGCGGCAGGGGCAGTTTCGGGAAAGCCACAACCCGTGGCTGTTTAAAACACAATGTAACCCTCATTTCCTCACACTCCCCTATCTAAAAACACCTCATCCTTTCTCTCTAACCTTCCTCTCTCTCTAGATTTTCATTCCTCTTGAGTTAGCCAACAACTTTTGCAAAATTTTTCCTTAAAACCCTCTTGATCCTCCACCTTTTGAACCGATTGGATTTTGGTTTGGTGAAGCTTTGAGTTTTCTCTTGGTTTTTTTTAGATCCTCACACATTTTCCCAAACCTTTCCCCCTTCTCCCTTTGATTTTTTTTTTTTTTTATCTCCTCTTTATTTTCTCTCTCCTAGGGTTTTAGTTTTGTGATTTCCACCCATCCTCGCTTACCCACTCACTCTTCTTTTTTTTTTTTCCCTCTCTATGGCTACTGACGAAGTACTTATTCCCGACCCCGCCGCAGGTATTGATGCCACCCTTGGTGCGGACATGAAGGCGAAGAAAGCTGTTGCATTGATTCCCCTTCTCGAGAGGCCCTTTGATGTTGCTATATACCAGCTGCGTACACACGTGCCATCCACGAGCGGTATTTTGAGATTTGAGGGCTTCATCCCAAGGATAGATGAGGACACCCTACTGCAAGAGCCCACGGAGCACGTATCTGCCGACTCCTCCATGGTACGTAACTTTTCCCCTTATTTTACTTTGCACACATGTTGAAACTGATGAGCAAACCACTCATCTCTGCTGTACATATACTAATAAAACTACTAATTGATAGGTGATAGCCAGGAGGATAGGCGGCTATGGCTCCATATTTGATCCCTGACGTTGGTACGAGCGGCTTCCCGCAGAGGTCCGCACTTTAGTTGATGCTATTGGCATTGGGCCCTTTTGCTCTAGGCTCATACAGATGAGGACCGAATCATGGCTCTATGGGGCCCTGGTAGAGAGATGGTGGGATACCATTAACTCATTCCACTTCTTCTCGATTAGGGAGATGACGCTAACCCCATACGACTTTTCGATGTTGACTGGTTTGCGGGTTAGGGTCGGCGGCCTGGTTTCCTTTAATCCGAATATGACCTAGTGGAGAGCTGCACAACTCCAGCTTCTCGGGGCGATCCCAGACACCATCAGCCACAGGATAGTGCACTACAACTGGTTCTTGGAGCACTTTTCTGGCACTCAGCCAGCTACTGTAGATGAGGTTGCCCAGTACACCCACGGTGTAGACACCCCATTTTTGACCAACCTCAAGACTTTGACGTCATCGTTCATGCACTCGATGATTGCGCATGTTTGTGCTTGTTTTGAGCGCCCGAAGGTCTTGGCCGAGCACCTTGTCTTTGAGCCTTTAAATTCTCTTTGTTTTGGCCTTGTTCTTAAGCCAGACCTTGGTGCCCCTTGCCTGGAGGAAGGAAAGGCCTTTTCGGCCACTTTTGGCTATTATCGGCCACTTTTCCCCCCTTGTAGGCCACTAGAAGTGGACGGTCGGCTAGGGGAGGTGGCCGGTCGGCCACCTAGAGTGGTCGACGGCCATTTTTCTCCTTTTTTAGATATTTTATCTACTGGTTGTGCCAGTTGTTGGTCACTGAATGCATCCTCCATCCATGTGTATGGAGGGATGGAAGCAAGCTTTTAGCTTGTATTCCTATATAAGGGGAGTCTTCTCCTCCATTTGAGGGGTTAGAAATTTTAAGAGCAAAATTTCCCCTCTCTCTCTAGAATGCTCTCTCTCTTTCTCTCTCCCTATTTTGTGCTTGAAGTGAGAATACTCTACACTTTTACATTGAGACCCTTGACCAAATACCTTTACCTTGGAGCTGAGGTTCTTTGAGGCTTGGTTTGAGGTCTTGAGCTTGGTTTTGACCCAAATTTGTTGCTGATTTAGTGCTGTGCTCCAAGGGTAAGGATTTGTCCCTTTAAAGCTTTGTTTCAGTTACTTGTTTGGCTACCTTTGTATGCTACTTTGAGGCTGGTTTTAACCTCTAAAAAACTCTATTTTTAAGGGTTTAAAGTGGTGGTTTAAGCCTTGCCTGGTTAGGGGGTGGTTTCCTCCCTTTGCTCTTTGGCTTGTAAAGCCTTTTGAGCCATCTTTCAAAGCTTTTGGAATACTTTTTTCTTGGTGTAGACACCCCATTTTTGACCGACCTTAAGACTCAGACGTCATCGATTGAGCACTTGGTGATTGCACATGTTGTGCTCGTTTCGAGGTTTCGGAGTTTTCGGCCGAGTGCCTTGCCTCTGGGACTCTAAACTTTTTGTGCTTCGGCTCGGTTTGCGGACCAAGCCTTGTTTCTCTTCCTTGGAGGGAGGAAGAGGTCTTGTAGACCACTCTTTTGTGGTCGTAGACCACTTTTCCCGCTTGGAGACTAGTTTTTGATTTTCGAAGCCTTCGGCTGCGCGCCTTGTCTTGGGACCGCTTAACGTTCTCCGTTTGGCGTGGTTTTTGAACCATACCTTGTTGCCCCTTCCTAGAGGAACACTGTGGTCTGGGAGACCACTTTTGGTGCTTGTAGACCACTTTTTGAGGCTCCCGGTTGTACACCTTGCCTCTCGGACTTTCGTCTTGCATCCTTTTTGGTTTGTTTTTGGCACAAACCTTGTTTTCCTTATTTGGAAGGTGGTACAAGGGTGGGAGACCAGTTCTTCCCCTTGGAGACCACTTTGCTTCCTACCAGCCAGTTTTCTGCTCAGGAAATTGGTTTTCTTGGTCTTTGGGCCACCTTTTCTGGTCAGCCACCACACCATTGCCTTGCTTTCAGTGTGCAGACCATCTCCCCCCATGGCCGACCACTTCCACTGGTCGGCTGACCAGTAGAAGTAGCTGGCTGACCACTTCAAGTGGTCGGTAGCTTTTCATCACCTTTTTGGAGATATTTTCATCTAGCTGGCATAGCTGGAAGGCACCAGAACCATCTTCCATACACGTGTATGGAGGGATGGCCTTGGACCCTAAGCTTGTCCAACAAGCTTGAGGCTTGGTTCTCCATATAAGAGAACCTCCTCCCTCCTCCTCCAGGTTCAGAGAATTATGCTTGAGTTATACATATACACCTTTGTCTCTATATTGCTCTTTTTCTTCATTTTTGTGCCTTATAGTGTAATTTCTTCATACTTTAACACACAAACACACACTCAAACACCATCCTTTTGTTGCTAAGGTGCTTAGGAGCTGGTTTTGGTGTTGTTGGTTTGGTTTGAGCTCAAAAAAACTTGCTGGAGTTGCAGCTTTGAAGGTGTTCATCAAGGGTGAGCTTCTAACTCTTAAATCCCTTGATTTTGCTCAACCTTTTGAACCTATTTGCATGCTTATTTAGGCTTAACTTCCTACTATAAAAAGTTCTATTTTTCAGTCCTTAACATGTTTATTTAAGGTCACTTTTGTGTTGGGGGTAGTCTACTCCCTCTTAGGCCTTGTTTGGCCTTGTTCTTGTGCCTTCTTTTTAAGCTTTTGGGACCAACTTGTTTTGGCCTTCTCACCATTGAAACTCACAGGAATTTCAGTGGTGGAAATGGTGTTTTGAGGTCCCAAATAGGAGAGGGTCATCCCCTTTCCTTGTGTCTTGTTTACTTGCTTTGAATGCCTCATGTGTGAGCATGTTTGTTAAGCTTGTGTTGGCCACATCTCAGCCTATTTTAGGCCTTATTTCAGCATGACATGCCACTGTTTTGACTTGGTTTTGTCATCCGTTTCATGCCTTATACACTTGTAGTGTAAATCTCATAAACTAGTCTTATGTGCTTCATGAAGTAGCATGTCTTTCTAGCTTGTTTTGAGTCCATCTCAGCATGTTCTTGGTGTTGTTTTGCCATGTCATGTCTCTGTTAAGGGTTGGTTGGGTTGGCCCTTGCATGCTCCTTGCATTTATAGTGTAATTTCCTTTACTAGCCTAATGTGTATCATGCTTTAACATGTCATTCTAGCATGCTTTTAGCTTAACTCTAAGAAGCTTTTGTCCATGTTTTAGCATGCTCTAGCTCTGACTTGTGTTGTTTTGCTCATGCATGCCATGCTTTGTATAGCCATAGTGCATTTTAGCTTGTTAGCTTTGTGTATCAAGTCCACTAGCATGCATTACTTGGCCTATTTGAATGATTTGGCATCATTTGTTATGTGATTTCAGTGCATGTTTCATGGTCATACACTTACATTTGTCACTCATTCAATGCGTTAGAGGGTTTCCCCTTTATGTCTTAAACATGAGTTATTGCGTATGCCTTCATGCCTAAGCTTGTGAGGTATCATTTCAATGTGTATTTGGGGTTATTTTGCCATGATATAACTCTGATTTTTGTTGGCAAAGCCATCTCATGCTTGGTCTTGATAGGTGTAGTGTAATCCACCTTATTTGCCTTGCATACATCATGTTTTATGCTCACCATGCTAGCTTATTTTGGCTTCCTTCCATACATGTTTTAGCATCATTTTGACATGCTCTAGGACTATTTTGGGTTGTATTTGCCATATGCTTCATGTTTTGCATAGTTGTAGTACAAATGCCTATGCTAGCTTCAAGCTTTGGATACGATAGCATGCTTCATTTGTGTTGTGTACATGATTTGGCATCCTATAACATGACATTTCAGAGCATATAGACTTTCCATGTTCCTATTTATTTCATGCTTTGAATGCCTTTGAGGGTTATGCTTTGTTGCCTTGCTTGTGGCCTAGCACGTATGCCATCTTGCCTAGGTCCTTGAGCCCCTATCCCAACATGTTTTGGTCTTTGTTTAGACCTATTTAAGCTCTGTCCATGATTGGTTCAATCATTTGTGCCATGTATTGCATGCCCCTTGTGTAGTCCCTTTAATGGCCTTGTGCCTTAGGCTCTGTTGCATGCTTTACTTGTGTTGTTTGAATGATTTGGCATCATTTCACACTTGATTTCAGAGCCTATAGTGTTGTTACACTTCCATGTTTATCTCTTCTTCATCGTGCTTGAGAGTTGTGCTCTTAGGCCTAGTTGGTGGGCCATTGCATTGAGCATGTTTGTCTTGCATTTCATGCCTTTGTTTCATCATTATGGCCACTGATTTGGGCATGACTGGGGTCTATCCATTTTGGTTTAAGTTCATTGAGCATGTTATGTGAATGTTGTTACACTACATCATGTTGTTGCATGCTTATGTTACCTTGCATTGTGTATGCCATGTTACATTGCATTGAGCATGTTTGTTTACATGTTCTTAGCATTGAGTATGCCATCCTTTTCATAACATTGTGTATGCCATGTTGTTCTTAGCATTGTGCATTGTGCATGCCATTAGCCTTGTTAGGTTGTTCATGTTGCATTGCATGTTTGCATGCTTACGTTGCATTGCATGTTTGCATGCTTGAGTTGCATTGCATTTGTTTGGATTAGGTGTTAATCCAAACACGAGAAACGAGGGACATTTCATACTTGAAGTAATGAAACGTGCCTCAATTCTTGGTCGTCGATGCTCTTGATCATACATGATAGAGTTCTAGGCTTTATGTGTTTATGTGTGCATTCATTTTACATTGAATTGTACAATTTGGCTTCTCGGCCATCATGTACCGAGATGCGTGATTGGTGGCCCGAGGGTCGAGAACCACACTCCCTTGAGCTTATGAAATGATAGAGAGGGTGGTTGTGCACACATATGTTGCAAATACATTGCCATGCCCTTTCTTGCTCTTTGTTGCAGCAAGCTGGAAGAGTGCAGCAACAACTGGTCGGCCGACCAGAAAAGCTGGCTGGCCGACCACTTTTTCTGGTCTGCAGCAACAAAAAGTGGTCGGCCAGTGGCTGGAAATATCAACAACTGGTCTGCAACCCTCCCATAGGTCCCCAAGGTGAGTTAGAAGCTTTCTGGAGCTTGGTGCAAGGTTCAGAGAATAGTTGCAAACAGAGGCAAGTCGGGGCATTGCGACGAATTTCAAAACGAAGCAACCGGGCATGCATACATTTCCCGCCTTGAGGCTCCTATTTTATTGCTTTACTTAGCTAATTTGCTTAGCTAGTTTATGCTTTGGTTTTGTATTTAAGTAGTTAATACGTTTAGCTGCTTAATTGCTTTGTAATAGATAGTTAACTAGGATTAGTTAATTAGCTTCGTGATGTAATAATTAGCTTAATTAGCTTAGATTAGCTAGTTAGCTTCTTATTCGGACCCTCCGTCGAGAGGGCCAACTGTTGTAATAAGCGTGCGTGTGTATGATGCATGTCTTCCAACCCCATTTCTTTCTCCCTTTTACTTAACCGCTTACGATGGTTAGTTTTAGGGCATGTTTCGATTAGCATGCCTTATGCTTGCATGCGTGCATCCATTCATCTGTTTTGCATGCACTGGGCTCGGCGCATCATACTAACTGCATTGTATTTTCAATACATTTACTTGAATACATGTATCAATAGTTGCATTTCACCTGACATCTTAGAATATCCGAGCCTATCTTAGCTGCATTTTGCATGTGTTGCATTAGCCATCTTAACATGAACTAGGATCATGCATGATTTCTAACTAGTTCTTTGTTTTGGCTTGGAGTACACTGTGAGTGTTTACGCTTTAGCATACTGCATGTGTGTTAGTGTTGCCATATTTAGCATGCTTGCCATGAGGCTAACTGCTTATGTGATTAACTGTCTGAATGCCTGTGGGTGAAGGTTGGATTGCTTGAATTGGAACAACTCATCAAATCCCCGATTTAGCTTACTTGCGAGTAACAAACTTTAAATCATTTTCTCAAAACGAACATGCAATGTTTTGTTCCAACTTAGGCGATCTAGTCTATACTTGTATGTTGTGCGCATCACATAGTAATTCTAGGTTAATAACCAGAATAAGAACACATGTGTTTTCAAAAACAAAATATCATGCTTAGTACAGGCCGATCTTTGATCGGGCGAGCGGGGGTGCTCATTGCATGACCTTCCCCTCTCGTACCCAAGTTCCCGAGCCGAGGCAACTTTGGTGATGACGGACACGTGGCCTTAGGCACGAGTCAGGGTTTCCTAAATTTTCCCTAAAATAAAATATTTAGGTGGCGACTCTGTATCTGGCAAAACAGTCCATGTTTGACACTTCTTTATAAAAATCAGTTTTCCAAAATAATTTGCCGGATTTGGACTCTTTGGTGATTTATTGGTCTCACATTGCATTTTGTGAGATTAGATTCAGAATCGTGACATTGAGTCCGAACTATAGTAGCCTAAGAACAAAACGAGATTCGCGCCCTCGCCAGCACGGAGAGCGGGAGTTCTCCAGGGCACGTCTACACTTGGCCTTTCAACCACTGAATTCTAGGGGAATATCAGTGGTAAAAAGTTGGTTTTGAGGTCAAAAATAGGAGGGGGTGGCCTCCCCTCCTTATCTCTTGTTTGCATGTGTAGATGGCCTAAGATGAGACTATGTTTTTCTACCTTTTTGTAGCTTAATTCAAGCATGTTTTAGGCTCTATTTTGACATGCTTTAGCTCTGTTTTTGGTTGGTTAGAACACTTCTTGCTTGATTTTTGTACTTGTAGTGCAATCATGCTTGCTAGCCTAGCATGTTTGATGATTTAGCCTATCATTCTAGCTTGTGTTAGCTTAACTCCAGTACATTTTTGCTACTGATTTAGCATGCTTTGACTCTGTTTTGAGTAGTCTTGGTCATATGAGCTTTGCCTTGCATGGCTATAATGTAGTTAGCTTCAATAACTTTGTGATTTAAGGCTTCTAACATGCTTTGCTTGGGTTGTTTACATGCAATAGCATCATTTAGCATGTAATTTCAGTGCACATATCACTGTCACACTCTCACATATATCACTCTTTTATTGCTTCTAAGAGTTGTGCTTTGTGTCTTGCTTGCGAGCCAACATGTGCGCATGATGTTCTTGCCTTTTGTGCCTAAATTTCAGAGTGTTTTGGCTATTATTTTGGCATGTTTAAGCTCTATCCAGAGTTGGTTTAGTCATTTAAGCTTGATATTGCATGCCTCTTGTCTAATGCTCTTCACTAGCTTTAATGCTTTTGGCCCTTAGCATGTTGTGCATGTGTTGCTCGCGTGTTGTTGCACTATTTGTCATGCCATCTCAGCACTAAAAGTCTGCAACCTCCCTCATTTCTTCATTTTTCCGTTTGTTTTGAGGGTTGGTTAATCTCATGATTGTGTTTAAGCTTGAGATAGAGCTTGTGCTTAATGGCTTTAACTCTTTTTTGAGGGTTTCTACTAGTCAAAGGCATGATCTCTCTCATGTCTTAAAGCATCCTTTGGTTGACCCCTCTTGTATTAGAGGACAATCACTTTGAACTTAACCAACTAAAGAATGGTTTGGTAATGCTAAAATGTGTAAACAAAACGAGCCAAGTAAAACATGGACAAGATAAACATGTGTGTTGCATTGCATGTATTTGGATCAGACGTTAATCCAAACACAAGGAATGTGAGACGTTTCATACTCAAAGTGATGAAACGTGTCACATTTCTTGGTCGCCGTCACCCTTGATCATGCATGATAGGGTGGTGGCCATTTGAGTCTATGTGTGCATTCATTGACTTTGTACAAGCTTGGTCTTGGGCCATCATGCATTGAGATGCTTGATTGGTGGCTTGAGAGCCAAGTGCTGCTCTCCTTTGAGCTTGAGAAATGATGAGGAGAGTGGTAGTACATACATTTCCTGCAAAATACCTTGCTTTGCCTCTGTTGTTCTCTGTTGCAGCAAAACCAGAAGCCTGGGAAAGGAAGTGGCCAACCGGCCACTTATGGTAGCCAACCGACCAGTGTGGGTGGCCGACCGACCAGTTGTGGTGGCCGACAGCCACTTCCTGTGGCCAACCGGCCAAAAAA
Organism: Camellia granthamiana; assembly: GCA_036172215.1. NCBI lineage: Eukaryota > Viridiplantae > Streptophyta > Magnoliopsida > Ericales > Theaceae > Camellia > Camellia granthamiana. Next base: position 53,576,489 of record CM069911.1, read on the forward strand.
GAATTTTTGTGCAAATATGCCTTTGTGTTGGAGTAATAGTAGCTTGGAAGTTGGTTCAATGTTCCGAGATCACGGTGAACACAAACAGAGGCAGCCGAAAGCAAGGTAATGGATTTTTGGGATGACTCCAACCGAGCATACATATCTCCCTCGCCCGCTAGGCCATTTTAATTGCTTTAATTAGTTAGTATAGCTAGTTAATCAATTTGTTTTGTAATATTTTAATTAGCTAAGCATAGCTAGTTATTCAATTGTGTTGTAATAATTAATTAGCTAGAATAGTTAATTAGTTGGTTTGTAATAATTTGCTTAGCTTAGTATAGCTTCGCTTATTCATTCGGACCCTCATTTGAGAGGGCGCAATATTGTAATATGGGTGCGTGCGTGTGTGCATGTCTTCCAACTCCACGTCTTTCTCCCTTTTACTTAATCGCTTTCGATGGTTAGTTTAGGGTCACGTTTCATTCATTTGTCTTGCATGCACCGAGGCTCGGTGCATCATTCAAACTGCATTGTCATTTCAATACTTCTTTGAATACATGTATCAAATTGTTGCCTTCATATGCCATCTTAGATAGCCGAGCCTATTTAGTTGCATTATTGCATGCGTTGCATTAGGCATTTTGAATAGTTAGGATCATGCATTGTTTCTAACTAGTTTTCTGTTTTGGCTTGGAGTACACTGTAAGTTTTACGCTTTAGCATAATGCATGAGTGTGAGTGTTACCATGTTTCGCATGCTTGCCATGAGGCTATTTGCTTAAATGCTAAACTGCATGAATGCCTGTGGATGAAAGCTTTGTTGTTTGAATTGGAACAAATTTGACGAATATGAGTATTAAGCCCACTTTGCGAAGTGGCAAAACATGTTTCAAGCCCATCATGTTTGATGGCAAATCCGCGCTTTAGCCCACTTAAGAGTGGCACTTTCAAACCATTTTCGAAAACAAACACGTGTTGTTTTGTTCCAATTCTTGTGACTTAGTCTATACTTGTATGTTGTATGCATCACATAGTAAAGTTAGCTAAAAAATCAGAATAAGAACACATGTGTTTATAAAAACAACATATCATGCTTAGTAGAGGCCGATCCTTTGATCGGGCAAGCGGGGGGGTTCATTTCAGGACCTTTCCCTCTTGTACCCAAGTTCCCAAGTCGAGGCAACTTTGGTGATGATGGACATGTGGCCTTTGACACGAGTCAGGGTTTCCTAAATTTCTCCAAAATAAAATATTTAGGTGGCGACTCTGTAATCTGACAAAGCTATCCATTTTTGGTGCTTTTTGATTCAAAATCAATTTTCCAAAATGATTTGCCGGATTTGGACTCTTTGGTGTTTATCAGTCTCACATTGCACTTTGTAAGATTAGATTCAGAACCGTGACAAGAGTCCAAACTGTAGGACCAATTCGAGCTCTCCGAAAGGGGGCGCGAAGAAAGTTGAGTCTACACACGACTTCCTCATATATTTTCTCGGTACTACCCTGTTTGCGAATAGGGAAAATATCGTGGGATTATATCTTCTAGGGGCACTGGTACACCTTTCTCGGGTGGTGGAGTACGACTGGGGTGGTGCCAGCCTGGCCACCTTATACTGCTACATGAGCTCTGTCTCCCGCCGCAAGGCGGGATTCACTCGGTGGCTACTGGAGGGTTTGGAAGGTATCCTCTACACTCATTTTTCTGATATGCTTTACATTCTGTTCACTGTTGCATTTCTTGTTCATCTAATCTATTTTCTCATGTCTTCTATTTGCAGCTTTGGGTTTACACATATTTCACTTCCCTGGCTCCAGTCCTAGTGAGGCCGATCGAGTTATTAGTACCCCACTCTTGGTACTATAACTCGCGGTTTGAGCAACGTCGCCTTGTAGACCGAACCTTCCCGTACTTCTGCTACTTCTTTGATACGATCACGGCGGAGCAGGTAACAAAATACTAGCCTTTAATTGTTACCTACTATAAGCATATTGCACTATTTCCCACATTACACGGTTACTCTCATGCTATTACATCTGTACTATATTGCCATTCTCATACTGTACTGACTTTTGACATTGCACTGATTTTTGACACCGCACTACCATTCTCATATTGCACTGATTTTCTCATTCTACACTAATTCTCTCAGGTTGACTAGCACCCTTGGGTGGGCATTTCCCAGGTGTCGAGAACGACCTACACCACTAAAGGCATGCCTCCACCGTGAGGATTCTGTTCGAGGGCCCCTTTGGTAAGGCATACTACCTGGGAGAGAGGTTCATCCGCCAGGCGCGGGGCATTGTTGACCCCAACATTCCACATCCTCCTCCTCTCGGTATGACGGTAGTGGATAATCTACAGGACGGTCCTCAGATCGACCTCTTGATGATAGGCGAAGACAACAATCATTATCATGAGCCTGACGACGTCACTACCTTCTTACACACCCGGGTGATGGCACCTCTTACCCTAGGCGTGGCTCGAGTTGTGCCGGAGGTTGCTGCTGTTGCTGGCGATGCGCTTGCTAGAGGTGCCCCTGCCGTTGCTCCCATTTCTGGATTCCATTTTGCTATGCACTCCTTTATGCTAGTCCACACTGCACTTTAGCTTGTTTTCTGCCATTTCTATTCATTGTTCGCTATTACTTCTGTCTGCCTTTCTCAGATTTTGTTCCTTTTGTAGGTACCCTAGGTGTATGCTGATGACCTCCTTCATACGATTGACCAACTGCTCCTCATGGTATGGAGGAGGCAGACTGCCTTAGTCACCCATGGGATCGAGGTACATTCTATTTCCGGTTTACTGTTGTTGCCATACTATTTACTTTGTTAATTTAAACTGATATATGTCCTCTTTTAAGCTTGAGCCTGTACCAGTTGCACCTGCAGGACCTCCTGCAGCTAAGAGGAGAAGGAGACGGGGCCCAGTGAGAGGGCGAGGAGGAGTTGACCGAGGGGGAGGCCGAGCGAGGCAGCGCTCACCTTCAGAGTTGTCTTTTGACAGATCCATGACCCCTGAGGATGAGAGAGAGGAGGTTGACTTGAAGTTGAGTAGCCCTAGCGACGACAGTGATGCACCTCCTCCACAGCTGAGGAGGAAGAGGGCTAGGATGGGCTACTGATGATGATGATTTTTCTTTTGTTTTGTTTTGTTTTGTTTTCCTTTTTTTTTTGGCTTTCATTTTGCTATGTAGTTAAAAACTAGCTCCAGATAGACCTTTTGTTTTTGAAGACTTTCTTTTGTTTTTTGCTTTGTTTTGTAAAACAATAATCGGGGCTGGACCCACTAGTTTATAAAAGACAAGTTTTTGTTGAATGATTTCCTTGCACAATATGATGAATGGCATTTGCATGTGATGAATGGTGTAACCCTTGAATTGTAACCTTTAGAACTGTGAATGCTTTGTTCTTGAATTGATTCATGAATCGGATAATGACTTACAATTGGTCAAAAAAAAAAAAAAAATACAACTCGATAATAGAAAAATGAAATGAAAACAACTCAAAAGTGCTAAGAAAAACACTTGATACAAACAAAACAAGACTCAAAAGTACAGTCGTGGTCCACCCGAACAAAGACCAACTTTTACTGGAACTGCACTGAACTGGACCAGGACTACGACCCGGCCGGGCTTCGCCGATGCACGACCGACCATCAGTGTGATATCGGTTAGTGCTGTCCAATTGTCATGCACAACTCCTTCTCAAACTCTATAAATAGTGCTCCCATGTTGTTTTTCTGGCATAATCACAAGTCTTTGATATTTTGCTTTCAAGATGGAGATGTTACTTGTCAATAGGCTTAAAGATTGGATTGCCACTTTGGATGGCTTAGAAAAGGTGAATTTCTACAGTTTCGGCCTAAACACCCTGTTTCCTTTGAGTTGCACTCCTCTTTGCTTTCCATTCCTCCATGCCGCTGTTCGATGTTGGAACCCGGTCACACATGTATTTCAATTTGGATCTCAAGAAATGTGTCCAACATTCGAAGAATTTCAAGCACTGATGGAATCCTGGCGCAATGAAGAAATCATGCCTCAGCCCCGTTTTAGCCATGCCCAGGCTTTGGGATGGATGTGTGGATTATCATTGCACGAGGCTCGGTCTTTGGCTCATCACGGGGAGCTAGACATCCCCGGTTTAATTAATCGGTTTTTCGCTATTGGAGTTAAGAGCGACTTTCTCTAGCACAACCACCGATAACATGCTCTCTGTTTATGCCTACTTGCGTAACTCCTAATTGCCCCTAGTTTTGGCGGAGCCAGCATCTGGTTGATTGAAGTGACCCAAGGCTTGAAAGAGGGCAAGAGCTGCATAGGTTTAGTACTAGCCGAAACTTTGAAGACTACCCACTTTGAAAGGAGCCCACTACTTCTTCAGGTATTATTTTCCACCCTTCTAATTTATAATTCTTACATCACTCAACACTCATTCTCTGTTTTTCTCTCAAAACTCTTTTCTTACTTTTCCCTCAATGCACACCTCTCTATTCTTTAATCCCTCTTATTTTTTTATCCCTCCTTAGGTACGGTTGATGGATAAACTGCAGATAGTGGGCCCTTGCCGCGAATACTCAGCCAGGGCTTACTTCTTTCGCCAACGGCTAATAGATTTCCTTTCAGATGGTTTATGGTGTGATTGGATGTGCAGTCGGTCCACAACCGATATATCTTGGCGTTGGCCCTGGTTTAATTTGGCTGGGATGAGCTACAGCATGTCCCAACAGTCGGGTGTAGAGTTAATTGGCCTTACACATTGCATGTTCTATTTTCCTCTTCGGTTCCGATGCCAGTTTGGGCATGATTAGATACATCCAGATGAGGGAGTGGAATACACAGCTTCATTTCCAGTTCATGCCTCGCATCTGCCCCGATATCTCACGGCCTGGAGGACGAGAGAGATTATGGCCCCTACCATTAGTTTCAGTTACACTCTATGTAAGGAGTGTTTGGCTTGGCTTGAAAAGGAGGCAGATGTTGGACCAGCTCTGGCATAGAGCCACCTGACTCAACTGTGCCCCTAGTTTTACTGCTTTGATCTTTTCTTTTCAAGTTTAAGATGTAAAAAGCAGCTTTGATCTGAATCAAAAAGTTTGGAGAATGTACTTATGTTGAAATCAATAAAATTAAAGTTGCAAGTGCTGAAAATTTTCCTTTCGGTCCCAAAAATAGTCCAAGTTGTAAAAGGGTAAACTTTTGAACAAAATCAACTTTTATTAAAACTTTTCAAAACAATTTTTGAAAACGATCACCACTTAACATGCATAGAATCGATCCTCAAGATGTACAATCTCGAATAAAAAAAAAATCATAACTGCCCCTGGCTGCGTATCATTACTATTGTTCTATACTCAGCTTTTCTGCCCGAAATACGGAGCACAACCGAACTAATAGATGATGAACAAGGATGACTTGATTAGGAAAACGGATAGGACAGTTGAATTGGAGATAGTTATGGCCAAACTTCAGGATGAAGTTGCCTACGTATCCCAAAAATAGGAATCAGGCTTTACGTAGTTCGGTTCAGGTTCACTTGAGTATTAACTCTCTCCTTTTACGCTCTAACTTTTGCCAAAGCCGCCCTTTAGGGTTTTCAACCTTGTAAGCTCAATTTTTCTTTATTTCTAATTTTTCATGCTCTAACTTTTGCTTTTGCCTAGGTCGCCTTTTCGGGTTTTCAGCGATAATATTTCTTCAACTTGTCCATGTTGATTGGTTGTGAGAACTCCAGACCATTCAAGTCGATAAGAATAACTGCCCCTCCTGACCAGATTGACTTGACGATGTAAGGACTAGTCCAATTAGGTTTGAACTTTCCCTTAGGGTCATGAATGGGAGCTCGATTGTCTTTCAGCACCATGTCCCATTCCTTGAGATTTCGGGACTTAACTTTCTTGTTAAAAGCCCTGGCAATTCAATGTTGGTAGCCCTGGACATGATACAATGCTCTTAGTCTTCTCTCATCAAACATCATCAATTCCTCAAATCTGCTTTGTTGCCAATCTGCCTCTGCTATCTGACACTCAGCCATAATTCGTAGCGAGGGCACTTCAATTTCAATAGGCAAAATAGCCTTTATCTCGTAGACAAGATAATAGGGGGTCGCCTCTATGGATGTTCGGATTGAGGTTCTATAGCCCTAGAGCACAAATGGCAATTTATTTGGCCAGTCTCTAGGCTCCCACTATCTTTTGTAGAATTCTCTGGATACTCTTGTTAGTAGCTTCAACAGTCCCATTAGTCCGTGGCCTGTAAGTTGATGACTTATGGAAAGCCACGTTATATTTTTCGATCAACTCTATCATCTCTTTTTTGAAGTGCGTCCCATTATCGGAGATAATTTCATTGGGCACCCCATACTGGCGTATGATGTTTTTGATGAACTTAGCCACATGCGATGCTTTCAGTACAGAGTAAGACTGGGCTTCCACCCATTTTGTGAAGAAATCAATTGCTACCAAAATGAATTCATGCCCGTTTGACCCTTTTGGTGTAATTGCGCTGATAACGTCTATCCCTCAAACAGAGAATGGCTATGGTGAAGTCATGTTGTAGAGCTTCGACGATGGAATGTTCACACGATTAGCATGAATCTGGCATTTGTGATAGCGTTGAACAAAACCAATGCAATCCTCTTCCATGGTTGACCAGTAGTAACCTTGTCTAAGGATTTTTCGGGCGAGAATTACACCATTCATGCACGATCCACACTCTCCTCCATGGATGACCTCCATCAAGTGCTTTGATTTCTCTTATTCGATACATAGCTTATGCATTCCCAGATGGCCTCTCTTGTACAACTTGCGTCCACAGATAATGAATTGAATGGCCAAATGCCGTATTCCCTTTTTGTCCTTGGCATTTGCTTCTGGTGGATACACCTCATCTTTTAAGAAATTCCAATATCATAGTACCAGGGGTTCTCGTCTGAAGCCTCATCTATTGCTGCAATGGTTTCATAGGCCGGCGTGTACTTCTGTTCAATAATGATTGGACGCATCCTGACTTCCAATGGAATGTCTACCGTGGAAGATAGAGTTGCTAGTGCATTAGCGAATCGGTTGTTCTCTCTTAGCAGATGGGTAAATGACAACTTTTCAAACCTCAGAATTAGCATATCCAAGACCTAATAGTAAACCTTCATTTTCTTCTCTTCAACCCACCAATCTCCATTGGCTTGAGACATAACCAAGTTTGAATCCCCAATAACGTCTAACCTTTTTGCCCCTAGTTCCAAAGTGGCTTCTAAACAAGCGATGCACGCCTCATACTCTGCTTCGTTGTTGGATACTTTGAACTAGAGTTTGAAGGCTAAGGGTATATAGGAGTCATCAGGTGCTATCAGCAACACACTGATCCTATAACCGTATTGATTGGTTGCTTCGTTAAAGTACATCGTTGATGTTTTCTCTTCTATTTGCAGAATATCTTCATCTGGGAAAAGGTACTCCACTGCTTTATTCTCTTCTACTGGGTGATCAGCTAGAAATTCCGCTACAGCTCTCTCTTTAGCAAACTTGTCTGTCACATATGTAAGATCAAATTTGGAGAGAAGAACCAACCAACGAGCTAGCCTACCCGTAAGTGTTGGTTTCCCAAAGAGATATTTGATGGGATCTAATCTCAAAACCAGGATTACAAAGTGAGTTAACAGGTAGTGCCTCAACTTCCTGATAGCCCATACCAAGGCTAGGCAAGCTTTCTCCAATGGAGCATAGTGGGTCTCGTAATCTAGCATTTTCTTGCTCAAGTAGTAGATGGCTTTCTCCACCTTGGCCTCCGACTCCTGAGCTAACATACACCCCATGGTTGAGTTTGTCACTGACAGGTACAAGATCAACGGTTTTCCCGTTCTGGCGGTGATAACACAGGTGGATTCTGCAGGTACTACTTGACCTATTCAAAAGCGAACTGACAGCGATTGTCCCATTGGAACTTCTTTCCTTTCTTTAGGAGACCAAATACTGGTTCACAAGTCAAGGTTTGTTTTGAAATAAACCGTCTTATGAATTTCATTTTACCTAGAAAGCCGCGCACCTCCTTTTTAGTCCTTGGTGGTGGCATTTCTAAGATGGCCTTGATTTTGGAAGGATCTACCTCAATTCCCCTCTGTGTGATTAAAAATCCCAGCATTTTTCCTGTTGTTACACCGAAGGTGCATTTTTGCAGGTTCAACCTTAATCTATGCTCTCTGATCCTCTGAAAGAATTTTTCCAAGGTGGTGTAGTGGCCCTCTCGATCTTTGGACTTGACAATCATATCGTCCACATACACCTCAACCTCTTTGTGGATCATGTCGTGTATAATGGTAGTTATAGCCCTCTGATTAGTGGCCCTAGCATTCTTCAGCCCAAATGGCATGACTCGGTAACAATAGATCCCCCATGGAGTAGTGAAAGCGGTCTTCTCCCTATCCTCGAGTGCCATCAAGATCTGGTTATATCTAAAAAATCCATCCATAAACGAGAGCAATGCATGGCCCGCGGTGAAGTCTACCAATTCATCAATATGCGGTAGTGGAAAATCATCCTTCGGACTAGCCTTATTTAGATCCCTGAAGTCGACACAAACTTTGATTCTGTCATCCTTCTTCGGAACTAGAACAATATTGGCTAACCACGTTGGATACTCAGATACAAGCAAGAACCCTGCCTCAATCTGTTTGATAACTTCTTCCTTAATCTTCAAAGCCCAATCTAGGCGAACTCTATGCAGTTTTTGCTTAATTGGCCGGGCCTCAGGGTCGAAAGGAATTTAGTGCTGTACAATCTCAAGATCGATTCCAGGTATGTCTTTGTAGGACCACGCGAAAACATCTTTGAAACTTTTTAATAAAGCGATTAAATGATCATATTCCATCAAAGACAGCGTGGACCCGATTTGGACCAAGCGAGGATCTTCCTCAATACCCACGTTAATTGATACGATTTCATCTATACAAGGCTTAACATGCTTCTCCTCCTCATCATCAACCAAAATTTTTAAAACCCGAGGAATTTCTTCCTCTTTGTTTATGTCAAAATTTTGAAAATTAAGATCAGTACAACAAACCGAAGGCACAGAGAAGTAGGCAACATTCACAGTATTCCCATTCAAAAAGTCTGGATCTTCGGTTATAGTGGACTCAAAGGAAAAGCTAAAAGACAACCTGGATAGGACTTTGGTATCTGGGTTACCACTCCTAGAAGTACCAAACTCAGAGGAACTCGAATCTGACTCCGTCTCCACAGACTCAGTGAAATCAAATCTGGACTCACTATCTGATTCAGAACTGTTGATGACGCCTTGCTCAAATGTCCAGACTAGGCGTGGGCCTCAGATGCATCCACGATAAGATTGGAGAAATTTGCTGCTGGGGTATCCCCGATCATTGAGATAGTAAAACTGTCCCCCAAGTTGGTGGTCTCAGCTCCAGCTATGGAACTTATCATTAAGTCAGCCAGTGCTTTTCCCAACAACTTTTCCTCTTCAATGACTAGGTTTGTAGTCCTTCCTTGATCCATTTCAGTGCTTAGGTTTGCCTGTTCATCTTCCTCTTCTGGTAACTGGTGCTCAAAAAAGATCTCGAACCCTAGATACCTAGTCTTTGTTTCCCAGTCATACCAAGGCTTTAGGAATCCACAGAATGGGAAATCTTCCCCTTGGCGGACAAAGCGTCCGTTCAAGGTTCCCCGTATAGGTTTGTGGACTAACTCATACTGATTCCTAGTCCTCTTTGCCTTCGGCCTTTCTCTTAACTCCTGCCCTTTCCTTTGCCAATCTGCGGTGGTAGGTTTGTATCCTAGCCCGAAAGCATGGGGGTTATGACTTAGCTTCTTAGCAACAGTACCTCCCTGCCTGCCACTTCGGCCTAGTCTCGACCCGGGCATATGCCCTGTTTGTTCATCATGTATATGGATTGCGCACTCACATAATCTACATCGCCCTCTGCCATGATGGTTTGAACCAATCGAGCTTCTGCCAGAGAGAAGCCCGAAAGGAACACATCCCCTTCCCCATGTGTGATCTCTAGTAGTGGTGCAGTAGTTCCTTAGGGAGGATGAATTGCAGAGTTACCGTACACAGTGGCAATCCCGCCTTTAAAGGGGTACTTCACTAACTAATGGACTGTTGATGACATAGCCTTCATCTAATGGAGCCAGGGCTTACCCAGTAACAGGTTGAATGTGGCTGGAACATCCATGACATGGAATTCTACCTCATGTTCAGATGGGCTGATCAGGATATTGCTCTTGAATGTTCCCATGACATCCTGACTTGTATTATAATAAGCCCAGATAGCTTGGGTCGTAGGTGTAAAATCAATTGGCCTCAAGCCGATAGCATAGATAGCTCTGACTGGGCACACATTGATTGTCAATTTGGTATCTACTAATACCACCGGAATCCACTTTTTTCGACTTTCCAAGGTTACATACAAAGGCCTGTTGTGGTTGGCGCCCTCGGAAGGCAATTCTTTATTCGTAAAGGATATTATTGGCATAACGTCTCCAGAGGTGACCAGTGACACCAATTGGTTAGCAGTGGTGTCAATGGGCACTTTGGTTCAGTTCATTGTTTCGAGCAGGGCTTGCCTATGTTCCCAAGATGCCATTATCAGTCCCCAAATTGATATGTCGGCCTGAATCTTTTTGAGCTGTTTCAAGACCATGTTCTCCTCCACATCCCTCTCTTTTGCTTTATCGGTTTCCTTTCCAGAGGTCTTTGGCTGGTCTGACGCTGCGGGTTTGAAGTACTGACCACTCTGAGTCATATGATTGATCTCATCAGTATACTAAGTGTCATCTGGGTTATCAGCTTTCCAACCTTTATCAGTGAATGCGTGACTCAGGTTGCTGTCTTCCCACCACTCTCCCGCAGTTATGGCTGGGCTTGCATCAGGTTCTATCTTGAGCATATTAACATCACGTGCTCTGTCACCGTACTATTCTTCCTCTACCACAGCTTGGGTTTCGACTTCCCAGTACTTTCTAAGTTTCCTCAACATCCTTTTTCGATCATTGGGATCCCATTTTGTTTTCTTAGTGTTTTGAACTCTACCGACTGTAGACTCAGCTTTTTCTTTCCCTTTTCCTTTGCCTTGTTCTAGAGCGATCTTTACTTGGATTTCCTCTATCCTTTCCTTTTGAAGTTGCTCTAGTGCTTGTTCCTTCTCAGTAAGAGATGCAGCCTCAGCTTTACCCTTAATAGTAATTTCCTCTCTTCCCCCAGTCTCTCCTGTCTATTCCTCCACATCGGACTCTTCCTCACTCAACTACCCATTGCTAGTTTCTGGCTAGCTCGGGTCCTACCAACCCATCTATACACAGCTTGTGTCTTCTTCCTCGAAGAAGTAAAGATCCACTAGATCCTCTTCTAATTCTGCCAAATCCTTTTCTAGGTTTGCTAAGTCATGCAGGCCTTGCTTGGGCCACTCATTCTGATTTTGTGCCATTTGGTCTTCCTCGATAGCATTGATACTAAGAAAATCTGACAGTATGACCACTGGCTTTGGCTGATCAATGGCCACAATGTATAAACTCAGATCGTACTCCTCCACAAGCGAGACCACCTTTACTATGACACGGGTATCAGGCAACCCTGTCTTCAGTGCATTCTTCTCTTTCTCAATTTCTACTACCACAGGTCTGGGTGGGGTTTGTATCTCTATTGCCACGGGCTTGGGTAGGGTTTGTGGTGTTAAATCTATCATGCACGTGTCTGTGCCTTTTGGAATGACCATCTCCGATTTTGGTAGGTGGGATAAGGTAATGTATATGCTGGGGTTGAAGATGGGTGGTAGTGTATGGATGTGGTTAATATTTCTAGGCGGAGGGACTTGGTTATGTGCAGGAAGCGAGTTGTTTGTTATGTTTGGTTTTACGGGTGATGACTTTGTTGTCGATGAGATCTTGAATCTCATGATATAGGCGGTAGCACATGTCTGTGGGATGGCCATGTTGTTGATGGAAGATACAGTACTGGGTAGGGTCATGTTTGGGTGGCAATGGGTTTGGCAGTGGACGGGGATCAAGAGGCTTGAGATGCCCCTTTCACATCAATAACTTGAGGGCTTGAGTTAGGCTCATATGGAGGGGGGTAAAGACCCTACGGTTTCAGGGTGGACCGGTATTTTGTGAAGGTTGTGAAGTTGTGGCAATAGCAAAAGGATCAGCCATTTTGGCCATTGTGACGACATTGTTGACAGCTGCAGGCAGTGGAATAGTGCTACTGCTAGCTGTAGACACCCCATTTTTTACCGTCCTAAGGACTTGGACATCATTGTCTGAGTACTTGATGATTGCGCATGTTCGCGCTTGTTTGGAGTCCCCGAGGTTTTCGGCTGCGCACCTTGCCCCTGAGTCTCTGAACTCTCTTGGTTTCGTGCTTGTCTTAAGCCAAACCTTGGTGCCCCCTTTTTCCTGGAGGGAGAAGTAGGGGTGTAGACCACTTTTCTCCCCTGCCAGCCAGTTTTCTACCCCGTAGACCACTTTTGGTGGTCGGTCAGCTAGGGTAGGTGCTCGGTCGACCACCTCAAGTGGTCGGCAGCATGCCACCACCTTCTTACCACCTTCTTCTCTCTTGGGAGACCCCCTTTTTGCCCTGTCGACCAAGTGTTTCTCCTGTTGACCACCTGAGGTAGTCGGTCAACTAGGTGGGGTGGTCGGTCGACCACTTTGAGTGGTCGGTGGCCATTTTTCAGTTTCTGCAAATATTTTTGGTGCCAGCTGTTAGGCACAGAATGCATCCTCCCTGTAGGGAGGGATTTGAGCAAGCTTTAGCTTGCATTTCTATGTAAGGGAAGGTGCTTCCCCCTTAGAGAGGGTTCAGAATTTTTAAGAGCAAAAACTCTCCATTTCTCTCTAGAATTCTCTCTCTCTCTCTTTCTCTCTCTCTCTCTCTCTCTCTCCATATTTGTGTCTTAAAACTTTGTTTCTTTACACTTTTGCACACAAACACCTACCCAAACACCACAATCATTGAGTTGAGGTTCTTGGAGGTCATATTTGAGCTTCAAAAGGCTGGTTTTTGGTTCAAGAAGTTGCTGTTTTGCTGTGGTTCTTCAAGGGTGAGTAATAGCCTCTTTAAAGCTTTATTTTCATTGCTTATTTAGCCACCTTTGCATGCTATTCTAGGCTTTGTTTTCAACTACAAAAACCTTTGTTTTTAAGTGTTTAAAAAGGTTGTTTGAGGCTTTGTTTGAGTTAGGGGTGGTTTACCCCCTTTGGTGGCTTATTTTGCCTTGCTTTGTGCCATCTTTTAAGGCCTTTGGGATCATCTCTTTTTAGCCTTCTCGCCACTGAAACTCAGAGGAATTTCAATGGTGGAAAAGTGGTTTTGAGGTCCCAAATGCATGGGGGTAGTCCCCTTTCCTCTTATCTTGTTTGCATGTGTTGTTGGCCCATCAAAAGAGCATGTGTTTTTACTTCTTAGAGGCTTTGTTTAGGCTCATTTTTGTGACTTTTCAAACCTTCCATAACTCTATTTTTGGCTGTCTTGGTCATCTCTTGCATGCTTCTTATACTTGTAGTGTAATCCTACTTGTAGCCTTGCAAAGTAGCATGTCGTTGTGCTTTGAATTGGCTCCATTTTAGCATGTTTTTAGCCATTATTTGCCATTTCATAACTCTGATTTGTGTTGGTTTGGTTGCCTCTTGCATGCTCCTTGCACTTGTAGTGCAATCTTGTTCACTATCCTAGTGTATTTGATATTTTAGCCTATTGATCTAGCATGTGTATGCTCTAGTCCAGCACATTTTTGGCTATGTTTTAGCATGCTTTAGGTCTGATTTGAATGGTTTTGGTCATGCATGCTTGGCTTTGCATAGCTATAGTGTATTTGGCCTTACTAGCCTTGCACTTTGGGACCCCCGGGATGCTATATTTGTGATGTGTGCATGATATGGCTTCATTTGATATGTAATTTCACAGCATAAACTTCTGCCATACTCTCATGTTTATCACTCTTTCATTGTGTTTAAGAGTTGTGCCCTTATGCCTTGTTTGTGAGCTAATACGTGAGCATATATTTCTTGCCATCTATGTTGCAAGTCTAGCATGTTTTTGCTACCATTTTGACCTGCCTTAGGTCTATTTTGAGTGCTTAAGGTCATTTCAGCATTGCTTGGTATGGTTGTAATGTAAAGCCCTTGACTAGCTTTGTATTTCAAGCCTCTTGGCATGCTTTATTTGAGCTATTTGCATGATGTGACATCACTTGGCATGTAATTTCAGAGCATATGTCATTACCACACTCTCACATTTTCCATTCCTTCAATGTGTTTGAGAGTTGTGTCTTCATGCCTTGTTGGTGAACCATCAAATGTGCATATTTTCATTGTGTTATATACCTTGATCTTAGTATATTTCAGCCACTGTTTTGGCATTTTTGACCTCTGTCCGGGGTTGGTTTGGTCATTTAGGCTTAGTATTGGATGCCTATAATGCTATGCTCTTTGCTAGTCTTGATGCCTTAGCTTCTAAACATGCCATGCATGCATTGCTTACATGATGGAGCCTTGTGCATGTCACTCTAGCATTGATAGATAAGCATGTTGTTTTAATGTATGTTGCATTGCATTGTGTTTGGATCAGACGTTAATCCAAACACGAGAAATGAGAGGCGTTTCATACTTGAAGTGATGAAACGCGCCTCATTTCTTGGTCGCCGTCCCCCTTGATTGTGCATGATAGGGTGGAGGCCTTTCGAGTCTTATGTGTGCATTCATTGAGTCTTGCGCAAGCTTGATCCTTTGGCCACCATGCACTGAAAATGCTTGGTTGTTGGCTCGAGAGCCAAGTGCCATACTCCTTTGAGCTTGAGATATGATAAGGAGTGTGGAAGTGCATACATTTCCTTGCAAAGACACTGTCTTGCCTCTGTTTGTGCTCTGTTGCAGCAACATGAGGAATTTCAGCCCTCAAGGTGTTCTTGAGATCAGAAAGAAGCAATATGGAAATTGGTGTAATTTTCAAAGGTTCAAAAGAGTGCAAACAGAGGTGTCTTGAGGCAAGGCGGTAGATTTCTGGGAGGACGCAACTGAGCATGCATATCTCCCTTGCTCGCGAGGCCATTTATCGCTTCTGTTAGCTAGTTGTAGTTAATTACCTGTGCTGTAATTAATTTAGCTTAGTACTTTGTAATATTCTAATTAGCTTAGATTAGCTAGTTATTCAATTTGGTTTGTAATAATTAATTAGCTAGAATAGTTGGTTAATTAGTTGGTTTGTAATAATTAGCTTAATTAGCGTAGCTAGTTAGCTTTCATTTTATTCAGACCCTCCGTCGAGAGGGCAAATGTTGTAATAAGCGTGCGTGGGTGTGTGCATGTCTTCCAACCCCACGTCTTTCTCCCTTTTATTTACTAGCTTTTGATGGTTAGTTTTAGGGCATGTTTCAATTAGCATACTTATGCTTTGCATGTGTGCATCATTCAAACTACATTGTACTCCAATACATTTACTTGAATACGTGTTTCAAAGCATGTTATCAAGTGTTGCATTCATATGCCATCTTAGCTAGCCGAGCCTACTTAGTTGCATTTGCATGTGTTGCATTAGGCATTTAACATAGCTAGGATCATGTATTGATCACTAACTAGCTTTTGTTTTGGCTCGGAGTACATTGTAAGTGTTTATGCTTTAGCATCCTTGCATGCGTGTAAGTGTTGCCATGTTTAGCATGCTTGCCATGAGGCTATCTACTTAAGTGCTTAACTATATGAATGCCTATGGATGAAGGCTTCATTACTTGAATTGGAACAATTCATTGAAATGTGCATTTTAAGCCCACTTGAAGTGGCAAAATCATGTTGTTTTAAGCCCACTTGAGGGCGGCAAATCCGCACTTTAGCCTACTTGAGGGTAGCAACTTCAAACCATTTTCGACAAACAAACATGAGATGTGTTGTTCCAAATTGAGTGATTGAGTCTATACTTGTGTGTTGTGCGCATCACATAGTAGGCTAGCTAATAACCGGAAAAAGAACACGTGTTTATAAAAACAACATATCATGTTTAGTAAAGGCCAATCCTTTGATCAGGCGAGCGAGGGTGCTCATTTCAAGACCTTCCCCTCTCGTACCCAAGTTCCCGAGCCGAAGCAACTTTGGTGATGACGGAAACGTGGCCTTAGGCACGAGTCAGGGTTTCTTAAATTTTCCAAAATAAAATATTTAGGTGGTGACTCTGAAATCTAGCAAAGCAGTCCATGTTTGGCGCTTTTTGATTAAAATCGATTTTCCAAAACGATTTGTCGGATTTGGACTCTTTGGTGATTTATCAGTCTTACATTGCACTTTGTGAGATTAGATTCAGAACCGTGATAGGAGTCCGAACTGTAGTAGCTAGAACCCAAATTCGTGCCCTCTCCGAAAGGAGGGCGCGTGGAGCGAGTTCCGGCGAGCTACACTAGCATTGGTACTCCAAGAGAATGGCCTTCTTATAGGTTCACTTGTTCTGTGGATGATACCCTTTTTGAATGCACTCTCGATCGGGACTCCCAGCTCATGTAAGGAAGCAAACGTAGACAATTACGCCATTATCATTCTCTGGAACATGTCTGGCTCAAGGTTCTGGACCACTAGCCTGACTTGCTCTCTCTCTCGATGAGCCTATTTGTCATTCGGGCTACCTTGGCTCTCTACCGGGTAACAAAATCGATAAATGATTCTTTGGGATTCTGGGTTGTAGCCTCCAGCTCACTAATGGTTACTTCTATTTGAGTGTTATATGAGTATTGATTGACAAATGCCTCAGATAGCTCCTCCCAATTTCGTTTTGTAGAGTCCTCCAATTTAGCGTACCAGATAGCCGCCACATCAGACAGGGTCTTTCCAAACAACGAAAGCTTCTGCGCCCGAGACAAACTGTAACACGTCCGCGGGGGGGACCTCGCGCTACAGTTCGGGCTCTTCCGTTTGTGTGTGTTGCGGTTCTCAATCTGAACCAAAGAGTCCAACTCTGGCAAATCGTTTTGAAGAAAAAAACAGATTTTTGAAAAAGTAGTGCCAAACATGGACTGCTTTGCCAGATTACAGAGTCGCCACCTAAATATTTTTAAAATGGGAAATTTAGGAAACCCTGACTCGGTGCCGAAGGCCACGTGTCCGTCATCACCAAAGTTGTCTTGGCTCGGGAGCTTGGGTACGATCGAGGAAGGTCAGCTATGAGCACCCCCTTTCGCCCGGTCCGAAGACCGGCCTCTACTAACCGTGATATCCGTTTTTGAAAACGTTACATGTTCTTATTCCAATTATTAGCCTAGAATTACTATGTTATGCGCGCAGCAAACAAGTATAGACTAGATTGCCTAATTTGGAAATAAACATTGCATATCCGTTTGTTTGGAAAACAATTTTGAAATTGCTACTCGCAAGTAGGCTAAAATACGGATTTCAATGAGTTGTTCCAACTCAAGCAATCCAACCTCCACCCACAGGCATTCAAGCAGTTTATCTCATATAAGCATTTAGCCACATGGTAAACCTACTGTCATGTTAACATTCACACGCATGCGATATGCTAAAGCATAAATACTTACATCGTACTCCGTGCCAAAACAAGAAACTAGTTAGCAAACATGCATGCCCTAGTTCATGCTAGAGTGTCTAATGCGTCGCATACAACATGTAATTAGGATAGGCTCGGCTAACCCCAAAAATGGCATGTGAAATGCACTTTATTCGATGCACGTATTCAATTTGGAATTGAAAATACAATGCGGTTTGTATGATGTACCGAGCCAGGTGCATGTTTAGACAAATGCATGGATGCACGCATGCATTGCATAAGGTATGCTAAAATGAACGTGCCCTAATCTACCATCATAAGCAGGTAAATAAAAGGGAGAAAGAAATGGGGGTTGGAAAACATACACACCACTCACCCACACTTATTACAATTATGCCCTCTCTCGGAGGGACCAAAAGAATAATACAAATTAATTAACTACGCAAGCTAATTAAATATTACAAATTAATTAAATTAACAAAATAATTAATCTAAGAAAAACAGTAAACCGCCTCGGGGCGAGGGCCCAATGCATGCACACTCGGATTCCGCTCGGAATTGCACTGCCATGCCTAGCCTGCCTCTGTTTTCCCTGCTTTGTTCCTCTGAAATCTGCCAAAGTCTCAAGGATGCCTCTCAGGACACTGGAGAATCCCACCGTCTGGAGGAAATGACCACCGGCACTAGGATGTAGCCATCGGCACAAAATATATTTACCGGCCATTGATTGACTGCCGGTCGGCACTAAATACTGCCGGCCGGCAATGAATTCCTGCAGAACCTGCAACTCACAGCAGCAGAGGGCAAAACTTGCATGGCAGCTCAATTCAAGCAATGTATGCACCAAACACATTCCTTATCATGTTTGTGACTCAAAGGAGGATGTGCCTCGATTCTCGGGCCACCAATCGCGCATTTCCATGCATGATGGCCAAAGAGTCAAGTGTGCATTTTAATATCAAATGTAATGCACACCAAACATACAAGGGACCCAACCTCAATCATGGTTGATCAAGAGGCAAGGCAATGCACAACAATGCACATGCAACCTAAGCATGCAAGCTAACATACAAACATGCAATGCAACTACATGGCATACACAACGCTAACAACATAACATGCACAACGCATTGAAACATGGCATACACAACGCTAACAACATAACATGCACAACGCATTGAAACATGGCATACACAATGCAACATGGACTTACACCAACACAAGTGGGCCTCTGCCACACTCACATAGGAGGCCATCAGATGAAAACAAGATACCTCGAAGTGCGTGCCCGCGGACACGCAAACCGAGAACGGACCCTCGGGCACTGAAATGCCACTCTAATGAGACATGGAAAAAACATGGAATATGATATGCAAACATGCAAAAATCAGTGGCAAAATGAGGGGCAAAGCAGCCCCGAATCATGGCGAAATGGAACCCGATGCATGGAACGATCCCGAAATGCGAAGATAAGTGCACGAAATGGCTTACAGCTAACGAAGCATGCATAATTGGTACATGACATGAAAAAGCAGAAGCAAGGCAGCCCCAAAAATCACATTTTTACAGTTCAAATCATGGCCAAACAGCAATCACAAATAGGGCTAACATGGCATACAAAAATGACTCCGCAAGGGAGGCAATGAAGCAAGTAGTATATGTAGTGCCCAAACAGAAAAATACCCTTCTACAACACTGAAGAGGAACCAAAAATATGCATATTTACAGTTTATGACAACCCCCAAATCAGTATGCAAACATGCTCGAAATGCCATGCGAGATTGAAGCCAACAAAGGCTATAATATGAGGTATACAAAAAAATGCATCAAACAGCAAAAAAACCTTCATGGGACATGGAGAGGGGGTCAAAATAAGACCCCTTCTAGTTCTGATGATGGCCCAAAAACAGAAGCAAGATAAGCTAACAAAGTATGCAAAAATGGGGGCCAAGAGGGGTATAATGGTAAGTACTACATGGAGACCCCCAACAGTGTTGAGCCCTTCATCAACATTGAAGAGGGGCTCAAAATAAGCCTAACTTCAATTCATGACATGCTCCAAAACAATTTATATGTAGGCCAAACAAATCATGCAAAATTACGGTAAATAGAAGAGATTATGAAGCAAGTGCAATATAGGGGTCCCAAACAGGGTTGAGCCCTTCTTCAATGTTGAAGAAGGGCTCAAAATGAGCCTACTTATAGTTTACATTATGCTCAAAAACAGATCACACATAGGCTAGAAATTTCATGCAAAAATGAGGCATACCAAGGCGTATTGAAGCAAGTGCACTATGGAGGGCTCAAACAGGGTTGAGCCCTTAAACAAACATGAAGAATGGCTCAAAATAATGCCCCTTTCAGTTAGGGTCGGAGCCCAAAACAGTAAGAAAATAGGCCTAAGCAATGGTGCAAAAAAAGTGCTACAAAAGAGGGAAAATGGTCTTACCCTTGAAGATCACTTCTTTGCTACCTCTTGGACCAAGGAATGTTGCTTCTAAGCCTCTGAAAAACCCCTCCTTGCTGCTGGAAATGGAGTGGTGATGGTGGTTCTTGGTAGTGATGAAGAAAAGGCCCAAGAACAAGGGTGTTTAATGGTTTAATGGTTGAATGGAAGAAATATAGTGAGAGATGGAGGGATATAGGTGTATATATCAGATATGTATGTCTATATCTGGTTTTTTTTGCTCCAAAAAATCCAACCTACACCAAGGAAGAGGAAGAGGGCTGAAATTTTGCTTTGAAATTTCTAGAGAGAGAGAGGTTTTTTGGAGTGAGAAGCTCCCAAAACTTCACTTTTTTGTTCTAACCCCAAGCATATGAGATATAAGGCCCTATATATGTCAAAATAAGAGCTTTTGGTCGAAATATCCCAATTGAAAATATCTGCCACAGTGTATTGATAAATATCTGTCAAAAATCTGAGTTCTGGGCACTTTTGGCCGGCCGGCAATATTTTGTGCCGGCCGTCAATATTTTGTGCCGGTCGGATAAATGGATGGCCGGTAGGCAGCCGGTAAGGTCAAAAAGTGCCGGTGGATTTCCAGATTGAAGCCCCGGAAGTTAGCTTTCCAATGGCGCAAACCTTGCATTAAAATTCCTCCTGTGGAAAAAGTTATGCCCTTTTTCGTGAAGCCGCGCAGATTCGATCCAACCGGACTGATCCCCTACTTCAACCAACCATATCTCCCCCACCCGGACTTGGTTTTGAGAGATTCTTGAGTGAAAAATGAAGCCCCGGAAGTCTTCTTTCCAATGGTTATGGCCTCATAGCTTAACTCCAAGTGCATAGATAGATGAGCTTGATTTAGCGAGGACTGCTCGACTCTCTTCTACCCGGATTCATGCCGAACCTCTTCTCCAACTTGTTTTCTCCCCTCTTCTCCTCTTCTTTTCAACTTCAAACCCCTAAGTAAGGTGTTTTGAAAGATTTTTCAAAGATTTCATCTCTCTTTCATTCATCTCCCCTTTGTCCTTGCTCGGTTTACCGAAAAGCGCAACATTTACCGAAATGCGAGCGTCGGAACATCGTGGGAATTTTATTTCAAAAATGTTTTGAAAGAGAGGTTTTTAAGGTCTAAAAACCATCAAAAATAATTTTGGTCCACAATGGGGTATAAAGTTGAGATTTGCCTCTCTCTCCTTGCCGAAGAAACTGAACTTTTCCCCTGCACAGTTCTCGTCACCGAGCAAACCATCAGTAGCGCCCAAGTCTTAAGGGCGGTCAAAAATGGGGTGTCTACACAAACCCATAGGCCTTAATACATCCAAAAACAATCGGATATGCACGATTGGATCCCTACTCCTATCGAATCTGTCAATGTGGGGCATCTTAAATTTCTTTGGTAATCTAACCGAAGCCTCAATGTATCTTCGATATGTGGAATAGAGTTGAAGCCCTGGGATTTCTTCAATGCTTTCTCTAATCTGGTGATTTTGACCAAGGCTGGATCAATTTCATTGATATCGAAAAGAAAAATCTCTGGAGGAGGTTGAACCGGAGGATGATAAGCTAGAGCTGGGGGAAATATGTCTTGAGGATCTAGGACTGGTAGATTTTCTGCTGGCGGGGATAGATCCAGATTTGGCTGAGCAATAAGGACTGGATGCATGGCTGATGCTGATGCCCCAGATGTACGCCGCAGATCGACAATGACTTTATCTTGTGCAGCCATCCTTTGGTTTATAGTATCCATAGTTCTTTGGATGGCAATCATCATGGCAGCGAATTCCTCTGAGTTTGGTATTGTGTTATGTGCCATTGCTAACCCAGGTGAACCAGATGCTAGTGAATTGATTAACTGAGAACGGGTAGGTGTTTGTGGAGTGCTTTGTACTGAATCTACTGATTGTCTGTTCCTTCTTTGTCGAGTGACTAAAGGAAGGGAGACTAGCACGGGCTGACCACTAACAAGGTCTCGATCTTTGCACAGCCTGCTGAAACGAGTCCACACAACTTAGGGAATATCGGGTCTTTCTAAAGCTATGATGGTAAACTACCTCTTAAAAGAAAGAAAAACAAAATCAAAATCGGACAGCACTTCGGCCCCAATTCACAATAGTTAAGACACATAGTTGAACTGTAATCCCCCATTGAACTTTGTTTTCAAACTTTACTGATATGAACCATCCTGTACAGCCTCACTGTAAAAGCACATATCAAGTAAAAGAACCAAAACACCCCTATGAGGGGGTAGGGTTTCCCTGTCCTAGATTTTCGGCATGATCTAGGCTGTACTATTTCAAACAACAAGTTTCATGACATCCTACAAATGGGCGGCATCCTGTCCTAAATTGGAATAGTCATTATAGCTTCACTATATGCAACTAGGTCGAATGGTCAAATGGGTACCTTGGCAAGATTACCTAATATACCTCTTACACCTAATACCGAGAAGTGAAAGGTGGATCAAGCGATACAGCGGTAATCCAGATCCAAGGGTTGTGTTCCCAACATGGCAGAGCCCATGACTGATTAGCCTTTGGGCAAGCCTTTTGGGTGAGCCTCTAGCAAACCGTCTAGGAATAGCAGTCGGTAAACACAGTGACTTTAAGTGCACCAATGCAAATGCAAATGCAAATGCAAAGAAACATATAAGTGTAAATAAAACGTTACATCATGAGTTTCAAGTCAAGTTCTCTAATTTCCCCAGCAGAGTCGCTAGAAACTGTAGCTCAACTTTCCGTGCTCTTTTCGAAAGGCGAATAGCCCTACAGTTCGGACTTCACTTGTGGTTCTGAATCTGATTTCATAAATGCAATGTGAAATAGTGAAAACACAAAAAGAGTCCAAATCCGGCAATTCTTTTTTGGAAAATCAAAGTTTGAATCAAATGCCAAAAATGGACTGTTTTGCCAGATTTCAGAGTTGCCACCTAAATATTTTTGGGAAAGTTAGGAAACCCAAGACTTGTGCCAAAGGCTATTAGTCCGTCATCACCAAAGTGTCTCGACTCGGGAACTTAGGTATGAGAGGGGAAGGTCATGAATTGAGTACCGCACTCAGCCGATCAAAGATCGGCCTCTACTAATCATGATGTGATTTTTATTTTCATTATATGCTCTTGTTCCGATTATTAGCTATTTTTTACTATGTGACGCATATACAAATACAGACTAGTTTGCAAGAATTGGAACACTTGATTTCATGTTTTGTTTGAAAATGTTTTGTGAATTTGCCACTTGAAAAAGTGGGCTTAAAATGGACATTTTATCAAACCGTCCCAATTCAGGCATCTAGCCTTCATCCACAGGCATTCGAACAATTATATCATTTAAGCAATTAGCCATATGGAAGATATGCTTTGACATGGCAACACAAACATTCAGTGCAATACGCTAAAGCAAGTAAATGCTCACCTAGTACTCCGAGCCAAAACAAAGCAAAATAATTAGAAAAATATGCATGTTCCGAACTAATGCAATATGACTAATGCAATGTATGCATTATGTATTTTATAGGCTCGGCTACTAATTTATTACATGCGAATCAATTTGCTAACATGCGGTCTAAGCACATATTCAAGAATTATTTAAATGACAATGCAAGTTTGAATGATGAACCGAGCCTCGGTGTATGCAATACAAGTGGATGCAAGGCATGAGAATGCTAATGAAATGTGATGCTCTATACTAACCATCGTAAGCAAATAAATAAAAGGGAGAAAGATGTGGAGTTGGAAGACATACACATTAGTACAACGTTTGATCCCTCATGCAAGAGGGTGCGAATCAATGTTCGAAAGGCCAAAATAAACTAACTAATACAAAACCAAATGAAAACCAAGATAAATGAACTAGCTATTTAAACTAATTAATTACAACAATTATGAATGGATAAACCAAGAATTACAACAATTAATAATTATTGAGACTAATTATAATAAACAACATTAAATTAATTAATTACAATAATCATAACGTGAGCAAGGATGTATGAGGATTGCATGCATGCACATGCACGGCGCTTGAGAACAGTTCTATCTGCCTTAAACATGCTTTGTTTCACCTCAGCCACTTCCCTCTATTTTTTGCAAAAACACACTGCTGACCAAACTTTAAGGGACGGCCGGCCCTTAATGAAGCTCGGTTGGGCATAGAGCAGGCCGGTCATGCCTCAGTTTTGTGCAAACCTCTATTTTGTGTGTTGAAGTGAAAAAGAGTGCAGACAGAGTTGTTTAAGCTCTATTTGTCCCTTTCTTCCTTCTCTGTCATGGGAAAGCCTAAAAAAAAGGCTAAAATTGATTCCAAAGCCATCAATGAGCAAATTGATTGCTTGATGGTCTCGGATACAATTTTGGACAAAAATCAATGAAATGCAAAGAATATGACCACCCCTCCCTCTTGTCATGGAGTGAACTCAAAGAGGGAGGTTGCAATGCTTCAAGAATCATCAAAATGCCAGAATTAGCATGTGACGACTCTTGACACAAGGAATTTGGCATAATGTCTGGCCAAGTTCAAGCAATTCTAACAATTTTCTTTATATGGGTTGTTCCAAGTTTTAAGCCAATTTTATGAAGCCTTGCCATTCTTTAGTCCATTCCTCCATGGTGATGTTAAAGTCTTCTAAACAAGAAGTAATGTCAAATGAGAGGTTCTTCTAAAGCATGAGAGAGAGACTATACCGTTAATAATGAATCTCCGAAAAGATTAAGCCATTAAGTAGGAGTCTTTCTTACATATTTTGAGCAACCTCAATCGGTTGAAATCACTCTCAAGAATAAAAGAGATGGATGGTGGATTGATTGTTAAAATTAGACTTTTAGACATGGAAATAAATTGAAGAAAAGCTTAGAACAATATATAACATGTTATGTACACAAACTTATGAGACAACAAATGAATTAACCAAAGCTTGAACCAATTAAACAACTTAGGACAGCCCTCAAACAACCCTTATTAGATGAAAAATAGAGGCTCAAAGTTAATGAAAAGAGCCTAAAAAAAAAAAAAAAACTAAACAACAAAGAGGGGGAACAAGGCTAGTAAGCAAGAATAAGGAGGGGTGGTTAACCCCTCCACTTTTCAAACCTCAAAACATGATTTTCAGCCCTTTTTTTAACTTTGAAAATCAGTGCAAGGAGCAAAGAAAAGGAGTGTAAAAGAAAGGTTTGAGCTATGGGTAAAGATATAGAAAGAGTGTAAACTCTCTCTACTATTTTGGTAGCTCTTCAAACCCAATCTTAGACACTTAGAATAGACTCAAAGCAACACAAAACAATAAGAATTAGGTAGGAAATGAAAGATATGAGAGCAAGAAGGAAGACAAAAAGCTTATACCTTGCAAATAAGTTGGCTTTTGATTATGATCCAAGCTTAGTCTCAACCCATTCTCAAGCTTGAATTATGTTTCTCAAAGATCAACCAAGGCTCTAAGATGGTGAGACAAGGTTGTATATGGTGTATGGTGATGACACAAGGGAACTGGGTTAGCTTAAAGGTTGCTTGCAATGGAAGAAGAAGGAGGGAGGAGCTCCCAAGGTGAATATAAGCTTTGTAAATTTTGTTCAACCCCCAAAACAATAACACAGTTTCGTTTTATAGAATTTGAGCCAAAAATATCATAAATATCTTCAAAAATGAATAGTTGGCGGCCTTTTGCTCAAAACAGTGTTTCTCGCCACCAAGGCCCGGCCAGCCATTCATAGCCACGGCTGGCCATCACTGATGCAAGGTCAGGCCCTCCCCTATTTTTTTGGTTCAAACTTAGCTCAGAGTGGTAACAGGTCCAAAAATGAGACTCAAAGGTTCAAACAAGGTAAATGTTGAAGATTTGAGGTTATTTCGAAAACCTGACTGAATCCGAATCACTGTGAATTCAAAGCACACAATTCAACTTTCATCATCGAGTGTATCAAACCAAGCGCCTAAGTCTTGCGGGCGGTCAAAATGGGGTGTCTACAGATATAAGTTTTAAAAAGTCTATAAACTATGGGTAAATTACATTCCCTTTTTCTTAAATTTAGAAAAAATACAATTATTCTTATACTTTTGACATGATTGTATATACGTCTTAAGGTTTTAATTCATATAAAATTTAAGTTATTTGTTATCAATAATTTGTCAGTTGTATAAATAAAAAAATAATACTATCATTTATTTCCTACTATATATATTTATAGAAATTTTTTTTAAGTTTATTGATATTAAGATTTTATAACATAAATGACACTAAATATTTTCATAATGTCTAAGGTCCCTCAACATCGATTCAGAGAAAATTCGATTCAGAGAATTTCTCTGGATTTTCCAGAGAACTTCTCTGGATGGCAGTCTAGAGATTTTCTCAAAATTCCATAGAATTTCTCTTGTTTTCACAAGAATTTCTCTGAGTTCAAACCAAAGAAAATTACACATGGCAAAGCAAATTTAACTTGCCAAAAAAAACTACACATGGCAGAGAAAATTAAACATGGTAGAGAATTTCTCTTCAAAGAAATTCTGGAAAAGCCAGAGAAATTATTTGAATTCCTATCTAGAGATTTTCTCTGGATTTTCAGAGAATTTCTGTGAATTTTCTCTGGATTTCAAGTAAACCATAAAGAATAAATTTTGTTTGGTTGCCAAGAAAAATAGGCAAAAAATAATATCCATCCACAGAATACTATGCTAATTGATGACAAGTACCAAGTTAAACCACATTTTCCCCCATTTTCAAGCACTGTATTGTATCTTGATCATCTCACTATGATTAATAAGTGAATGAATAAAATAAAATAAAAATTAGATATGTTTAATTGAACTTAATAATTTCATATCATAATAAGCAATGTGCATTCAAAGCAATAGTGGCTCAGCGTTACAATAACAAACAACACAATTTACAACATAGAACATCAATATTCACCTAATTTAAACACCAATTCATCTACTTTCAGTTCCAAATTTGAGAAACACAAGTACATATTATGTACCAGGATTAAAGCTGGAACACATGGTGAAGAAAACTAACAATGCCAAGTCGACATTGTTCCGATCAAACACAACAGATATAATCGAACAACAATTAAACCGCCCACAACACCACTACCAGTTGGATTCAAGTTTTCTCTGATCAAATCCAAGGCTTCATTCGTATCTTTCGTTGCAAAGACTTGGTTAAGCAAGTCATCATCATTGCTGAACAATTTGAAAACAGAAGAGGGCTCGACAACCTCATTCTGGCTCTTTGTAGCTCGACTTTTCATGCCCCCTTTTGGAAGTCGAATAAGCCCTACAGTATCGGATTCCCGCAGTTCTGAATCTGATCTCACAAGTGCAATGTGAAATAGATAAACACCAAAGAGTCCCAATCCGGCAAATCTTTTGAAAAATCAATTTTGAATCAAATTTCCAAAAATAGACTGCTTTGCCAGATACAAAGTTGCCACCAAAATATTTTTTGGGAAAACTTAAAAAACCCATGACTTTTGCTAAAGGCCACGTGTCCGTCATCACCAAGATTGTCTCGGCTCGGGAACTTAGGTACGAGAGGGGAAGGTCATGAATTGAGTACCCCAACTCGCCCAATTAAAGGTCGGATAACTTGCAAGAATTGGAACACTTGATTCATGTTTGTTTGCAAAATTGTTTCGAATATGTACCACTTGAAAAAGTGATCGCATATGAACATTACTCAAATTATTCCAATTCAAGCAACTAGCCTTCATCCACAGGCATTCAACCAGTTTATAGTATTTAAGCAATTAGCCTCATGGCAAGCATGCTAAACATGGCAACAATCACACTTATGCAGTATGCTAAAGCGAGTAAAGGCTTACCTGGTACTCCAAGCCAAAACATAAACTAGTTAGGAAAAAAATGCATGATTCCTAACTATGAAATATGACTAATACAACACATGCGATATGCAATTATTAGGCTTGACTACTAATATGACATATGAAGCAATTTGATAACATGCGGTCTAAGCACGTATTCAAAAAATGTTTAACTAACAATGTAAGTTAGAATGATGAACTGAGGTCTCGGTGCATGCAAAACAAGTGGATGCAAATCATGGAGAATGCTAAACAAAATACGATGCCCTAAACTAACCAACATAAGCTAGTAAATAAAATGGAGAAAGACGTGGGGTTGGAAGACCTACACATTATTACAACATTGCGCCATCGTAAAGGAGGGTCCGAACGAGCTAACTAGCTAACTAACTAGTTAAAGCAAAGCTAAACTAATTAAGGAGCTATCACAAACCCAAATGAATAATTTAGCTAAACTACTTAACTAATTATTACAAACCGAACGAACTAATTAATTAACTAATCTAGCTAATTAAAATAATTACAACACGAGATGAATTAGCTATTCTAACTAATTAAGTACAAAGCCACTATTTTAAGCACAATACTAATATTATTACAACGCGGATCCCAAGGATCGATGGAGGACTCATGCATGGACGCGGTTTTTCGCCCGAAAAAGCCATTGTTTCTGCTACTATTGCACAGTGGAGCACTTGTGCTGATTTCCACCTCTAGACCAACTCTGTTCTGCTGGGGAAGTACACTGCTTGATTTTGCACTGGTGGCCGGCAAAGGGCCTACCGTCCACTGATGATGGCCTGCCGACCACTAATGATTGGACTTTCCTGCTGCAACAGAGATCAAACAGAGCAGAGACAATATATTCTCAAGGGTTTGTTTGCACAATTTACCCCTCCTTGTCATTTGAACAACTCAAAGAAGTAGTAAACTTGGTTCACAAACCATCAATGGATGTAATTTCATTGCATGATGGCCTATGAATCAAAGAGTGCAAGTTTAATAAATACAATAAAACAAGACTTTCAAAACCACTTCCCTATCATGAAAGATCAAGGGAAGTAGTTGACAATGAATCTCGAACCGTTTTCATCACTAATGAGTATGAAACGACTCAAGACTCAAGGGTTCAATTAACATCCGATTGAACCCAAACCAAATTGTTATCTTACTCTTTTTTTAGTCTCAATTTTATTACTTCATTTTAGATTACCATCCATTCTTTAGTCAATTGAGTCCAAAGGTGAATTTAAGTCCTTTAATGGAAAGAGGGCTCAAACCAAGGGTTGCTTTGGGCATGAAAGAGACATCATACCGTTGGTAATGAACCCCCAAAGGGATTAAATCATTAAGCATGACATCTCAATCTCATGCTTAAATATACAAGTAGTTTGAAACCACTTTCAAAGAAAAATAAAAGCCAAGAAAGGGAAAAGGTTGCAGAGGCGATTAAGGACGATCACAAGTATGGAAAGCCATAAATAAACACTATCAACTCAAATAGGATGGTGTCTAATGCCTAAAACACCAAGCTTATGAGGACAATTACACTACAAGTATACAAAACAAAGCTCAAATCCAACAAACACTTAAAAACAGTCCTAAAATAGTCCTAAATAAGTTCTAAAACATGGTGGAATTAAGAAAAAATAGCTAAAATAATAAGCTAAAACATAGAGCATGCTTGACTAGTAAACAAAACGCAAGGAGGGAAGGCTAACTCCTCTAATTTTGGATTTCAAACCATGATTTTAACCACTAAAATAACTCTAAAAATCAGTGTTTAAAAGCTCAAAAAAAGATAGTGTAAAGGTGGGAAACACAAGGGTAAAGGCCTTGAGAGCAATGTGTAAAGAAGGGTGAGCCACCCCTCAACCTTTATTGTCCTTAAAACCCAAATTTCAGCCTAAAAATACAGAGTTTTTACAGCCCAAAAACAGTTGAAAAATAGTAGGAAAAAGAGTAAATAAAGCAAGTAATGAGGCAAAGCTTTATACCTCTTGAAGATGAGATCACTTTCAAGTAATAAAACAAGGCAAACACACCCTCAAGAGCTTAAACAAGGCTAAAAAATGGAGAGGTTTGGTTAAGAGTGTATAGGCAAAGGTTAAGAAATTTGCTAGAGAGAGAAAGAGAGAGAATTGTAGTGAAAGACGGAAAAATTTTGCTCCAAAATTTTTCTAACTCCATGGCAAGAGAAGAGGTCCTCTATATATAGAGAAACATGAACCTCCCTAAAAAACATCCAGCCATGCACGTGGAAGCAGATGCAAGTATTGTGCAAATAGCTGGTACAACTGTCACAAAATATTTGCAAAACACATTGGTGGCCAGTAGGCCATCACTGGTGGCTAGCAACCAGGAGCAATGATCGGCAGCCCATAGTAGTGGCCAGTAGGCCACCAGAGGTTGTAGGCTTGAAAATCCAAGGTTTTGGTCGAAAAATAAGGCAACAGGGGTATAAGGTTTGAAAGACTCAAAGCTGTGGCATTCTGCTGTGGACTTCGAGCATTTGACAAGCATATACACTCATCATTGGGTGTACAAGCGATGACGTCCAAGTCGTAAGGGCAGTCAAAAATGAGGTGTCTACAGTTACCCCTCTTTGACAGAACTCAGAGTTATGAAATGATGTGAGTGAATGTCAAAGCCCGAAGACGACCCATTTTGACAAGGCTGTAAGACTTGGAAAAACAATCAAGACATAAATAAATGGTTGCGCTCGCAGGTTGCCTATGTATCCCTTTGCAAGGAATCCAACCAGCGTAGTTCTGGGGCAAGATGCAAATGATATGCACAAAAAAACTTTGAAAGCTGGACTCACACACTTCGCGAAGCTGGCTATTTTGAAAACTCGTGATCATGTGAGATGAGTAAATAAGTAATAACAAATGCAACAAGCAAGATAAGGAGACAACAACATATGAATGAGCAGCTTCAAGCTTAAAACCAACACAGATTCCCTACAAAAAGATCTAAAACACACTTTAACCACGCCAAAACACAAGACAAGGAAAGAAAACACTACTCAGGGTTGCGACTTGTGCGTCCTGAGAAACTGAGAAACAAAAATAGCTCGGGGTCGCATTTTACGCATCCTGAGATAAAAAATTGTTCAAAGTCGCGCTTCACACATCCTGAGAAACAAGAAAAATAGCTCGGGCTCACGTATCACGCGTCCCGAGATAAAACACGACCAGGGCCATGCTTCATGCTTCCTGAGAGACAAGAAAAACTGCTTGGGTTCGCGCTTCACCCGTCCCGAGATAAAACAAACCCAGGGCCACGCTTCACGCCTTCTGAGAAACAAGAGAAACAGCTCGAGCTCAAGCTTCATGCGTCTCGAGATAAAACATGCCTAGGGCCACGCTTCACACGTCCTAAGAAACAAGAGAAATCATTTGGGCTCACACTTCACACATCCCGAGAAACAGGAGAAACTGCTCGGGCTCGCGCTTTACGCGTCCCAAGATAAAACACCCAAGGCCACACTTCACGCATCCTGAGAAACAAGAAAAACCGCTCGGGCTCGCACTTCTCGCGTCCCGAGATAAAACATGCCCAGGGCCACGCTTCACGAGTCTTGAGAAACAAGAAAAACCGCTTGGGCTCGTGCCTCATTCGTCCCGAGATAAAACACACCCAGGGCCATGCTTCACACGTCCTGAGAAACAAGAAAAATCGATCGGGCTCGTACTTCACGCGTCCGGGCATAAAACACGCCTAGGGCCACGCTTCATGTGTCCTGAGAAATAAGAGAAACTACTTGGACTCACACTTCACGCATCTCAAGATAAAACACGCCCAGGGCACGCTTCACGCGTCCTAAGATACAAGAGAAACCGCTTGGGCTCGCGCTACTCGCGTCCTGAGATAAAACATGCCCAAGGCCGAGCTTCACAGGTCCTGAGATACAAGAGAAATCGCTCAGGCTCGCACTTCACACGTCCTGAGATACAAGAGAAACCGCTCGGGCTTGCACTTCATGCATCCCGAGATGAAATAGAGAGGTGTGCGATAGATGCACAAAAAATGAACAAATACGATAGATACACAAAAATGAACGTATGCAATAGATGCACAAAATGAACATGTGCGATAGATGCACAAAGTGGACGTGATTATAAATAAAGATAGTGACAACACATGTTCCATACAAGATAGACAACTGATGTATGATGTTAATTGAAGGCATGTTCTATGCAAGAAACGAAAGCATATTCTATGCAAAATAAGTGCATATTCCATGCAAAATTGACAGCGTGTTCTACGCATGAATCATAAATGATGCAAGACATGCATGCAACATACATATATGTGAAATGCACAGTCTATGCAACAGAAGGGAACAAAGAAATAATTTGATAAAACAAATAAAACGATATTCGGCGACAACTTCCGATTTACCTCTTGGAGGACTTGCAACATGTTCAAAAGGATACACCTCATTCATGGTAGCAAGTGGGACACGTTCACACACCGGAACGTAGTTGCAAGCTTTCAAAACAGAACCTTCCATATACTACTCAGGAAGCAGAAGCACAGAACAGCACCAGGATCTACCTGAGAGCCACCGGCCACCTGCCGGCCATCAAGAGAAGCTACTGGCCACCTGCCGGCCACAGATGTGGCTTGCCGGCCACGAATGGTGGCCTGCCGGCCACCGATGGCATATTGGGGGCAAACTTGTCCTTTTGCTTCGGGTCTTTAAGTATAGGGCTCAAGGCTTCATTTCCTCACTTCTCCAAGGCTGAAAATCCTCCCCCTCTCTCTCTAGATCCATGCTTTATATGCATTTTCCAACGCCCCATGCAAACGTTTTTTTTGTAAAACCCTCTTAGTTCTCTACATTTTGAACCGATTAGATTTTGATTTCGTCGTCTTTTCTTGAATTTTCACCACTCTAGGCTTGTTCTCCTCGAGTTTCTCTCGGGTTTCGTGAACTCACTCGGGTTTCGTGAACTTTCTTGGGTTTTGACTTTTTCTCCCATTTTCTTTCTCCTAGGGTTGACTTTTCCAAGTTTACCCTCTTTTCTCTATTTTTCTTCACTTTTCACCCATTTTCTAGATGGCAGATGAGATTCCTTATGACGGAGCTCCTCCAAAGGTTCTACCTGCGTTTCCACCCGTTGCTGAGGTAGAGGAGCCAGTAGTTACCGAGGTCGGTGAGGCGGTAGGGGGCATTGAGGCTAACCTTGAGACGAAGTTTGCGCCCGAGTTTGAGCCGGAACCGTTACCATTGAGAGTGCAGTCCTTTGATCCGGCGACATATCATCCCCTCATGCATATATTACTACCAAGAGGCATTAGGCGTTTTAGCGACTTTGCTCCCGGTGTACCAAAGGACCTCCTACTGAGGGAGCTGGCCTCCCATCTTTCATCCAGCGCTACTGAGGTATGAACTCTATTTTCATGCATTCCTGTTTTTCTTTTAATTGTATTTCTTGCACTGCCTTTCATCTGATTGCACTTTCATCGCTGCCTTATCTAATTCATTTGTTCTTTACCATAGGGAGAGTCCCGTGCCTATAGGGAGTACGAAGCGACAACAGCGAGGGATTGGTATGACGAGCTCCCTGCTGGGGTCCATGACATCGTCGATGAGATTGGCTTCGGCCTTTTCTGCTTTGGCTTTATACGCGTCATAGCGAGCCGTCCCCTTTTAGGAGCGCTAGTGGAGAGGTGGTGGGACACCACCAACTCCTTCCATCTCTCTACTGTCAGGAAGATGACGATGACTCCCTATGACTTTGCCATGATCACATGCTTAGGAGTAAGGGGTGATCTAATCCATTTTGACACAGACATGGGGGAGTGGGAGGTTGCTTGGATCGATCTGTTGGGAGCGCACCTACCTCTATACTGACCAACCATGGTGAGATATAGTTGGTTCGCCAAGTAATTCTGCGAGAGCGAGCTCGAGACACTAGAGGAGATAGAGCAGTATGCTTGGGGCTTATTGATGTTTGTCCTTGGTACCACCTTGTTTTCAAACAAGTGAAACACCGTGGGTTTATATCTGTTGAGCGCCCTGGTGACCCTTCCCCAAGTACACTTCTACGACTGGGCCGAAGCTGGCCTTTCTACCTTATACGGCTATATGAGCTCTATCTCCCGCAGCAGGGGAGGGCGGATCAGCAGCTATTGGAGAGCGTGGAAGGTATGCATTTTGGTTCCTTCTTTGCACTTTACACTTTCTATTTCACATTTTCTACTTTATATCTGTTTAACACCTGTGCTTTCTACTTTGCATTTTCTATATCTGTTCAGGCTGAGTGTTTTTTGCTTTGCACTTTCTATATCTGTTCATGCCCTATGTATTTTGCCTTGCACTTTCTATATCTGTTCATGCCCTGTTGATCACATATCATTGCACTTTCCTTGTAGCTATGGGTCTATGCGTATTTTCCAACCCTCGCTTCAGAGCCTATAAAGGAGCTCCCCCCTAGTGGTTCCCTACTCGAGACGGTACGATGGTCGGTGTTAGTGCTGGAGTAGCGAGACCTTTGCCTTCTTTTGCCATTACTTTGATACTGTGGCCGCCCACGAGGTACCCCGAAACATAATCATTTTTACTTTACAACTGTTTTGATTCATATTTTGGCAACTGATAGCAACTAACAATATGTACATCTCCTACTTGCAGATCACGTGGTAGCCCTGGGCCATGATATCGGCCAAGGTGAGGGACTAGTACGCGAGAGCGTGGGACACATCGTACTTCCAAATTCTGTTGAAGGTCCAGCCTGCCGGGCTTGGTTCTTGAGCGAGAGATTTGTTCGCCAGACTGTGGGCTTGCTTGATCCAGTCGTTCCGATGCCGCCCTCGGAGTCTATGAGGACAGCAGACAACCTATCTGTTGACGCAGTCATTCAGTTCATGGTAGGCCTGGACGTTGATTTCTTCAGAGGAGAGGGCGATTACATGACCTTTATTCAGACCCACCCCATGCCTCTTCTGACGGGCGCTCACACAAGCGAGGGGGCAGGGGCTCCTGCGACAGACGAGGCAACTCGGGTGACTAAGGTCCATGCTAGAAGGACTCTTCCTATTGAGCAGGCTGTCCATTGGCCAGTGCTTCCCACTGCGTTCACATGTTAGAGGCCGACTAGGATAGCTTATCTGATTCTGATTGAGCCAGCAAAGGCTGGGCACGAGCTTGTCGGAGTTCGAGGCTCATCCCAAGTATGGACCACACTTTACCATTTTCACCATATGTTTCCATTTTAGATATGTTTCTTGTAGACATTGATCATCCAAATGCATTTGCAGGAATCTATAGAGTATACGGAGAGCCCCCTCGAGCTAGTGGCTTCTCTGATGGGTATGGTACAAAAGCGGAAGACGCTGCTTGGTCTCCACGGTATCTAGGTAATTTCTTTCAGTTCAACATGCATTTCATTATATTTCCACTGATACACTGGCAATTCAACTATAGTCTTTTGGCAAACTACACTAATACACTGCACTAGCACACTGTACGCACACACTGTACTCATATTGTATCTAATTTTTGCTTGACGCTCATTCTGCATACTATGCTTGCATCTTGATACGCACACTATGACTAATATGTTAACAACTATTTTTCCATATTCCATCTATGCCGATGGCACCAGCGGCAGCACCAGCACCAGCACCAACAGCACCTCCTCTAGTAGTAGGGAGGAGAGAGAGACAGGCCCCTGTTCGTGACCGAGATGTGAGTCGTGGTCAAGGTAGAGATAGGGGCACCAAAGGCCAGAGTAGTCCTTCATAGCCCATTTTGAGTGATGACGATGCTGAGACTAGTGACTTTGAAGAGGCAGTGAGTCAGGATTTTGAGTCATCCGAGAGCGGAGATGATGCTGGCTCAGGGTCCGAGAGTGGAGGTGACACCAAGGAGGGTTCTGAGGCAGAGAGCGAAGATGATACTGACTCCAGTTCAGAGTCTGATTCTAATAGCGAAGCCGATGGAGATAGTGCTCTCGAGTCTTCTCGTCCAAGGAAGAGGACGAAGAGGACATCTCGAGCCTGAGGCGATTGGCATTATTTTTTTTGTACTTTTGCTTAGTTTCTTTTTGTTTGGTAGCATTAGCACATGTATAGCTTCAGATAGGTTTTATTTTGTTTTTGAAACTTGTACTCCTCTTTTGTAAAAACCATGATCGGAATAAAACCTCACAGTTTTTATGAAAAGTGTTGTCATTTTTGCATCATGAGCACCATATTTGCATTGGAAATAAACATGGAATTGAAGTTGCCAAGAGAACGCTTGATTGAAACAATGTTCTTAATCGGGTAATGAGTCGACCAATAACCAAAATACAAAACACAAAATACAACTCGATAAACAAAATAAAAAACAACTTAAATACAAATAAACAAACTTGTTAAAACCAAAAAAGACTCAAAACAAGGCCTTGAAACACTCAAAAATTAAGACGAAACACATGTTTTCAACACTGCCCAGCACACAGGTGGATGGCAGAGGGACTGCCGGCCACAAAGAGAAGTTGCTGGCCAGAAGGGGTGGCTTGCCGGCCACAAGAGGTGGCCAGGCCACCAAAGTAACCTGCCCGCCACCAAAGTAACTTGCCGGCCCGTGTGAGTAACCTCCAGATTATTGACAGTTGGCTTCCACTCACAGCCTTATCTTCTACAAAAGGTTCAGCTTCGTGATTTCTTCTCCAGAACCTCATTTCAGCCGCAATTGCTTCCACAAATGGAGCTATTTTTTGTCGAAAAGCTCTCGGATTGGATAGCTGCTTTAGATGGCACGGAAATGGTAAATTTATGAGGTTTCGGCATAAATGCACTTTTTTCATTGAGCTGTACTCCACTGTGTTTTTCATTCCTCTATGCCACGGCCCGATGCTGGGACCCAATTACATATGTCTTTCGCTTCAGGGGACAAGAAATATGCCTGACAATTGAAGAATTTCAGGCACTAATGGAATCTCGGCACGATGAGGAAATCATTCCTTAGCCCCATTTTGGCAACGCCCAAGCTTTGGGACGGATGTGTAGGCTCACTCTACACGAGGCTCGGTCTTTGGCCCACAACGGAGAGCTAGACACACACCTAGCTTGATCTATCAATTTTCTGATATTGGTGACAGAGGCGACCTTTTTTGGCGAGGTTTTCGGCAACATGCCCTCTGCTTATTTATGCTTGCTCATTTCCTTCTTGCCCTTAGTTTCAGCGGATTCAGCATTCGGTTGATCAAAGTGGCCCAAGGCCTGAAACAAGGCAAAAGTTGCATTAGTTTGGAGCTAGCCGAGACCTTGATGGGCTTGGATGCCTTTTATCGGCGAGAGACTACCAGATTCGCGGGGAGTCCACTACTTCTTCAGGTATTGTTTCCCACCATTTCTCATATGTGTTTCTCACATCACTCGGCACTCATGCTCTATTTTCTCTTAACATACATCTCTCTATTCTTTAATCTCATTTTTCTTTCATCCTTTTCTAGGTGTGGCTTATGGATAAGCTGAAGGTAGTGGACTCTTGTCCTGAGTACTCAGCTCGAGGTTATTTCTTTCGCCACTGACTAGTGGATTTCCCGAATAAGGGATGGTAGTGCAACTAGATATGCAGCAGGTTTACTACTGACATAGCTTGGCGCTGCCCCTAGCTTAATCTCACCGAGATGAGTTACAGCATAGCTCGGAAACCTGGCATATAGTTGATTGGCCTTACACACTGCGTGTTCTACTTCCCTTTCCAGTTCAGACGTCAGTTCGGGCATGATCAGACCCGCCCAGAGGAGGGGGTAGATTACCCGATTTCATTCCCCATCCGTGATTCACACTTGGCTAGGTACCTCACTGCTTGGAGGATGAGAGAGCTTCTGGCCCTACCCCTAGTTTCAGTTATGCCCTTTCTGGCGAATGCTTGGCTTGGCTCGAGGATGAGGCACAAATCGGGCCCACTTTGGCTTCAAAAGCTTCCACAAGCACGAACAGAGGACGCAGGAGCACCTGACTCACCTAAGCCCCTAGTTTATTGCTTTGAACTTTCTTTTCAAGTTTTATGATATAAAAGCAACTTTCATTTGTATCAGAGAGTTGGGGAACTTTATGTTGAAATCAATGAAATTAAAGTTGTGAGCACTAAAAATTTTCCTTTCAGTCAGAAAATGGTCTAAGTTGTAAAAGGTAAAATTTTGAACAAAATCAACTTTTATTAGAACTTTCCAAAACCATTTTCGAAAAGGATCACTACCTGACACACACGGAATCAATCCTCAAGATGTACAACCCCAAATCACAAGATCATAAACTGCCCTTGATTGAACACCACTACTCTACATTGTAACCAGCTTTTCTCTTAGAGTAAAGACCACAACCGAACTCTTAAGTAAAGAACAAACAGAGATGACTTGATCAGACACATGGACAGGATAGTTGAGTTGGAGGTGATTACGGCCAAACTTCTGGATGAAGTTGCCTACGTATCCCAAAGATGGGAATCAGGCCTTAAGTAGTTCGGTTTAGGTTCACTCGAGTATTAACTCTCTCCTTTCGTGCTCTAACTTTTGCTAAAGTCGCCCTTTAGGGTTTTCAACCTTGCGGGCTCATTTTTTCTTTATTTCTAATTTTTTATGCTCTAACTTTTGCCTAGGTCGCCCTTCCGGGTTTTCGGCCTAACGAGCCTCTCAGGGATAGTATTTCTTCAACTTGTCCATGTTGATCGGTTGTGAAAATTCCAGGCCATCTAAGTCCATGAGAATAACAGCTCCACCCGACCAGATAGCTTTGATGATGTAAGGGCTAGTTCAATTGGGTCTGAACTTGCCCCTAAGGTCATGAATGGGAGTTCAGTTGTCTTTCAGCACCATATCACCCTCCTTGAGATTCTGGGACTTAACTTTCTTGTTAAAAGCCTTGGCAATTCTACGTTGGTAACCCTGAACATAATACAATGCTTTCAGCCTTCTCTCATCAAACAACATCAACTCCTCAAATTTGCTCTGTTGCCAGTCCGCCTCTGCTATATGACACTTAGCCATAACTTGCAGCAACGAAACTTCTATTTCAATTAGTAAAACAGCTTCCATCTCATAGATGAGGGAATAAGGAGTTGCCCCTATAGACATCGGGATTGAAGTTCTATAACCCCAGAGTGCGAATGGCAATTTATCTGGCCAGTCCCTGTATGTCTCGACCATCTTCTACTAGATGTTCTTGATGTTCTTGTTAGTGGCTTCAACAGCTCCATTGGTTTACAGCCTGTATGTAGATGACTTATGGAAAGCCACATTGTATTTATCCAACAAGTCTATCACCTCTTTCTTGAAGTGGGAGCCATTATCTGATATGATCTCATTTGGGACTCCGTATCGGCAAATGATATTGTTTTTGATAAACTTGGCCACATGAGATGCTTTCAACACTGCATAGGACTGAGCTTCCACCCACTTTGTAAAGTAATCAATAGCCACCAAGATATATTTATGCCCATTCGATCCTTTTGGTGTGACTGCACCGACAACGTCAATTCTCTAGACTGAGAAAGGCCATGGCGAAGTCATGTTGTACAGTTTTGACGGCGGGATGTTCATGCGATTAGCATGAATTTGGCATTTGTGGCATCACCGAACAAAACCAATACAATCCTCCTCCATGGTGGACCAGTAGTAATCTTGCCTGAGAATCTTTCGAGCTAGCATTACACCGTTCATGTGCGCTCCGCACTCTCCTCCATGGATGGCCTCCATCAGGCGCTTTGATTCCTCTTCTTCGACACACAACATGTGCATTCCCAGATGACCCCTTTTATACAGTTTACCTCCGCAGATGATAAATTGGACAGTTATTCACTGTATTTCCCTTTTGTCCTTGGCATTTGTCCCTGGTGGATAAATCTCATTTTCCAAGAAGTTCCAAATATCATAGTACCAAGGTTTTTTTGTCTTGCGCTTCATCTATTGCGGCGATAGTTTCATAAGCCAGCATGTATTTCTGGTTAATGATAATCGGACGCATCCGGACTCCAAGTGGGATGTCTACCATAGAAGATAGAGTTGCTAAAGCATCAGCGAACCTGTTGTTCTCTCTCAGTAGATGCGTGAAAGTCAATTTTTCAAACCTAGGAATCAGAAGATCCAAGGTCTGGTGATAAACCTTCATCTTTTCTTCTTTGACTTTCCAGTCTCCATTTGCTTGAGAAACAACTAAGTTCGAGTCCCCGATAACATCCAACCTTTTTGTCCCTAGTTCCAGGGTGGCTTCTAAACCAGCGATACATGCTTCATATTCTGCTTCATTATTGGACACCTTGAACCAGAGTTTAAAGGTTATGGGTATATGGGAGTCATCAGGTGCTATCAGCAACATATCTATCCCATAACCATACTGATTGGACGCTCCGTCAAAGTACATCGCCCAAGTCTCCTCCTCAACTTGCAGAATGGCTTCATCTAGGAACAAGTATTTCACCGCCTCATCCCCTTCTACTGGGTGGTCTGCTAGGAACTCCGCTACAACTCTTCCCTTGATTGACTTGCGGGTGACATATTTGAGATCAAATTTAGAGAAGAGAAGCAACCAATGGGCTAGCCTACCCGTAAGTGCTAGTTTCTCACAGAGATATTTTATGAGATCTAATCTCAAAACCAGGATTACAAAGTGAGCTAACAAGTAGTGCCTCAACTTCCTGGTAGCCCATACCAAAGCTACGCAAGCTTTTGCCAATGGAGTATAGCGGATCTCGTAATCCAGCATTTTCTTGCTCAAGTAGTAGATGGCTTTCTCCACCCTATCTTCAGATTCCTGAGCGAGCATGCATCCCATAGTCGTGTCTGTCACTGACAGGTACAGAATCAATGGCTTTCCCAGCTCTGGCGGTGATAACACTAGCGGATTCTAGAGGTATTGCTTAACCTACTCAAAGGCAAATTGACATCAATCATCCCATCGGAATTTATTCTCTTTCTTCAGGAGAACAAATAGTGGTTTACACGTTGAGGTTAATTTAGAAATAAACCGTCTTATGAATTGCACTTTACCCAGAAAGCCTCGCACCTCCTTTTCAGTCCTTGGTGGTGGCATTTCAAGGATGGCCTTGATTTTGGAAGGATCTACTTCGATACCCCTCTGTGTGATAAAAAAGCCTTGCATTTTCCCTACTGTTACGCCGAAGACGCATTTCTACGGGTTCAACCTCAACCTGCATTCTTTGATCCGTTGAAAGAATTTCTCCAAGGCGGTGTAGTGGCCCTCTCTTTCTTTGGACTTGACAATCATGTCATCCACATACACCTCAACCTCTTTGTGGATCATGTCATGCAGAATGGTGGTTGCACCTCTCTGATAGGTAGCTCCGGCATTTTTCAGCCTAAACGGCATAACTCGGTAGCAGTAGGTACCCCATGGCGTAGTGAATGTGGTTTTCTCTCTATCCTTGGGTGCCATTAGAATCTGGTTGTACCCAGAAAACCCATCCATTTAGGATAACAATGCATGGCCCGCAGTGAAATCCACTAACTCATCAATATGCGACAGAAGAAAGTCATTTTTCAAACTGGCTCTGTTCAAGTCCCGGAAGTCTACACATACCCGGATTCTACCATCCTATTTCGGCACTAGGACAATATTGGCCAACCAAGTCGAATATTCATATACTAACACTAAACCTGCCTCGATCTGCTTGGTGATCTCTTCTTTGATTTTCAACGCCCAATCCGGATGGATTCTTCACAACTTTTGCTTGACGGGTCGGGCCTTAGGGTCAAGAGGGATCCGATGCTGTACAATCTCAAGATCGATCCTAGGTATGTCTTCGTATGACCACGTGAAAATATCTTTGAAATCTTTTAATAAAGCGACTAAATGCTCGTGCTCCTCTAAAGATAACGTGGATTCGGTCTGGACCAAATGCAGATCCTTCTCAGTACCCACATTAATAGCAATGATTTCATCAGCACAGGGTTTAGCAAACCTCTCCTCCTCTTGATTAATCAAGTTTTTCAAAGCCATTCGTTTTCATTAAAATTTTGAAAATCTTAGTCAATACAATAAATAAGCGGCGCAGAGAAATACACAGAATCAGCAGCGTTCTCATTTATAAGATCTAGATCTCCGATTACAACCGACTCAAAAGCAAAAGAAAAAGAGGACCTGGACAAGACCTTGGCATCCGGGTTACCACCCTCGGGAATGCCAGACTCAAACTCAGAAGAACCAGAATCTGATTTCGACTCCACAGACTCAGTGGAATCAGATTCTAGCTCATCACCCGACTCAGAACTAGACATATAGCTCTCCTCCAGCTGCTAGATAAAAGATAGTGCCTTCAATGCATCCAAAATGCTGCTGGATGGGTTCACACCTGGTTGTTCCCCGATCATAGAGATGGTATGGTTATCTCCCAAGTTCTCTGAGTCACTCGCAGGATCCGTAAGGAGACATGCTAGTGTTGCCCTTACTCCAAGTTCACTATTGTCTGAGTCACTTTCCATGCTCTATTCAACTTCAGTACTTGGTTCAGCCTTTTCCTCGGTATCACTATCTTGCAGCTGTAGGTCAAAGAAGATTTCGAACCCGAGGACATACTCCTTTGTGGAATTCATCTAGGGCTCGGGAAAGCCGCAAGAGGGGAAATCTTCTCCCTCCCGAATAAAGTGGCCATTCAGCATTCCCTGGATCGGCCTGTGGATGAGCTCATAGTGTTTCCTGGCCTGCTTGGCTTTGGCTCTGCCTCTGATTTCTTCTCATTTCCTAAGCCAGTCCTCTTTGGCGGGTAAATAGCCCAGGCCACAGGCATGTGGATTGTGCGACACGTCTGTCAATGCTGTGACACCTTTTTGGCTACTTCTTCCAAGTCTCATTCCTGGTACATGCTGCAGTTTGTTCATGAAATAGATAGATTGGGCGCTGACATACATGCCCTCATCTACAGCCAAAATGGTTTGCACTACCCGGGCCTCAGCCAGAGTAAACCCTGAGAGGAATACATTCTTCTCGCCATGAGTGATTTCCAACACTGGTGTAGTCACCTCTAGCGACAGATGGATGGATGAATTCCCCAAAACAATCGCCACTTCTTTCCCGTGAGGGTACTTCAACATTTGATGGAGAGTGGAGGAGATAGCTTTCACATGATGCAACCAGGGCCTCCCTAGCAGTAAGTTGAAGGTGGCCGGCACATCCAGGACATAGAACTCGACATTTTGCTAAGCTGAGCCCACTTGGACTCTGATTTACACCGTGCCAATGACCTCCCTGTTTGTATTATCATATGCCCGAATTACTTGGGCCATCTACACAAAGTCTGCTAGTTCTAAGACCGATTGCATAAACTGTACGGGAAGGACAAACCTTAATAGTCGAACCGGTGTCTATCAACACCATCGGTACCCATTTTTCCCTACACTCAACAAATATGTACAAGGGTTTGTTGTGAGTTGAGCCTTCCGGTGGCAATTCTTTGTCAGAAAAGGTTAGGGTTGGCCCGACGCCACCTGGGAAGACCAATCCCACAAGCTGTTCAGGGGTAGTGTTAATGGACAATTTAGCTTTGTCCATTGTTGATGGTATTGCCTGCCGATGTACCCAGGAGGCCATGAGAAGACCCTAAATTGAGATGTCAGCTTGGATTTTCTTAAGTTGCTTCAACACTGCCTCTTCTTCCAAC
The DNA here is from genome assembly GCA_036172215.1 of Camellia granthamiana. Lineage (NCBI taxonomy): Eukaryota > Viridiplantae > Streptophyta > Magnoliopsida > Ericales > Theaceae > Camellia > Camellia granthamiana. Next base: position 53,619,841 of record CM069911.1, read on the forward strand.
TGCTTCTCTTTCTGTTTCTCAATCTCTCTGTCTTTCCCAGATGCCTCAGCTTGATCTAAGTGTGGTGGCTTAAAATACCGCCCGCTTCTTGTCATGTGATCTATTTCTTCTGTGTACCACGTGTTTTCTGGAAGGCACTCACGCCAATCTTCGTCGGTATGAGCTAGATGTAGTTTATCAGCATCCCACCATATACCTTCGGCAGCTGACAAACAGTTGTCTGGCTTCGTTCGGATCACTTTCATATCACTGGTATGCCCCACAGGGTGTTGGGCCAATACTGCTTTCTAGTTGTCTTCAACCCTCTCTTGCTCAAAATCCTTCAGCGTAGCTTCTTGTTCTGTGTCTGCAATGCCCACAGCGCCCAGTTCCTGAGCTGAATTTTCCATGCCGGTGTTCTCTGACAATTTCCCTTTTTCATTGGCCATTCTGGCCACTACAGCAATTCCTGCTTCCTTCTCCTCTGGTTTTATTTCAGTTCCTTCCTCCTTGTCTGGTTCATCACTTAGCCACCCAGTGTTGTCGGTTGATCCATTTAAATCGAACCAGTCAATCTGCACATCCCCTTGATCCTGTTCATCAAATAACTACAGGTTATCTAAATCCTTCTCGAGTTTTGCGAAATCATCCAACTCCTGGCTTGGGCCATCCTCTCTAACCACATTGACCTCTACTAGAGTTAGGAACACCAATTCTGGCTTGACTTGATCAATCGGCACAATGTAGCAGCTTAGATCGTACATCCCCTTAGGCAAGTCCTCAGAGCTCTCCGACAACGGACTCATAATTTCCTCTAAGGCCAACCTCCCTTCTACTACAACTGCCACCACCACAGGCTTAGGTTGAAGTGCGGACGTGTCCATCATGCACAAATCTATGCTTTTAGGAATGAACACTGTCGGTCTTGGTAGGTGGAAAGGGGTAATATATACGCTGGGGTCGTAGGGGATGGCCAGTGTATAGATTAGGTTTAGATTTTGAGGTAAGGGAACTTGATTGTGGATAGGAAGAGGGTTTGTAGTTACATTTGGTTTCTAGGGGTGGTGCAATCACCTTGTTGTTAATGAGGTCTTGAATCTCATGACACAGTTGGAAGCATTGGTCAGTATCGTGACCATGCTACTGGTGAAATGCGTAGTACTTTGCTGGGTTGTTTTTAGATGGAAATGGATCAAGTAATGAGCGAGGCTCTAGTGGTTAGAGGTGCCCTTTTTTGACCAACACCTTCATGGCTTGAGAGAGGGTCATGTAGAGTTGGGTAAAGGTCCTTTGGGATCAGATAGAGTTGGCAGAAGTTTGTGGAGCTGTGTTGGCAAAGGGATTAGCGATCTTGGTTGGCCTCGCAGCTGTTGGCCTCGCAGCTGTGCTACCACTGGTGGTAGCATTGGTACTGCGCACAAAAGGCCTTTTTGTCTACTCTTTCTTATCCATAATCAACTCTTGTTTCATGGCATCTTCAATCTGTACCCCCATCTCATGGAGCTTAGTGAATGTGAACAGAGGTAGGACGATCATTTTCTGCAACAGTTTCCCATCCAGATTGCGGACTACCATCCTTATCTGATCTTTCTCGGAAGGCCTTGTGGTCATCATTGAAGCTTTAGCCCTCCATCTCGTACAAATTCTAAGAAGCCCTTCTTCGGCTCCTTGCGCGTTACCTCAAGATCACGAGTTGTGACCTCGATCTACGTGTTGTACGAGTACTGAGCAATAAAGGCCTCAGCCATTTCGTCTTAATTACAACAGAATCCTCCAACATTGCATACCAAATGGCAGCTATACCAGACATGGTACGGCAAATAGAGAGAGCTTCTGTAATATGGTTAGGCCTATCAGCCGCAAGATGTCTGAAAATAGCCATAGATGAACCATGGGATCTCCGGAGCCATCGAATCGATTAATGTGCGGCATTTTGAACTGATCTGGCAGTGTCACCACAGAGTCGGTATGCCCATCTTCTATGTTGGGGATGGAATTAACACCTTGTGCTTTTTTCAATAGCTTCTCCAGCTTATTGACCTTAAGCACAGTTGGGTCAACCTTAAACTCAAATGGCGCTTTGGTATGATACATAGGTGCTTTGGAGGCTTGTGGTGGGATCGGCTCTGCTGGATTGCCCTGATTTTCAACATGGGCAATGGCTCCGGGTGCTGGGATACCCGTAGGAGGTGCGTGGGATACAAAAGTTGCTGCCAGCTGCGGCTGTTGTTGCTGTAGCCTGTTTATTACTTCAGCCTGTCGGGCTGTGACCTCGGCTTGACGAGCAGCATTTTGCTGTAGGGTTTCAACTGTTTGCTGAAGATCATGTATTAATTCCTTCATGCTGACTAGGGGATTGTAGACATCCCATTTTTGATGGCCCTTACGACTTGGACATCCTCGCATGCACACCCGATGATGAACGTGTTTGCTCATCCTGAGCTTGAGGTCCTCAATGGAATGCACAACTTTGAGCCTTGCAAACCCTGATAGCCTTTCAAACCTAGTTTTGGACCAAGCCTATCTTTTTCAGCTTGCAACCTCTAGTGGCCTGCCGACCAATGCTAGAGACTTGCCGGCCATCACTTTTTGCTTGCCAACCTGGTACCGGCCACCAGTGTGTTTTGCAGATATTTTATGCTAGTTGTGCCAGCTGTTTGCACAGATGCACCCATCTATCCCCACGTGTAGGGCTGGATATCCTTGAGGGAATTTTACGTTTTCTATATATAGGGACCCCCTCTCTCTTATAGCAAGGTTAGGAAATTTTAAACTCAAAATTTTTTCTCTCTCTACAAATTCTCTACACTTTTGCCTACAATTCCATAACCTTTGCCTATATACCCTTAACCAAATCTCACCATCTTTGAGCTAAGGTACTTCTGAGCTTGGTTTGAGCTCTAGAGCGTGTTGTTTGCTTGGTTTTGTTGCTTGGAGTTGCTCTTCTCTTCAAAGGTATAAGACTTTGCTTGTAGCTTTGTTTTATTTGCTTCTATTCCTACTTCTTCTTTTTTTCCATTATTTTGGGCAGTCAAAACTCTGTGTTTTTAGGCTGGAGCTTGGTTTTAAGGCCATTAAAGGTTGAGGGGTTGATAGCCCTTCTTTGTACCTTATTTTGGAGGCATTTGCCCTTGTGTTTCCCACCATTTTACTATCTTTTTTTCAAGCTTTTAAACACTGATTTTCAGAGTTATTTCAGTGTCTAAAATCATGTTTTGAAGTCCAAATTTGGAGGGGTTAGCCTCTCCTCCTTGTGTCTTGCTTACTAGCCTAGGTTGTGCCATGTTCTAGCATTTTAATCTAGCTTGTTTTAGCTCAATTCCAACATGTGTTAGGACATATTTTAGCCTACTTTAGCACTAGTCTGGGTTGTAGTTTGCATTTAAGCTTTGTTTTGCATGCTTCTAGTGTAATTGTCCTCATAAGCTTGATGTTTTAGGTCTTAGACATCACTTATTTGAGTTGATAGCACTTATTTTGGGCTTTTCATACTTCATTTCAGCACTAATCATCTATGCAACCTCCCTCCATTTTTGGCTTTTTGCTTTGCTTTGAAAGTGCTCCAAACAATTTGCTTGTTTAAAGCATGAGATTGAGGTCTTGTGCTTAATGGTTTAATCCCTTTAGGGGTTCATTGCCAACGGCATGAAGCTTCTCTCATGTCTAAAACAACTTGTGGTTTGAGCCCTCTTTCCATTAGAGGACTTTAACTCACTCCTTGGACTTAATTGAATTAAAGGATGGTTGGTAACTAAAATTCAGTAACTAAAACTTGGGACTAAAAGTGAGCAAGATAATATTAGGTTGTGTTCAATCGGACGTTAATTGAACACATGGAAGGTTGAACCATTTCACACTTGCTAGTGATGAAATGATTCAAGTCTCCAAGGTCAACCACTTCTCTTAATATTTCATAAAAGGGAGGAGGTTTGTGTCTTGTTTTGCATTTATTGAACTTGCACACTTTGGTTCACAAGCCATCATGCAATGAAATTGATTGAATTGGTGGTTTGTGGCTTAAGTTCACCACTCCTTGGATTTGTTCATGAAAAGGATGGGGTGAGTTGTACAAACAATCCTTGAAAATACCCGGTATATGCTTTGTTTGTCCTCTGTTGCAGCAAAATGAGCCTGTGCATCAGTGGCCGGCAGGCCACTATCCATGGCTGGTAGGTGGCCGGCAGACCAATTCCATGGCCGACTGGTGGCTAGCAATCTTCATCTATGGCCGGCTGATGGTCGACAACCTTCATCTCTGGCCAGCCAGCCACTGATGCAATTTTTTAGCAGCATGTTTGTAAGGCAGAGCTGAGTGGGCAATAGTATTGGTATTCAACTGTGCAAACAGAGGCATTCAGAAGCAAAACGGAGGTCTTTTCGAGTGGAAACCGAGCATGTGCATGCACATCCCTCATTTTTCGAGGCGTAGTAGTTAGTTGTTTAGTTTAATTACTTATCTTAATTGCACTTGTGTTGTAATTAATTAGTTAGTCTAACTAGTTATTCGATTTCGTTTTGTAATAGTTAACTAGTTAGTTAGTTAATTAATTCAAGTGTTGTAATAATTAGCTTAATTAGCTTAGCTTAGTTAGCTAGTTAGCTTAATTCATTTGGACTCTTCTTCGTGAGAGCATAGTTTTGTAATAATGTATATGTCTTCCAACCCCACATCTTTCTCCTTTTTATTTACCAGCTTATGATGGTTAATTTAGGGACATCATGTTTCAATTAGCATTGCATCCTTTCATTTGTATTGCATGCACCGAGGCTCGGTTCATCATTCTAACTGCATTGTTAGTTCAATACTTCTTTGAATACATGCTTGGAACACATGCTGTTTAATTGATTCATATGTCGTATTAGTAGTTAGGCCTATTAATTGCATATTGCATGTGTTGCATTAGTCATCTTGTATAGTTAGGTATCATGCATATTTTTCTAACTTTTTTTGTTTTATCTTAGCTTGGAGTATTAGGTGAGTTTTTAGTACTTTAGCATACTTGCATGAGTGTAAGTGACTACCATGACTAGCATACTTGCCACGAGGCTGAGTGCTTACTTGTTAACTGATTGAGTGCCTGTGGATAAAGGCTTGTTGCTTGAATTAGAATGATTCAATGAATGTACGTTTGAGCCTACTTTGTCAAGTGGCAAATTCACAAACTTTAAACCCACTTTGTTAAGTGACAAAATCAAACCCTTTTCGAAAAACAAACATGAAATTGAATTGTTTCAATTCGGACAAACTAGTCTATACCTTGTGTGCACACATCACATAGGGCCCGTTTGGTAGAACTGTGGGAAAGTGATTATAGATTATAGCTTAACAGATTATAACTTACAGCTGCGAACATAAGTTGGTAACTTGTTTGGTGCAGCTATGGGATTATGGATTTAAGCAGCAGAGTAGTGCTTGGTAAATAAGCTATAAAATAGCTTTTTGCTGTAGAATTGTCATTTTTGCCCTTATAGGATATAAAATTTGTGATTTCATTTATAATACATTTTTTTCTTTTTCTTTTTCATTTTATTTTATTTTCTTTTCTTTTTCACCTTATTTTCTTTTTTTTTTAATTTTTTTTTCTTCTCTTCTTTCTTTGTTAATTTTTTTTTAATTTATTAATTCATTAAAATTAATATTCATGTTCTAATTTATATTAAATTTGTGATTTCATTACATATTATTTTCATATATTCATCAATTTTTCCATCAATTTATCAATTTATATTAATGTATCAATTTTTCCAATTTTTTTTTTATTATTATTATTATTATTATTATTATTCATTTTAATTATTTTTAGTAATATTTCATTTTTTTTCTTTATATTAATGTATCATTATTATTCTTTATATTAATGTATCAATTTATATTAATTTATCAATTTACATATATTCATCAATTTATATTAATGTATCAATTTTTCCATCAATTATTATTATTATTATTATTATTCATTTTAATTATTTTTAGTAATATTTCAATTTATATCATTTTTTTTCAGTGATATTTCATTTTTTTCATTTTTAGTAAAATTATTTCATTTTTTCATTATAAATTAATTAGTGTGAATTAATGTATTAATTAGCATCAACAAATACTAAAATTTTTAATTAGTATCAATTAATATAAAATTTATTTCATTAAAATGCTTAATTATTATTATGATTTTTTAATTAAAAAAACACTGAAAACTTCCCCAAAAAAAAAAAAAGATCATCACCGTCGCGAAGCTAAGGTTTTAGATCGCGAAGCTAGGGTTTTACGCAGAGATCATAAAAGAGTCGATCGTGACTCTAGGGTTTCACGCAGTCGATCTAGTTAGGGTTTCGATCGCGAAGCTAGGGTTTCGATCGTGAAGTTAGGGTTTCGACCGCTAAGAGAGAGAGAGAGAGAGAGAGAGAGAAAGAGAAGAGATCTGGTTCACCTCTCACTGGAAATCGCGAAGCTAGGGTTCTAATCGCTAAGAGAGAGAGCACTGGTTCATGAGTGTGAAAGAGAGAGAGATAGGGGAAGAGAGAGCACTGGTTGGCCTCTTGCCGGAAATCGCCTATGTCTATCTCTCAAAGGATGAACAGCGATGCTTGGTGGTTTATATAGTGGCAACTTGGTAGTACTTCAAATTAGTAAAGGGCATTTAAATAATTTTGCCCTTCAATTTTGTAGCTTCCCGCTTAAGCTAATGAGTTAAGCACCCCTCCACACTCAGCCAAAAAGCACTTTTTTGGCTTAATTTAAGCTACAAAAAGTGGTTTTAAGTTTTACCAAACACACCAAAATAACTTAAAATAATCTATAAGCTGATTTAAGCTGCTTTTAAGCCCTACCAAACGGGGCTATAGTAAATGCTAGCCTAATAAATCGGAACAAGAGCATATAAAGTAAATAAAAATCATATCATGATTACTAGAGGTCGATCTTTGATCGGGCAAGTGGGGGTGCTCAAATGTATTCGCAACCTTCCCCTCTCGTACACAAGTTCCCAAGCCGAGGCAACTTTGGTGATGACGACACATGGTCTTTAGCACGAGTCATGGGTTTCTTAGATTTTTCAAAAAAATATTTAGGTGGCGACTCTATATCTGGCAAAGCAGTCCAATTTTGACATTTTTTTATTCAAAATCAATTTTCCAAACGATTTGCCGAATTTGAGACTCTTTGGTATTTATCAATTTCACATTGCCACTTGTGAGATTAGATTCAGAACCGCGGGAATCCGAATTGTTGGGCTTATATTTCAAACTTCTGAAAGGGGGCGCGAAAAAGTCGAGCTACAAGGCTACTGTGCCATCGGAATAGGCAAGTGATCTTGTGCTGGACTAGAAGTATAAGACTGTCCCTGAGCTTGACTGGATGCAGGTGCATTGAGGGATAACTGCTATACAAACTAGACCGATGAACTCTGCCTGACTCTCCTCCGAGTGAAGTAAACACGAGCTGTCCCCTAATAAGATCTCTGGCTTTGCAAAGCCTTCTGAGTCGGGTCCAAAGCACTTGGGGGATATCCGAACTTAAAAAAGTGATTGCATATGAACATTACTCAAATTTTTCCAATTCAAGAAACTAGCCTTCATTCACAGGCATTCAAGCAATTTATAGCATTTAAGCAATTAGATGCTAAACATGGCAACAATCACACTCATGCAGTTTGCTAAGGCGAGTAAAGGCTTACCTGATACTCCAAGCCAAAAGAGAAACTAGTTAGAAAAAAAAATGCATAATTCCTAACTATGCAATATGGCTAATGCAATACATGCGATATGCAATTACTAGGTTCGACTACTAATATGGCATATGACGCAATTTGATAGTATGCGGTCTAAGTATGTATTCAAAGAATGTTTAACTAACAATGTAAGTTAGAATGATGAACTGAGCCTCGGTGCATGCAAAACAAGTGGATGCAAATCATGGAAAATGCTAAACAAAATATGATGCCCTAAACTAACCAACATAAGCTAGTAAATAAAAAGGAGAAAGACGTGGGGTTGGAAGACATACACATTATTACAACACTGTGCCCTCGCGAAGGAGGGTCCGAATGAACTAACTAGCTAACTAACTAGCTAAAGTAAAGCTAAACTAATTAAGGAGCTATTACAAACCCAAATGAATAGTTCAGCTAAACTACTTAACTAATTATTACAAACCGAACAAACTAATTAATTAACTAATCTAGCTAATTAAAATAATTACAACACAAGACGAATTAGCTATTCTAACTAATTAAGTATAAAGCCACTATTTTAAGCACAATACTAATATTATTACAACGCAGATCCTGAGAATCGATGGAGGACTCAAGCACGGACGCGGTTTTCGCCCGAAAAAAGCCATTGTTTCTGTTGCTAAATGCCCCTGTTGCACAGTGGAGCACTTGTACTGATTTCCACCTCTAGACCAACTCTATTCTTCTAGGGAAGTACACTGCTTGATTTTGCACTAGTGGCCGGCAGAGGGCCTGTCGTCCACTGATGATGGCTTGCTGACCACAGAAGGTGGCTTGCTGGCCATAGAAGATGGCCTGCCTGCCACTGATGATTAGACTTTCTTGTTGCAACAGAGAGCAAACAGAGCAGAGATAGTGTATTCTCAGGGGTTTGTTTGCACAATTTAACCCTTCTTGTCATTTGAACAGCTCAAAGAAGTAGTAAACTTGGTTCACAAACCATCAATGCATGCAATTTCATTACATGATGGCCTATGAACCAAAGGGTGCAAGTTCAATAAATGCAATAAAACAATACTCTCAAAACTACCTCCCTATCATAAAAGATCAAGAGATGTAGTTGACAATGAATCTTGAACCATTTTCATCACTAATGAGTATGAAACGACTTAAGACTCAAGGGTTCAATTAACGTCTGATTGAACCCAAACCAAATTGTTATCTTGCTCTCTTTTTAGTCTCAATTTTATTACTTTATTTTAGATTACCATCCATTCTTTAGTCAATTGAGTCCATTGGTGAATTTAAGTCCTCTAATGGAAAGATGGCTCAAACCAGGAATTGCTTTGAGCATGAAAGAGACATCATACCATTGGTAATGAATCCCAAAGGGATTAAACCATTAAGCATTGCATCTCAATCTCATGCTTAAACAAATAAGTAGTTTGAAACCACTTTCAAAGCAAAATAAATGCCAAGAAATGGAGGAGGTTGCAGAGGTGATTAAGGGTGATCACAAGTATGGAAAGCCATAAATAAACACTATTAACTCAAATAAGATGGTGTCTAATTCCTAAAACACCAAGTTTGTAAGGACAATTACACTACAAGCATGCAAAACAAAGCTCAAATGCAACAAACACTTAAGAATAGTCCAAAAATAGTCCTAAATAAGTCCTAAAATATGCTAGAATTAAGACAAAAATAGCTAGAATAATAAGCTAAAGCATAGAGCATGCTAGACTAGTAAGCAAAACACAAGGAGGAGAGGCTAATCCCTCCAATTTTGGACTTCAAACCATGATTATGGCCACTGAAATAACTCTGAAAATCAGTGTTTAAAAGCTCAAAAAAAGATAATGTAAAGGTGGAAAACACAAGGGTAAAGGCCTTAAGAGCAATGTGTAAAGAAGGGTGAGCCATCACTCAACCTTTATTGGCCTTAAAACCCAAGTTTCAGCCCAAAAATATAGATTTTTTACAACCCAAAAATAGTTGGAAAATAGTAGGAAAAAGAGTAAATAAAGCAAGTAAAGAGGCAAAGCTTTATACCTCTTGAAGAGCAGATCACTTTCAAGCAATAAAACAAGGCAAACACACCCTCAAAAGCTCAAACAAGGCTCAAAGATACCTTAGCTCAAAGATGGAGAGGTTTGGTTAAGAGTGTATAGGCAAAGGTTAAGAAATTTGCTAGAGAGAGAGAGAGAGAATTGTAGAGAGAGGAAAAATTTTGCTCCAAATTTTTTCTAACCCTATGGCCAGAGAGGGGGTCCTCTATATATAGAGAAACATGAACCTCCCTAAAAAAACATCCAACTATACATGTGGGAGTAGATGCAAGTATCTATGCAAACAGCTGGGCACAACTGTCACAAAATATCTGCAAAACACATTGGTGGCCGGCAACTAGGAGCAATGGTCGGCAGCCCATAGCAGTGGCCGGCAGGCCACCAAAGGTTTTGTGCTTGAAAATCCAAGGTTTTGGTCCAAAAACAAGGCAACAAGGGTGCAAGGTTTGAAAGGCTCAAAGCTATGGCATTTCGCTGAGGACTTCGAGCATTTGACAAGCATATACACTTATCATTGGGTGTGCAAGCGATGACGTCCAAGTCATAAGGGTAGTCAAAATGGGGCGTCTACACTCTCGCTTAGCGAAGCTTTGGTAGTGAAGAATTTGTTGGAAGCAGAGAAGGATTGGGGTTTGGATATGGAGACAGTGCTAGAGAGAGAGAGAGAGAGAGAGAGAGAGAGGCATAGGGGGAGAGTAGCTCTCTGGTATGTCAAATTTCTCTGTAATATATGGGTGTTCGTTTGAGGGACCTTAGACATCACAAAATAATATTGTGGATCTCTTCCATTACTAAAAATGAGATAGGGACTTTAAACTAATTTTCTCCATATTTATGTTTATTTATTTCAATATTTACCTATTATTAGGATTAACTTCAGTTGCTTTAATCATACTAAAAGGGAAGTTAGTCTAATTATGCTAAAAATGTGGGGCTGACTATATTTTTTTTAAATCTCAAATGAGATAAATATAATTTACCTATAAGCTACTCATCAGTTAAAAAAGTTAAATGTTATATTAAATTTTTTGAGTTGCCAACTGTGGAGAGGTGAAAGTATTGGCCTAAGGACCAAACATGTGAAGCCCAAAAACCCAAAAGTCAAGTCCAACCCAGCAACCTGAAATCATGGGAGGCCCAAACCATTGATGGGTTCGACGGGAAAAGAGACAATGTCACATAACTAAAGTCCGAACAAAATCGCCTTCTAGAAGAAAATCTGCAAAATGTAAGAAGGCCATTAGATTAATCCACAACGAATGGTGAAGATCATGATTGCCAGAGATAGGTCCATAGGCCTAGCCCGAATAAACGAAATGGCTGTTCAATGAACATGATCGGACGAATGAGGCAATTGGCAGGCTATCCCTAAGAAGCCTAACATAATCTGAACCGCACACAACAAAGCAATCCTACAGCAAAAGATCAAAGCAACTTGGCCACTTGCCTTGACCAAAGTTTGTCGATAACCAGAATCCTTAGATAAGGGTGCTGATCCAACGGTCAGGGCAAGGACTATAACACTATAAAAGGGAAAGTAAGGAAAAACAAATGGAAGCAGAAAACAAAAAGAGAAGTGGTATAAAACATATTTCCATAAATAAATATTATACGGCCGATCTCATGTCTAACTTGATCGTCGGAGGATCCTCCCGACCAAATCTGGTTGGGAGCGATCCCTGACCAATTGGTTTTTCTTTGCAAAGTACAAGAAGGACAATCTCATCTCACATTTCCTGTGGAGAATCCTCTACCTTCCACACCAACAAATAATTTATTTTTATTAATTTTGTAAATACATAAATTTGTTTTAATTTTAAATATATATATATATATAATCACGATAAAAAATAATAATAAACAAACAAACAAAAAAATCCATCCTACCCCAAACCCACCAAAATATGAAATGAGGATTGCTAGACCGAATTCAAATAGCCAATGTACAATCATTTGAATTTTTATTTTATTTTTTTTAACTTTTAAAATATATGTATATATATTAAAAAAAAAAATAGAAAGAATGGTGTGAGACTTTTTTTTCTTTGGAAAGGCTAAATCATTATAAATATAAAAAAAAAATTAAGGAAAAAAAAACTTTAAGCCAATGTGAACAAATAACTTTATTTTCAATTCTCTTAAAATTTTCATAACGTGGTTACAAAAATTTCACAATATTCTAAGAATAACATGATAATTTCTCAATAATCTTAGGATTGATTTAATAATTTTCTAGGTCATGTACATGTGCAAATAAAAATGAGATCAAGAAACATTATTACATTTTCAATTTCCTTGATTAGGAGTAATAATCATTTGGCTTAATCATTATACCCAATACCTAATGTATATAGGTTGTGCAACAATGATCTAGAGCTCTAAAAGTAGAGCTCTAAAAAGAGCTCCACTGAGGTGGCATGTCCAAAAAAAAAAAAAAAATTCAAGCTAAAACATCACACCAAACTGGACCCCACACAGCTCCATGTCATTAGTGCATGCTTTAGAGCTCTTGTCCTAGAGCTCTCAAGTATTTTTCATAGGTTGTGTTTTAACTTTAGATTTGCGGAGTGGTTTGCGAAAGAAAAAAAGAAAATAAAAGATTTTTTTTTTAATTTAAAAAACATGCATATAGTTTCCACTTATTTGTCTTTATCTATCTTTGTTTCTTTCCTTTCTCTTTTTCTCTCCATAAATAGAATAGTCAAACACAGTATAAAATTTCACTAATAAGGGATTTATAAAGTATATTTCATTAAAATAAATATAGACAAAATAAGTCCTCTTTACATTTAAAAAAAAAAAATTTATTGAGTCCTATTATCATTATATTCATTTATATTGACCTATCTAAATAAAAAATTTATGAAAAAAGTAACACTTAATTGAGAATTTTTTAGTTAGATCTATTAAAACAGTCTAAAAGTTAAAAAATCACTACAAAAAATTAATTATTCTCTTTATTTTTTACACATCTTTTTATAAAAAAATTTTAAAAAAAAACCACTAAAAAAATCATCTTCCCAAAATAATCCTTATTGCTAGGGATGTAATCGATTCGGTACGGTCGGTATTTAGGTAAAAAATTTCACTAAACCAATAATGTCGGTTTTATTATTTTGAATATCGATATAAACCACTTTTCTCATCAAATCGCATCGAACCAAACTGATTGAAACGGTTCGGTTCAGTGTGATTTAATCGGTCTAGGACCTTTCAAACTTGAGTCACTTTTAAATATAATCATTAATCTATATAAAAATATTAAATTAGTTATTTGTCCACAATTTCAAACATATCTAATCCATCTATTTAATAAATACTTTTCAATTCCAAGATTAACAAAAATAAACACAAAAAAAAGTTAACAAACACTGGTTTTTGGTTTATGTTACAAATTTTTTTTTTTAACAAATACTGATTTTCGGTAGCGTTTGGTAACGTTTACGTTTTTTGTTTATATTTACAAAAATTTTATAAACTGATTTTTGTTTATTTTTAGAAAAACATAAATTAAAAACGTATTTAGTTTAAACAAAATGTTTGAAAATTTTTAAAAACATAAACTAAAAAATATGTTTGTTGAGGCCTAAAATATTTATATTTATTGTTTATTATTTATAACAATGGGATTATACACATTATAGTTGGGAAAAAAAAAATCAATTAAAAATTAATTGAAAAAAAAAGTATTAAAAAAATATTTTAGTCAAATTTTTAAATTTCTGTTTAAAAACCAATGTAAACTCATTTTTTGAGTTTACGTTTTTTCCTCAAATTTATAAATGGAGACAACCATTTATAAACAAAAAAAAATTATCAAACAAATTTTTATGATAATTTTTAAAATTTGTTTAAATGTAAACTGAAAACAAAATGGTTACCAAACAGACCCAGGTTTCAAAAATAATGAGTTAGAATTAAGATTATATATAATAAAAGTTTACAAACTTAGGTCATAAAGATAATAAGATTAATTAATTGAGATTAATAATTTATTACACTTATTAATATCATTATATTATTAGATTATATATATAAATATATTTTAAATATAATATATATTAAAACGGTTTGTTTCAGTTTAGTTTGGTGTACAGGGTGCTTAAACCAATATCAAACCGAAAATTTAAAAAAAAAATCAAATTTAAAAACTGCATATATCGATTCTTGTTAAAAAAAAAAAAAAAAAAAGACCAAATATAACCGATTTAGTTCGATTCAATCGATTTGATCAATTTTTTTGATTTTTCTTACCTCCCTACTTATTGCAATCAACCCAACTCTGTTAGGTCATTTGGATTCCCAATCAACTCAATTATTCTTTTTATTTTTTTATAAAAAAAATTTAAAAAATCACTTTCCCAAAACGACCCTTATTGCAATCAACCCAACTCTCTTAGGTCATTTGGATTCCCAATCACCAATTGTTCAAATTGGTTTAGTTAGTCGCGTGATGAAGCCCTAACAAATCATAGATTACCTGTGGGCGCTTGGATGCAAAGTTCTAAAAAGTCTATAAACTATGGGTAAATTACATTCACTCTTGCTTAAATTTAGGAAAAATACAATTATTCCTATACTTTTAACATAACGGAAAATGCATAAGACCCCCAGTGGGGTTGCTGGGGGTCCCTTTTGATTGGTCCAAAACTGTTGTTTTTTTTTTTTTTTTTTTTAATTGGCAGCCCCCCACGTGGAGGTGGAGGTGCGGGGGGTCACCCCCACTGGAGATCCCCCAACATTGATAAACTGAGACTACCATTTATAAACCAAAAAAATTATCAAACAAATTTTTATGACAGTTTTTTAAATTTTTGTAAATATAAACTGAAAACGAAATGGTTACCAAACAGACCCTTTATAATCTCTCCCCCTCTAGTTTCGGTGTTTGGAGGTTGAAGGTGGTTGGTGGTACACTGGTTGGTGATGCTCACTCTCTCTCTCTTCTGTCGCTCTCTCTAAGAAATTTGTTTCAAGAGTAGTAGGTAGCTACGGACCAGCCAAACTTGCTCCTCCATCTTCTCTTCATAAGCCCATTTCACTGGTCTCTTTTAAGTCTTACTCCTATTTCAACTGAGGTCCTAGTAATTCCCATTTCTTATTTTTGTTGATTATGTTTTCAGATGCATAATTTAGTCCCAAAATCCTGAAGTTGTATTAGAGTGAGCTTCCCATTAGAAATCTTTAATCTTTTTTAATATAAAAAACAACTGATTTTCTTGGACCATTATTGGGATGCGTGATACCCGAATTGGGATTTATCTTTGATTCATAAATTTCATTTATACTTCCAAATTTATGGGATTTTCTTTGTTGGCTTTCTTCACGATTTGATTCTTTTTGTGCAGGGTTGTTGGCTCAATTTGATTGATAGCTCAAAAATGGCGCTGGAAGTGGTAAATCCACATGAAGAGGTAATCCCTCTGCAATATATTTAGGCTGTGTTTGCACTATGAATTGGGTAAGGATTTGTGGATGAAAAAGGGAAAAAGTGAGGGAAATGTGAATGAAAACAACTTTTGAGCTTATCCCAATAATGAAATAAATAAATAAAAGATAGAGATAAAGAAATGAGAAAAAACGAAGAAAGATTTCAGATCATTTTGCCAGGTCCAGGTTATTATACTTGCTATTTAGCTGTTGTTAACATTTCCAGGTTGCTCTTGTTCATGGAATTTCCATGGGTGGAGGTGCATCTTTGATGGTTCCAATGAAGTTCTCAGTGGTCACAGAAGAGGCTGTGAGTATTTGATGCTTCTTAAATTTCAGTTTTTATGGTTGTAATTATTTTGGGCCTGAAATGCTAAATTTCCAATTCTGCACCATTTAACTAGATTTTTCTCTGGTGTGTGAATAGGTTTTTTCCACTCCAGAAGCAAGTATTGGGTTTCATATTGTGGTTTCTCATACATGCTTTCTCATCTTCCTGGGCATTTGGGTAAGCATTCTCCTATCACTTGGGTACTGACATACATCATATCAGATTCTTTATTCATCTTATTAATACAGATGAAGTCATATTGATAACAGTGTGGATATGCATGCAGGGGAATTTTTTGCCTTGACAGGAGCGAGGCTGAATGGTAAGGAATTGGTTGCAATTGGACTAGCAACCCATTTTGTCCCTCTTGAGGTGAGTTTTCAACTCTCTTATTCAATTCAGTACCGCTACATCCACACAATTTTTACAATTGAGACTCTTACCAGTAAAAGTTTCCAAAAGAGTCATTCAGGCAGATTCAGGCAAACAAAACTGTGTGGATGAATCATTAATCTATTCAATTATAGTATTCTGCCATTTAATCATGCATGGGAACTTTGTTCATGGTACCAAGGCATGCTTATATGAAGTATTAGACAGCTATAGATGCAAAAATTAGTGTTGGTTCCATAATGATAATAATAATAATAATAATGTCCCTATCGGATAAATGTTTGTGAAATATTTGCCTTGAATATGCATTGTCTCCCTACATCCTGTAACAGTATTTATTATGACAACTATAAAAGGAGCATAACGTTTAACACTTGTACAAAATGACTCGGCTGAAAAATGGTTGTCTTGTGTATACGTTACTGTGCGATTATTATACACTGTTTGTGTTCTAACCATAAAATATGAAGACGTATCAATTGGGCTTAGTGGAATATGCATGGAAGCATGTGAGTGTTCAATAAGTGTTCAACAACAATGTCATGGGTAAAGACAGTGATATCGAAGAACTTGACAAGCAGCAAGAAACGGCGGCCTTAATTCTTACAAATATGAAGTATTTGGAACTAGACAACCGAATTACTAATGATTTGAGCATGATGAAGAAAAAAGTTTTTGATAATTTTGGAGCTGACTAGGTGGCGAAAACACAATACAAAATTAAGAAGGTAGTGATAATGGAAATGCGATAATGAATCATGAGCACGGGTGGCAATTGATGAATTGACCCTTCAAAATTGCCACCGGTGAGGCTTCATTTCACAAGATGATTGGAATTAATTTAGTTCACTAAAAGACAAAATAAACTAAAAAATTAATAAGATAAAATGTCACATCCAAATTATAATCATTTCATTTTTTCTCTTACAAAATTACAAAAAAAAGTAATAAATTCATCCCAAAACAGAATTTTTTTAGTCAGACTAAAATAATTAAAAAGTCAGAAGTCAAATTAAAAACGTTCTTCCCAAACGAGGGCTCAATACATCCTAATTGGCAGCCAACTTTTTATTTAAAAAAAATAAAATATCACATCATACACATCATTCTATCACTTTTTTTTCCTCACAACTATTTATTTAACTAAAAAAATTAATTCCAAACACACTAACCCTTTTTACCTCATAAAAAAGCCAACGAATTAAAAAATCACTAAAAAGAGTCAAGTTATCAAAGGAGTAATGAAAGGAAACAACCAAAGAAGGTTTTTTTGAGGACATAGGAAACATTATATCAATAAAAACAATAACAGTACATAAACAAGATCCCAAAGAGCCATCCTAACCAAACAACAAAATGAACAAACAAGCAAACAAACAAAAAACAAATCCGCCAAAAAAAAAAAAAAAAAAAAAAAAAAAAAAAAAGCTATAACCACTGAAGGTTACAAATATTAAATCCAAGAAAATCCTATGGTCCTCACCCCTCGAACGGTGTGTGCCACCATATGCAACCGATCATAAATTGACATAATTTTGTCACAAAATTTTGTATCAATCACAAAATATATAATCTCACAACAAATTAACATAATAAAAAAAATATCATAATTAAGCCACAAATTTTTGTTAAATGAACCACAAAATTTTGAACATTTTTAATGTTAATTTGTAGCAAAATTACACATTTTATGATAAAATTACGTCAATTGTGGCAGGGTACATATGGTGCATACCCTTGGAGGGTGTGTGCCATCGGTTCCAAATAAATCCATCCCTAATTAATCCTCACACAAAAACCATAAAAAGCAAGTGGGCAAATTTTACCTAATTTCCCCTTGATTTCAATTTGATCCTTATTATTTCAAATGCAATACATTTGTCCTTTAATTTTTGATCTTGTGTCAAATTGATCCAATTTTTAACAATTGATCCATTTTTTAACAGAAAATTGTTACTCACATCCAAGCTAACTGAACAAACACATATTCAGTAAGAGCAAGCAGCTGCCAACACAGTTGAAACTTTTTCAAAAAAAGAAAAGAGGGAAGATAAGTGAATGGTTCATCTGCAATAGTAAAAACATTTCCTAAACTTATTAAAATCATTTTTTTAAGTCATTCAAGAGCGTCTGATTGAGTTAAGAAAGGGAATTCCCCAACAATTCCTCATCAGAAAGCTGTGCCACCCTATTGCAACTAGGAAAAACCATGTTGATATAAGGAACTTCCTTCTGTTGTATTGCATATCACAAAAATAAATGAGCTTCTCTTTCAGCCTCTAAAATCGACAGTTAAACAAGTCTCAAAAACAGAATATGTACATAAAAAGAGTAAACAAAGAGAGAAGCAGAACAAAAGTCACAACGCTCGTCTTCTGCCAGCTGATTACTAAATCAAAAGATACACATAAGATATTACTATCATATAAATTCGCTATTTTCTTATTCTTATTATAATTAATGTGGTAGGTAATAATACTTCAATATATAGCATCATATTTCATTTCCAAATTCAGGACCTGAAAAATCTGAACTTGTCCCTCCAAAGATATACTTGACCTTTGCACAATTGTTTAGAACACTTTACTACATAGTATTCACGAAATGGAAAAATTTCAGGGGACTCTTATAACTGGAAAATTCATTCTTCACTAATCATATCTTGTGGAAAGGCAGGGAAGGGTAAAGAGTGACATTGAATGTTAAATTAACTGTTGGCAGTGAAGAATTGGAAAAAAGCACTAAAAAACAACCCATGAGCTCAACAAAATACACACTTGTCTTTGGTCAAGTAACATCCAGATTGTACATAAGCCAAGATAACTGAAGTAAGTGTAAAGATGTCTATTTGTCTGCATTTTTCAACAATAGCTTTTGAGTAAATTATACCGACTTCCTTTGACAATTGAAATAAATACAGTCAAGCCTCTAGTTTGACATACTTACACCCTACTTTCTTATTGTTTAAAATTGCATAAGACATAAAAATGGATGATGTCATCAAATTTTAAATGGAAATAGCAATTGGCCTACATTACAAAATTACTCCAATTGAATCAAATTAGTAACACCTCCATGTAACATAACTGTATATACAATGTAAAAGTAGTTCAAAATGGACAAAGATTGAACCTAATCTTTTCACTTTGTTTCCAACAACTGTTTTATCCTCACGGCTACACCCTGAACTCCACCTAGTGATCATGCACTCTTTGACACTATTAACTCTCCAAACACAATGGAGAACCAACCATTTTTATCAATTATGAAGAACTAATAATGTCTTTGTAACACAGTGTATTCGAGCTAGAAGACGATAGTAAGCAATGAAGCACACACCATACTAACATCCCGATCTTACTACACAATATCCTAGAATAAGCCTTGAACAAACCAGGGAATGCTTCTCTCTTGGATTTCATGTACTTGCGTAGTTCCTCATAATTTTTGGTTACGGGGGCACTGGAGGAAATCAAGTGCTAATTTGTTACAATGTTTATAAACAAGAATCAGAGGGTTCTGTGAAGGGGTGAAGGAGGTGCAGAAGAGAGAGGGCGATAGATGGAGGTAGGGGTGGGCGTTGGCAGTGTTGAGGATGCTGCTTTGGTGGCCGGTTGGTGTGTGGTGGTGGGGTGAGGCTATAACGAGGTTGTGGTTGGCCAGAAACTATGGAGAAAGGTGGGGGTACACAGAGGGAGTGGGGCAGGGGTTTGGAAATGGTAGAGGTGAAGAAGAAAACAAAGGGGTTTAGAGATGGTGGAGATGCCTTCATCAAAATAAGGCTCCAGATCCTAATGGATTTGATGGGTCAGTGTTTTCGAACTACTTGGAGTATAGTAGGTCATGGTGTTATTCATGTTGTTAATCAAATTTTGAGAATGGTATTTTGACTACGTTAACAATCATTGCTCTGATTCCAAAATAACGTAATTGTAATTCCAAAAGTCCATATTTTGTCTAGTTTTCTGCATTTCTTCTTAGCAACCACACAAATGGTGATAAAGAAATCTCCAAACTAAAGACTAAAGAAGATATTTGGCAAATATCATGCTCACATAACTAATTTTCAAATATACAAACCAAGATACTCTTAGACAATACAACTAAAATTAACTCCAGAAAGAGATAATGGCATAGGCTAAACTTTTCAGTATTCAAGGCATTCTAAAAGACATACATACTAGGATTGAAATAGAAGTTGCTTAGAGCTATCAATATAATGCATTTAATAAGCATAACCTAAGCAATAATGAATACTCTAATAAGGTGCAAAAGGTACATCTTGCCTGCACTCGTTCTTCTTTGATTTTTATCTCAGATCCTTGGTTCTAACAGTCTGCTTCACTCTCTTCGCACAGAATCGATCGCTTATAACCTCATCACAAAAATCTGCCCCTTTATCAAGCAAGACTAGGCTCTCCATGTAAGTATCCACATCAAATGAATACCAACAATCGCTATCTATAGTACCTTGGACGCCAAGATATATAATTCGTTTGCTCTGAGGGTCATAAGAAACCAAATATCCCTCCCTCGTCCCCAGAAGAACTTCACCATTCTTTCTCATCCCAATTGGCTTCCTAAAAAATCCTCCGGAAAGATCAATTCTAATTTGCCTAACCCAAGAATCTGCCACACCATACTGTTTCATCATCCATATCGAACAATGGGGGGGTTCACCGTAAGATTTACAATGCTGGATCAGACAAAGGGTTTCACCAAACACAACAAGGCTCATCTTTTGCATCAATTTGTCCTCACCAGCTATACCCTCCGAAATGAAATCTCCCCAAACACCTCATCGTTCATGTCGAATGACACAATCAAATTTCGAAAAATCCCACCATGACCAAGCCTTGGAGTGTGAGCAACCCAATGTGAAACCCCATTGATATAAGCCTGTCGCGATCTCTCTACAACAATATACGGAAGAGCTTTATCACTAATGTTTCTCCAAATTCCAGTTTTAGAGTGTAAAGCTCGACCTCAGGTGGAACTCTGTTAACAATCCAATCCAATATGCACAATTCTAACAACTTTAAAGTCATTAGATACTGAATCAAAGCCAAACCCTAAAGAATGCATAAAAGAGCCGTGTGACCTAAACCTAACATTAGGGTATGGAATCGACACAGACTTCCTAATCAATGGATTCCACAAAAACATTTCATGGTTATAACAGGCCTGATCATCAGAAATGCAAATCAACCCATTACAGCTACCAACAATCCCAAAAGGAGGGTCTATGCAAGTGAATGGAAAATTGAGCTTTGCGTACTCATTGAATGTGTTGGTGATAGGATCGTCGAAGCGTAGCGAGTAGTGTTCTTGTTCGATGGGATCTTCAGTGCAGTAGCGAAGTAGTAGGTGAGTGTTGTTAGGGTTTGAAATGGTTCGATTGAGGTGGTGAGAGATGAAACTAGGGGTTGTAATGAGAGAGTACCATGACTTGCAAACCAGTGTGAATCGGACGAGAGTCTCTGCGGGTAGCCTCGTGAGGATATCGATCAACAATTCCTCGGGGTATGTAGTCCGACATTGCTTCTTCTCTTTTTGTGCAGTTTGGCAGAGGAAAATGACGCAAACTTATGGGCCGGTTCCAGGGATCACGTAGCCATATTTCAGGCGAACTACAAGCCTTTATTCCTCTAATGTTTTTTTAATTATTTCACACAAAATTATAATCTCATATTTTTTTCACTGGTACTGTTTGTCATTCTTTGATTTTTTTCTTTTATCAGTATTTAACATATTTTGTTATATTTTTTTCTTTCATTTCTCAATTTATTCCTTTTTTTTTTTTGACAATATTCTGGACATTCCGGTGAGTTTTCGACGATATTCTTGACGTCCAGTGAATATTCTAGACATTTCGACGACTTACGGTGACATTCAAAACATTCCGGTGATACTCCAACAAATTTTCAGTGATATTCCGGCGACTTTCCAGTGATATTGAACATTCCGACGAGTCTCCGATGGACCGTTTGACGGAAGTTCGGCGGTGGTGGAATGTAGTAGCGCCCTTAAATTTTTTTTTATAAAAAAAATAAGATTTTTTTGATAACAATTAAAAATATATACGACTAATTGGTACAAGTGTTTTGTTTTGAGATTAGATGAATTTGACTTATCAGTAAGTTCCTCTTATATAAATTTGATGTTTAGGTCAAGCGAGCTTTGAGTAAATACAAAGTCTCTTAATAGATAGTGCGAAGTTGGCCTAGTGTGGTCAATGTCTACCTCTCGTTATTACATAGAAATTAACTTAAATACACCACAACAAGAAGAAAAAATTAAATTGAGTATTTAAAAGTTAGGAATAACTTTTGATTTATACTTTTTGATTATTAACTTTGTACTTATAATAAACTATAACAAACATACTCAACATATTAGTTAAAAAATTGAACATAAATTTAAATTTAAAATAAAAATGATCCAATCAAAAGAAGTGAACTATCTAGAATTGAACATAAACCTCTCAATTACTTTCAAGATAGTGAAAAAATATTTTGTTCTTTAATTTCAATTCAATTTTTGGAAGTGGGTTATCAGTTCACCTATAATTTTGTCTATTTATTTATTTTGTTATTGTGTATATATATAATGGCTTATTTCAAGTCATATTAGTTTTTCTTTTAAGTAGACTCATAATTGTTTGTGAATGGACTAAATATGAAATGGGTCAAATCCAAGCCTTGGGCCGGACCAATTTATTAGACTCAAGACCTGAGAAGCATGATAAGCAAGTGGGCCAGTCAGTTCAGCCCAATTACATCATCAACAATCCACCCAAATCCTCAATCACTTGGGCCCAGCCTGTGGTGGAAAGGTCAGTCTAGCCACGATGCTAGATTGGGCCGAGCTGCAGGACCTGACCTTTGAATAGAATCCAAAAGGAGGCTGAGCCCACACAAAGATATCATATTGGGCTAGACCATCTCTACAAGCCATCTCATAGAGGGCTGAGCTGAGGCACAATAATGCCGAGCCAGAGGAACACACCAGAGAAACGTGGAAGCTGTGAGTACATGCATATGCAAATGGCCACCTCAACTGGTCCCTTACACCTAGAATCATGGAAATAGTTAATCAAAAGAATGTGGTTTGTTATCAGCATGACTACAATGAGTATATGCACCATATAACAACTACTAGATGGTCCCCTACCTAGGGCAATGCTAAAAGGAAACTAGGCAGTACCAAGCTCCATGAAACCATCTTGGGCAACAAGCAAGAGCTTGAATGTAAACCACACTTACTTCACATTGAAGGTGACTGATCTAAACAAAACCCTACTCACTGAAACTCAACTCTCTACACTTAGAAAGCATTTTACTTCGTCTCTGATTACTCATTCCCACACCGGAGGGGTTATTCGGCCAACCTCGGCCGGGTAGCTCTTACGGTGCTCCTTGCTGCAGGGCCTCAATCCCTAGATAGTCCAATCGAGTGCAGAGCTCTGACCCACGATCATCTAGTGCAGTATTTGGTACGCACAACTGGTGCGGTGAGCGTGGATCGCTTTGTCTCTGAGTTCTGTACTCGATTCCGACGATGGGGATTAAAGACATCCCACCTTCGACATAGACTCCACAAATAGAGAAGACAAAGGACAAAGGCTTAGCACTCCCAACAGTCTTAAAAGAACAAACCGGAAACAATAGCTGAACCCCCGAATTTGTTGAGCATCGGTTGCCCTTCGTTGGAGGTTCTTCTCATCACTTTCTTCTGGAGAAGGATTACAGGGATCGAATCATAGACTCCATGGGAATGGAGATACAAGAGCTGAAAGTGCAACTCAAAAGGGTGATGGGTGATCCGACGGAGAAGAGGACTGACACAGAGCCCTCTCGCCTACGACAGAGAAGCTCGTCCAGAGAACCACCAGTGAAGAAGATCCCAGAAATGAGTCTGGGCAGTAGAGCCAGCCAATCTCGGTACAAAGTAAGGCGGCGAGCAGCCACACCTATGGCTCACGCCGAAGAAGGGTTAAAAGACAAAAGGTAGTTAGCCAGCAAACAAAGTACCCACCTTAAGACCTTCGTACTTGTCTGATTGGCAACAAGCAAAATGAGCAACATCGAGATAACCTAGACTGTACCATCCACCAGAGAGAGCACTGAGCGTTGGATAGGCTTGTCTCCTCCCCATTCTCCCTGGAAATCGAGGCCATGAGACCTCCCAAGAAATTCACTCCGCCAAAGTTCACGTTGTACGATGAAAAGTTAGACCCATTGACGCACATCAGCCATTATAGACAGATGATGTCCCTATGGAGCCGAGACGAAGCTCTGATGTGCAAAGTCTTGCTGTCCAACTTGGGGGAATCTGGACTTCGATGGTTCGATCGGTTCATCAGTAACTGGCTGGAATGGTGGCCGCCCTGAATCAGTTCATCAGCAAGTCTTCAGATCAGATGAAGCCTTCTTCCAGCTACTGAGGAAAAAGGTTGCGTTTGAATGGGTCCTGAATGCACCGAAGCTTTGCAAGACCTCAAAAGATTCCTCAGTACACTACCTCTCCTGTTCACTCCAGAACCAAGTGAGGAGCTGTACTTATATCTAGCAGTCTCGGATCATGCCGTAACCGCGGTATTGATTCGAGAGGTTAACAAGGAACAAAGGCCAATGTACTATGTTAGCAAGACTATACTAGATGTCGAGACATGGTATCTACCCTTGGAAAAGTTAGCTTACGCACTGCTCATCGCCTCAAGAAAGCTGCAGTATTACGTTCAGGGTCACACCATCAATGTCCTCACTGAATTCCCCCTCAGATTTGTCTTCAGCCGAGCTGATTTTTCCGGCTGAACAACAAAATGGGTGGTAGAACTTAGTGAGTTTGACATTTGATATCAACCCATAACAGCAATCAAGGCCCAAGTCTTGGCGGATTTCGTCACAAAATTCGCTCCCACCCAGAGCATCGAGCCGAGAACTTCGGTTCAGCATAGGTGCCACGCACCGCCGAACTCGGAAAGCAATGCGCTTCAGAAGCATGGAAACTCTTTATTGGAAACATCTGGCAGCTCTATGTCAACGGATCATCCAATAACCGAGGCTTGGGAGTAGGGGTAGTACTTGTATCACCAGAAGGGTTTATTTGGGAGCAAGCTCTTAGGCTTGGTTGGAAGGCTTCTAACAATGAGGCGGAATACGAAGCACTGTTGGCTAGATTACGCAGTGTCAAACACTTCAGTGCAGAGCAACTCCTGGTTTTCAGCCATTCTCAATTGGTGGTAAATCAGCTTACGAAGCACGAGATGAAAGAATGGCCATATATGCAGGCAAGGCGAAAGATCTACTCAAAAAATTCCGATCCATACGAGTGGAATGAATCAGTCGGGACAAAACAGCCATGCCGACGCTCTGGCCTGCCTCGACTCATCGGTAAATGCCAAAGACGCTAGAAAAGGTTGGGTTGAGTTCGTGTCAGAACCAAGCATTGCATCTCCAGTCCTCTGCAGTAACCTAAAGCCAAGCTGGATGGACCCGATACTTGTTTTTCTAAAATCTGGCACTCTCTCCAAAGATAAAAAGGAAGCCAACAAAATCCAACATAGGTCAGCTCAGTTCTAGGTCTTACCATCTGGGAAACTATACACACGCTCCTATCTCGGTCCTTATCTTTTGTGTGTGCATCCAAATCTGGTCGAAAATGTTCTTTACGAAATTCACGATGGGATTTGTGGATGCCACGTTAGTGGAAGGTCACTGGCGCACTGAGCCCTCACTCATGGGTACTGGTGGCCACGGATGCAACAAGATGCACAGTAGTACATTCAGAAGTGCGATAAATGTTAGAGGTTTGCTCCACTAATTCATCAGCCAACCAAGACTCTCACTCCACTTACCAGCCCATGGCCCTTTGCCCAATTGGGGTGTGGATATTGTTATACTGTTGGCACGAGGCACTGGGCACTAGGAACAGACGATTCTTCATCGCCACAACTGACTATTTCACTAAGTGGGTTGAAGTCGAAGCACTGGCAAGTATCAAAGAAGTGGACACAAAGCGGTTTGTCTTGAGGAACGTCTTGGTCTATTTCGGTATCCCGCGGGTACTGATTGCAAACAATGGAACACAGTTTGACGGAAAGATCTTTAGAAAGTTTTCTGCCGACCTCAGAATCGAATACCGGAACTCTTCTCTAGGCTACCCACAAAGTAATGGGCAGGCAGAAGCGTCGAACAAAATCATCATCAATGGAGTAAAGAAGCGGCTCGAACATGCAAAAGGAAAATGGGTTGAAGAGTTACCCCACGTGCTATGGGCTTACTGAACCACAACACGACACTTAACAAGGGAAACACCTTACTCCCTAACTTATGGAATGGAGGCTATTATCCCACTCGAAGTTGGTCTCCCAACCCTCCGATCTGAACTGTTTGAAAGCACGAGTAATGAGGAAGCTATCGCACAAGCACTAGATATGGCAAAAGGCCGAAGGGAAGCAACATTGATCAGACTTGTAGCATATCAGCAGCAGCTCATCAAGAGTTTCAACCAAAAAGTTTTCCCAAGGCAATTCACACTTGGAGAACTGGTTTTGAGGAAAGTTATGGATCACAAAAAGGTGCCTGGCAAAGGAAAACTTGGGCCTAACTGGAAAGGTCCGTACAAAGTCACAGTTGTTGCTGGACATGGAGCTTACTACCTAGAGGATCTCAAAGGCAGAGCCATACTTCGGCCCTGGAATGTAGCAAATCTCAAGAAATACTATTGTGAACTCACCTTTTTCCGCACCCCAGCCTTTCGGAAAGGCAGAGCCATACTTCGGCCCTGGAATGTAGCAAATCTCAAGAAATACTATTGTGAACTCACCTTTTTCCGCACCCCAGCCTTTCGGAAAGGGTTTGAAAAGAAGGTCTTACAGTTCGGACTCTACCTATGGTTCTGAATCTAGTCTCACAAATGTAATGTGAAACTGATAATCACCAAACTGTCCAAATCTGGCAAATCGTTTTGAAAAATTGATTTTGAATCAAAAAGTGCCAAAATTGGACTACTTTTTCAGATACAGAGTCGCCACTTAAATATTTTATTTTGAGGAAATTTAGGAAACCCTGACTCGTGCCAAAGGCTACGTATTCGTCATCACCAAAGTTGCCTCGGCTCGGGAACTTGGGTACGAGAGGGGAATGTCCTGAAATGAGTACCCCCACTCGCCCAATCAAAGATCGGCCTCTACTAATCATTATATGATGTTTTATAAATATTATGTGTTCTTATTTCGGTTATTAAACTAGCTTTATTATGTGATGCGCACAAGCAAGTATAGACTAGTCGCAAGACTTGGAACAATTCAACTTATGTTTGTTTGCGAAAATGGTTTGAATTTGCCACCCTCAAGTGGGCATAGAAATGCGGATTTGCCACCAAATATAGTGAGTTTAAAACATGATTTTGCCACAACAAAGTGGGCTTGAAACTCACATTCATTAAATTGTTCCAATTCAAACAACAAAGCCTTTATCCACAGGCTTTCATGCAGTTTAGCAAGTAAGCACATAGCCTCGTGGCAAGCATGCGAGACATGGCAACATGGCAATCACACTCATGCAAGTATGCTAAAGCATAAAAGCTTACCGAGTACTCCAAGCAAAAACAAAAACTAATTAGAAAAATGCATGATCCTAACTATGTTAAGTGTCTAATGCAACACATGCAATATGCAATAAATAGGCTCGGCTACTATATGGCATATGATTCAACTTGATAACATGCTATTTAAACAAGTATTCATCGAAGTATTAAAATGATGATGCAGTTTGAATGATGCACCGAGCCTCAGTGCATGCAAGACAAAATGAATGGATGCAAACATGCAAGCATAAGGTATGCTAATTAAAACATGTTCCTAATCTAACCATCAAAAGCGAGTAAATAAAAGGGAGAAAGACGTGGGGTTGGAAGACATGCACACACGCACGCACACTTATTACAACATTTATGCCCTCGTGAAGGAAGGTCCGAATAAATAAACTAAGCAACTAGCTAGGCTAATTAAGTTAAGCTATTACAAAACAAATTAATTAACTACTCTAGGCTAATTATTACAAATCATATTAAACTAATTAATTACAATACGAATTAATTAATTAATTAAATACTTACAACACTATTAGCTACAACTAACTACTAAAGCAATTAAACGGCCTCGAAGGATGAGGGATGTACGCATGCTCGGATTCTCCTCCCGAAAATGCCACCGCCTTACCTTTGTAGCCTCTGTTTGCACATGCTTGAACACCAATAGTGTTGCCAACTTCTAGAACACCTCTGCTCCAACTCAGGAACACACTTGTGAAAAATTTCATTTCTGGCCGATCGGCTACCAATGGTGGCTGTCGACTACCATTGGTGGCCGGTCGGTTGCTGCTAGTGGCCGGTCGGTTGCTGCTGGTGGCCGGTCAGCCACTACCGGTGGCCGGTCGGCCATCCGTTCCCTGTACTTCCTTTTTTTGCTGCAACAGAGAGCAAACAAAGGCAAAGCAGTGTATTCTCATTGAGTGTATGTACTGTTACTCTCCTTATCATTACACAAGCCCAAATGAGTGTAACTTTTAGTCCTCAAACCATCAACCAAGCATTTTCAATGCATGATGGCTAAGGAACCAAACTTGTACAAGCTTAATGACTGCAAAATAACACTCAACAAAACAATGGCCCTATCATGTATGATCAAGGGTGATGGCGACCAAGGAAAGTGGCACGTTTCATTACTTTGAGTATAAAACGTCCCATTTTCCTCGTGTTCGAATTAACGTCCGATCCGAACACATGCAATGCAACACATAAGATTCTTAGCTTACCTCTTTTACTTGTTCATTTTTATTTACTCATTTTAGCTTACCAATCCATTCTTTAATTGATTAGTCCAAAAGGTGAGAGTCCTCTAATTGAAAGTAGGCTTAAACCACAAGTGTCTTGAGCATGAAAGAGACCTCATGCCGTTGATAATGAACACCCGAAGGAATTAAACCATTAAGCATGAATATCTCCATTTCATACTCAAGCCAACAAGGGGTTCAAAGCCACTTTCAAAATAAATGAAAGAGTGAAGAATAGAGAGAGATTGCAGAGATTTCAATGCTGAAATGGAGTGCAAAATGACACTAAAACATGCAAGCAACTCATGCAATTCATGCTAAAAAGCCTAAAACATTAAGCTAGTGAAGCCTCTTTACACTACAACCACACAATACAAGCCTCAAAGGACCAAACCAGCTCAAAACAGAGCTGAAACCAGTCAAAACAGTAGCAAAAACATGCTGAGATGAAGGTACAAAATGCTAGAAAAACATGCTCACATGTTAAGCTATCTAGGCATGCAAACAAGACACAAGAAAGGGAGGCTACCCCTTCTAATTTTGGACTTCAAAATAAGGTTTTTACCACTGAAATAACTCTGAATTTTAGTGGTTTAAAGGCCCAAAAATTTTAGTTTGCATATGCTAAAAGATGGTGCAAAAGTCTACACAATTAAGCAACAAGAAGGGTGGATCACCCCTTAGCACAAAATAGCCTCAAACCATCATGTTAAGCCTCAAAAAATAGATTTTTTTGTAGTTGAAAACCAGCTCAAAAACAATATAAAAGGATGGCAAAATAAGTAGTCAAAGCAAGTATACTAAGCAAGTGAACTACCTCTTGAAGCTCAAGTACAAAATAACCTCAAATTCCAGCTCAAACCTCTTTCAAGAGCTCAAACTAGACTCCAAAGAACCTCAACTCAAAGGTAAGAGTGTTTGGTTAAGGCTTGATGTGCAAAGGTGTAGAGAAACAAGATCTTAAGGAAAAAAATAAGAAGAGAGAGAGAATTCTAGAGAGAAAGAGAAATTTGATCTAAATTTTCTAACCCCTCCAAATGGGGGAAAGCACCCCCTCTATATAGAAAACCAAGGCTGAAGCTTGAAATCATCCTACCATACACGTGTATGGAGATGCACTTCAGTGAACAACAGCTAGCACAGCGGGCAAACAAATATCTAAAAAAGGAGAAAAAGGGCCGTTGGCCACCATTGGTGGCCGACCGAGTACAGGGGCATGGCCGACCCAAACCCGCCCCTATGGGTTTAGCACCGTAACCGGCCAGTAATCCGAGATTACCGAAGGCCTGCTTAACAGTAAGACAGTATAACAGAGTACAGGGGCATGGCGGAAGCCAATACAGTAAATAAACAATGTCCAATGAGCTGTGATAGTCTGTATGCAAAAATATTTTTCATACATACACATATATACAGTACAGAACGGTATGCACAATATTTACAATCATACAAAACAGGGACCTAATCCCCATTAGACAGTACAGTAACAGTCGGTCTATGCAGTCATTACAAAACAGAACAGAAGGGGTGGGGAAAACTAAAACACCCCATAGCTTTAGCTAGATAGGCTCGGAACCTCGCAGTGAGGCACAATGGTTGGCTTGACAAAACTGGAAGTCTACCCCGACGCTCCTAACTCTGGTCTGGTACCTGTACACCTACATATATATATATGAGCAGTGAGCTAAAGCCAGTGAATAACATAATGCGTAAAGGGGTTTAGAATGAATGTCCTTACAGTAATGAAAACAGTCCATTTCAATCAGTATATCAGTTGTTCAGTACAGTAAACAGTCATATGTGGTACATCCATTAGCATAAAAGTAAACAGTAGGTCTTAAAAGACCGAACAGTAAATGATGGCCATCAATCAGTAAACAGTAGTGGTTCCAACGAGAGAACCGATAGAGATCTCTGTAACAGTAACAGTCAATAACAGTAGTTGCTAAGGATGCCACAATACAGTTTAGAATATAGGACATACATTCATTCAGTTAACAGTAGCAGTTCAGAAAACAGTACAGTTCAATTGTTCAGAAGATAATCATTTTTGAACATATCTTTACACAATTGTTACTCACAGAGTTCTGGGCTACAGTAAACTAGAGCGTCTCCTCGGAAAGCCAACCCTACACAGTTAACAGATTGAACACACACTAAGCTACACAGTTGGGAAAGATAATAACTTAATCCCTAAATTGCCTCGGTATGGTTCTACATTTATATCCTCATTAAGATGCTTTAAACTAGGCCTAAGAATGCCTAGAATGGGATAAGGATGAAAAGATGCACTCAGAAAACATTTTCAGAATTTCAGAAAATCAGAGGTCCCGCTCGAGCGTGGGTTTCCCCGCTCGAGCGGACATGCTAACAAAGGGCTCCGCTCGAGCGGCAACTCCCCCGCTCGAGCGTGTGACACATGCCTCCGCTCGAGCGAACTGTAAAACAGTGCAAGATGCTGGCAGCTCGATTTCCACACTCGAGCGGGAGACCAAAATCTGGAAAATCCAAATTTGAACTCCAAGTTCAAAACTCAAGTTTCAAACACCAAATTTGATCCTTTTGGGCTAATTTTTGGAAAACACTTCAAAACTCATAATATAACATGTTTCAAAGATCAATTTGAGAAATCAAAGCCCAAAGGTAGTTCAATTAAACATGATTTCAAACCAAATTTCAAGAACATAATGAACATGCAATATCCATGAATTCAATCAGCTTTAAAGCTTCAAACACTTGCTCAAATGAGCCAATTCTCCTTAAAACATAGCGAAATCATGGACTTGAACATAAACATGAACATGCATGTAAGATTTTCATGAAATCGAACCTCCAAACTCAACAATGTATACATGCATGTAGAAAATTCATAAGGTACAACCTCCAAATGCCATAAAAAGAACGTGCATGTAAGATTTAAGCCTCAATTCAACCTTTAAAACCAATTCTAGGCTTTAATCCCTAAACTTCCGTGGCCCATGCAAGAGACAATTCAAATACACAAATGAGATGATGAATTCACTACCTTAAACCTTGAATTAGGGGTAAGGGAGCTCAAATTGCAATTCTTTCTTTAATCCCTCCAAGCTCCCAAGCTAATTGAAGAACTCATTATCTCCTACTCTCTCTCTCTCTCTAACCGGTAGTGTCTCTCAAAAAGATGGGCTGAGGAAAGATGCAAAATCAAACAACATATAGTCTCTAATGTTTGGTGAAGTGGGCCACTAATGTGGCATTTTGGTAATAAAGCCAACTATTGCAATTAATCACATTTTAATCTAATTTAATTATACCATAACACATTTCAATTAAATTTACCATTAAATCACATAATTTCTAGTGATCATAACACATCAATCAATTTTGGATTCGGCCGTCGATAAGGCCTACAATTTGCAGTTTAATGCATAAAACATGAACAGATAGTTTAATAGTCAAACAGATAGACAATGCATGTAAACAGATACAGTCAATCAGTCAGTTCTGGATTTCAGTCAGTCAGTTCAGTATTTCAATCACTTCAATTACCAATCATAATCAGTCTCAGTTTAGCAGTAATCAGTAATTTATTGGTAAACAGTGGTGAGGGTTGTTACAGTCTCCCTTCCTTACAAAGCCTTTGGTCCTCCAAACTTGAATTAACATATGACAACAGAGATGATGCATATCATAAAGGTAACTTACACTCTATAACAGGAGCATATGACCCAACCTCGATCTTAGCAATGCACAGGAACAGAATCATAAATCATACACAGAGATTAGGGTATCATAAATCATATATACAGAGTTTAGGGTCTGGATTAAAACAGAGTCTTATACCTAGTCAGGTTTTAGAGTCAGGAACGGATTCAGATACATGTTCATTTTCATATTCTTGTCTAGATCATACGTAGATGCCACAATCCTTACTTAAGCATACGTGGCACATTCATTAGCACTACCAGAGCAATTACAGAACAGATGCTGACATGGCAGATATAGTACAGATACAGTACATAACAGATACAGTACAGAACAGATACAGTGCAGAATAAATACAGTTACGTGATGGTTATGAATAACCAGTTCCATAAAGGAATCCCGAAAATAGGTAACAGAACAGATGCTGAGCCCCTCGTGACGAGGCCTCCGGTACGGATAACAGAGTACAGACAGATATACGTTCCATAAAGGAACTTCCGATACTAGGCAGCTAACATGTATCACGAATACTTATCAGAGCTTGAACAATCACTCAGTACACAATATATAGCATTTCAGAAAACAAAACTTATTTCGTGACATAGAACGTGAATACATTTGCACAGTATTAGTAACAGTGTCAATACAGTGACAGTACAGTAACAGTAACGGTAACAATACAGTAACAGTACAGTAGCAATATAGTAGTATTCACACTACTTATATCAAGTACTTATCGGGGTTATAGATTTACGCTGGTCTCCTTTTCATAGGTAATTTCCCCCCGTTAAGTTACAGAGATTTGATTCATTCACTACTGAGTCATTCATCTGGTTCTTGTTCAATTTGGTTCTCAATTCGGTAATTCATCACAATCAGTCCAGTTCATTCGGGAGTCATCGGGAACATAAGACGGATTTGCACATTACTCCCATAGCAGTAGGCAGAGTTCTGAAGTGAGTATTCATTTACTATTCATCAGTCCGAGTTCTCACAGATTCAGTCATAGCACATGTCAATACGAAAGCAGTCATACAGATCGCATATACTTCCAGACAGTCAGAGTTTATGATCCAAACCAGTCTGTTGTCAACAGATCCCATCAGTTCTGAAGTACAGTAATTACCAAAACAATCATTTCCTAGTCAAATAAGTTCATGGTCATAACGGTAATACCGGGTAAGTAATCACATGTCACATACCCAGTTTTCCCCATATTGTAAGCAAATCAGGTAATAGCTCTAAATAAGAGTTTCCTCAAGTCAAATCAATAAAAGTTCGACTAGTTCATTTCAGATGCAAGTTCTGTCCAATCATCTCAAGTAAAAGTTCGAAGCACAAGCATCAAACAGAAGTTCTATTAGTTACACAAAGGGTTTCATCAACCCACGGTTCTATTAGGTCAGATCAGGTAACAGTTCCATTCTTATCATTTCCAGATGAGGTACATTAGTTCATACTCCAGTCATTTCGGTACATGGTCAGTAGTTTCACAATTAGTCTGAGTTCATCAATTGTCAAACTTACATCAGAATCTTGTAACATTATAATTCATATCAAAGCGTTACAAGTCATACGCAACGTGTTCCTCCCAATAAGTTTACAAGCAAATGCACAGACATGCAGTTATTCATATCGAGAGGGAAGAATCACAGTCAATATAGAAATTTTCCAACTAAATCTTTCATATAGGCATATGGTATACAGTAATACATCACACAAGGTTCTCGGTGACACATAATAGTGAGTTGTCATACGAGGGTTCCAAATCAGTCATACAGTTACTAAAGCATAGGCTCGCAGATTCAATCAAACAGTCATGTTAATTTTCCACAGTCACGATTCACAGTCAAGAGTTTATCGGTCGGGATCTTTATTCAGTCACACAATCCCAAGGTAATAGTTCCAACGGTGGAATTATCAAACAAATAACTTACCAATCATTCCGAGTGAAGGTATCATCATATGTTTGTATGTTCAGAGTCTACTAACATTCCCAATACGGATTTCACGAGTTCAATGTACAATACAAAATAGTTTCTCCAGATACAATAGTTAAGGTAACCAGTCATACGTCTACTCAGTCTAATAACATCCTTAAGCAAAGGTACGCAGATATGTACATAGGTCTAAACAGTTTCCATAACATAGGTAATCAGTAACATGAGGTCTTACAGTGTTGTACATATAATTCGCATCAACAGTAGATTTCAAAAGATTCACTAATCACGGTTCATTCCTGTCAGTCGTAACAGTATTACAAGCATGGAAACGTATATACAGGTGTGAGTTTACAATCAAGTTTCATGTAGGCATTCATTCACATTTTCGTAAGCAGAAGTTCATCTTTACAAATCAATATGGGTTCTTCATTTCAGCAGTCCCACACACAAATAGTTCATGTGTATAATTCGAGTTCAAGGGTCCGTTCATTCAATGATGTTCGTCAATACATAACGGTTCAGTCCGAATTACAGCTGTACAGATTTCTCGAATCACAGTCAATTATAAGGTGTTCCCATGTTCAACAGTCCTAGCACAGTTCAAAATGTCATACCTAACAGTTTACATTCAGTTGTTGCAATACGATACAAGGACCTAACTCAGCAAGTTCTCGCTGTTCACAAGTCCTAACAATTCTCATAGCATAGGGTTCATAATTTCAGTAATTCAATTGGTTCAGTCAATATGTCCATAGTCTATATCAAATTAGGAAATGTACGATTCCCATGCAAACGCTCGCATAAGCAATTACACATAATTAAGGTATTATCCATGTCAGTCATTTCAGTGCTCCAAGCATTCTCTGGAACTAGGGTATAGATTTAGGCTCATTGTTGTTCAGTTGAGTTTGTGGGCAAGATTTAGGCAAGTATCCTTCCTGTCCATACCTAAAATAAGTTTCGGATAGGCGGCGGCAACGCCTCATTGTTATTTCCCACATTTTCTACCAATAGGTATATCATCGTTCAAAGCTATTGCCCGAGACTTTCCATTCACAGTGGTTATTGAATTTCTTATCATTTTCACTTTTTGTTCCTTCTGTTTCATTCTTTCTGATTCAGTTGACGATGTTGATTTGGATATTTCAATGCTGCTACGTTGTCTCAGACATTATACTCTATCTAGGACATCTGCACACTTTGATAGTTTTAAAACGTCAATTCAGTCAAACACATCTAGGTCACGCCCACCTTTAGTTCCTTTCCAGTCTTTTGTAGTTAGTATCTATCATGTGGGGTGCCTGTCAAACTAGCTAGGTAAATTTTACCTCATATTCGACCACAGTCTTATCACCTTACTGAAGTTGTTCAAACTCAGGTACTTTCCTATCTCGAATGCATTTGGGAAAGTATTTTTTGAAGAAAACTTCACATATTTTCTCAGTTTCTAAACCCAAGTCTTAGCTCTCAGTGGGTCGGTACCTCCCAGAAATTCAAGTGGCTTCGGTTTACTGGGTTTCAGTATCAGTGTCATCAGATCATAATCAGTTGTTTCAGGCACGTATGTTTGCCTTTATTGTCTCAGATTTTCAGTTAAGGCGTCAACCACTTCTTCTAGCCTATTAATTCTCGGATCAGAAGATTCAGTTTCGTCCACATTCCTCATCCTTTCCCTTGTTTACACACAACAGGGTGATTATCAATATAGGAAAGGTTCTTACTTATTTCACATTTCGTTTCAGACCAGACGTGTGTATACTTTCATTCAACTCAGGTACGGTCACATGACCCTTTACTTTCACACGTTCACAATGACATAGACTCCATATTCGGTATTAACATTCATATTAGATGTTATTCCACTTAACTTCTTTAAGTATGCATATAGGTTTCGTTCATTTCACCAAAGGCAGTACGGTAATCATAAGCATAGATAGTTGCATACTTAAACAGTTTATCACCATAGCATATATTCAGTCATGTCAAAGCCACACACACTTTTCATGCTCATGAAATGCCCTATCACCTTTTTTTTTGGACATCCTATAGCTCATTTGGACACGTATGTGCGGTATAACTCGTGGTTAAGTATCGCTCTGATACCGACATGTCACGACCCAAACCCGCCCCTATGGGTTTAGCACCGTAACCGGCCAGTAATCCGAGATTACCGAAGGCCTGCTTAACAGTAAGACAGTATAACAGAGTACAGGGGCATGGCGGAAGCCAATACAGTAAATAAACAATGTCCAATGAGCTGTGATAGTCTGTATGCAAAAATATTTTTCATACATACACATATATACAGTACAGAACGGTATGCACAATATTTACAATCATACAAAACAGGGACCTAATCCCCATTAGACAGTACAGTAACAGTCGGTCTATGCAGTCATTACAAAACAGAACAGAAGGGGTGGGGAAAACTAAAACACCCCATAGCTTTAGCTAGATAGGCTCGGAACCTCGCAGTGAGGCACAATGGTTGGCTTGACAAAACTGGAAGTCTACCCCGACGCTCCTAACTCTGGTCTGGTACCTGTACACCTACATATATATATATGAGCAGTGAGCTAAAGCCAGTGAATAACATAATGCGTAAAGGGGTTTAGAATGAATGTCCTTACAGTAATGAAAACAGTCCATTTCAATCAGTATATCAGTTGTTCAGTACAGTAAACAGTCATATGTGGTACATCCATTAGCATAAAAGTAAAC
Source organism: Camellia granthamiana (assembly GCA_036172215.1). NCBI lineage: Eukaryota > Viridiplantae > Streptophyta > Magnoliopsida > Ericales > Theaceae > Camellia > Camellia granthamiana. The sequence goes on from CM069911.1 coordinate 53,656,900, forward strand.
AGTAGGTCTTAAAAGACCGAACAGTAAATGATGGCCATCAATCAGTAAACAGTAGTGGTTCCAACGAGAGAACCGATAGAGATCTCTGTAACAGTAACAGTCAATAACAGTAGTTGCTAAGGATGCCACAATACAGTTTAGAATATAGGACATACATTCATTCAGTTAACAGTAGCAGTTCAGAAAACAGTACAGTTCAATTGTTCAGAAGATAATCATTTTTGAACATATCTTTACACAATTGTTACTCACAGAGTTCTGGGCTACAGTAAGCTAGAGCGTCTCCTAGGAAAGCCAACCCTACACAGTTAACAGATTGAACACACACTAAGCTACACAGTTGGGAAAGATAATAACTTAATCCCTAAATTGCCTCGGTGTGGTTCTATATCTATATCCTCGTTAAGATGCTTTAAACTAGGCCTAAGAATGCCTAGAATGGGATGAGGATGCAAAGATGCACTCAGAAAACATTTTCAGAATTTCAGAAAATTAGAGGTCCCGCTCGAGCGTGGGTTTCCCCGCTCGAGCGGACATGCTAACAAAGGGCTCTGCTCGAGCGGCAACTCCCTCGCTCGAGCGTGTGACACATGCCTCTGCTCGAGCCTGAAATGCTCCGCTCAAGCGAACTGTAAAACAGTGCAAGATGCTGGGAGTTCGATTTCCACGCTCGAGCGTCACTTCCCCCGCTCGAGCGGGAGACCAAAATCTGGAAAATCAAGATTTGAACTCCAAGTTCAAAACTCAAGTTTCAAACACCAAATTCGATCCTTTTGGGCTAATTTTCTGGAAAACACTTCAAAACTCATAATATAACATGTTTCAAAGATCAATTTGAGAAATCAAAGCCCAAAGGTAGTTCAATTAAACATGATTTCAAACCAAATTTCAAGAACATGATGAACATGCAATATCCATGAATTCAATCAACTTTATAGCTTCAAACACTTGCTCAAATGAGCCAATTCTCCTTAAAACATGGTGAAATCATGGACTTGAACATAAACATGAACATGCATGCAAGATTTTCATGAAATCGAACCTCCAAACTCAACAATGTATACATGCATGTAGAAAATTCATAAGGTACAACCTCCAAATGCCATAAAAAGAACATGCATGTAAGACTTAAGCCTCAATTCAACCTTTAAAACCAATTCTAGGCTTTAATCCCTAAACTTCCGTGGCCCATGCAAGAGACAATTCAAATACACAAATGAGATGATGAATTCACTACCTTAAACCTTGAATTAGGGGTAAGGGAGCTTAAATTGCAATTCTTTCTTTAATCCCTCCAAGCTCCCAAGCTAAATTGAAGAACTCATTATCTCCTACTCTCTCTCTCTCTCTCTCTCTAACCGATAGTGTCTCTCACAAAGATGGGCTGAGGAAAGATGCAAAATCAAACAACATATAGTCTCTAATGTTTGGTGAAGTGGGCCACTAATGTGGCATTTTGGTAATAAAGCCAACTATTGCAATTAATCAAATTTTAATCTAATATAATTATACCATAACACATTTCAATTAAATTTACCATTAAATCACATAATTTCTAGTGATCATAACACATCAATCAATTTCGGATTCGGCCGCCGATAAGGCCTTCAATTTGCAGTTTAATGCATAAAACATGAACAGATAGTTTGACAGTCAAACAGATAGACAATGCATTTAAATAGATACAGTCAATCAGTCAGTTCTGGATTTCAGTCAGTCAGTTCAGTATTTCAATCACTTCAATTACCAATCATAATCAGTCTCAGTTTAGCAATAATCAGTAATTTATCGGTAAACAGTGGTGAGGGTCGTTACATGACAGTACTTCTAGTGCCCATGCGCTTGGCGTCAATCTTAGCCAGCGAAAGGGTCATATCATCAGGGATACTATAGTCTTGGTGAAACATGGCCATAGCCTCAGGGGTATCAACTAATGATCGAAACTTCCCCATTAAACAGACCTAATGGGACAAAGACAAAACTCAGACAACAAGATGCCAGAGACATTGGCACAAGGGCCAAAGAGAACGATCAAAACAGAAAAAGACAGGAAAATAAGAGTCTCAGGAGAACTTACAGAGATCAGAACATCAGTGATAAGCAGGCAGCGCTGAAACGAGAACGGCAATGGAACATCTGGACAGAGCACCAACGAGACTAACTCAGAAGAACGGAAAGGGTTTTGGACTCTCCAAAAGTTTGAAAACAGATAAAGCGGTTTTGATTGATAGATCCAGAGCATATATTGCACCAGCCGACGTGAAGGTACACGAATCACGACCATCAGTATAGAATCAGCGCACTATCTCTGTGTATTAGTACCACGCTGCCACATGTCGCCATGAAAGGACATATACAGGGGGCGTGTGTTAGGTTTAAACTGTCACCAAGACCGAGCTGGGGTGGATCCGAAGCGACGCGATGCTTGGAGTGCAAAGCAATAGCTCTCCCTAAGGGGAACCTTAGCCCGAGCTAGGGGGCAAATGAAGGGGCTAAATATGAAATGGGTCGGATCCAAGCCTTGGGCCAGCCCAATCCATTAGACTCAAGACCTAAGAAGCAAGATAAGCAAGTGGGCCAGTCAGTTCAGCCCAATTACATCATCAACAATCCACCCAACTCCTCAAGTACTTGGGCCCAGCCTGTGGTGAAAAGGTCAGTCCAGCCACGATGCTGAACTGGGCTGAGCCGCAGGACCTGACCTTTGGATAGAATCCAAAAGGAGGTCGAGCCCACACAAAGATATCATATTGGGCCGGTCTATCTCTACAAGCTATCCCGTAGAGGGCCAAGCTGAGGCATAACAATGCCGAGCCAAAGGAACACACTAGAGAAACGTGGACGCTGTGAGTATATGCATGTGCAAATGGCCACCTCAGCTGGTCCCCTACACTTAGAATCACAGAAACAGTTAATCAAAAGAATGTGGTTTGTTATTAGCATGACTATAATGAGTATATGCACCCCATAACAACTACCAGATGGTCCCCTACCTAGGCAATGCTAAAAGGAAACTAGGCAACAGCAAGCTCCATGAAACCATCTTGGGCAACAAGCAAGGGCTTGAATATAAACCACACTGACTTCACATTGAAGGTAACTGATCTAAACAAAACCCTACTCACTAAAACTCAACTCTCTACACTTAGAGAGCATTTTTTTCTTCTCCGATTACTCATTCCCACACCGGAGGGGTTATCCGGCCAACCCCGGCCGGGCAGCTCTTACGGTGCTCCTTGTGCAGGGCCTCAATCCCTGGATAGTCCAATCGAGTGTAAAGCTCCGACCCACGATCATCTAGTGCGGTATTTGGTACGCACAATTTGGAATAGTATTTGGAAACTTATAATGTTATTTAAAATCAAAATTTTGCTACTCCAACATGATCACTTGTGCACTAATAGTCTATTAGATGGATAGTTCGTGAGAGCCTTTTATGTGCTAAGGCCAAAGGGATACTTTAATTCATTGTAGAAACTAATTACATTATGGTTTTTAATGCTTTTCATAGGAAGTAAGTTCATCATTGCAAGTCGGAGCAGCTTATTCTGGACAGCCTAGTTCTAGCACAAGGGTTCAAAGCCTCATAGCTTCATTTTGTATACTGAGATGCTAATTTTATTGCAAATACCTTAGCCAAATATACAGTTCAACACACATCCCTAGCTATAGAAATAAATATAACTCCTCTATTTTTGAAGCCTTTTTTTATTGTTGGATATATTGGTGCTTCTCAGTTCAAATATGTATCTAAACCTAAACTTTGTACTAAGTTAATACAAATATCCTTTATATGAAGTAAATGGTTCATCTACAATAGTAAAAACATGTTTTAAACTTATTAAAATCATTTTTAAGTCATTCAAGAGCATCTGATTGAAGTAACAAAGAGAATTCGCAGCAATTCCTCATTACAACTAGGACAAACTATGTTGATATAAGGACTTCTGTTGCATATCACAAACACTTTGGCCTTTTATGTTTCAAGTTTTTTCCACATTACTTCTAAGGCCAACTTCTACTCAAAATTGGACCGAAAATGCTACAATAACTGTCACATAACATAAAAAATATATTATTATATTAGAATTTAAGTTTATATTAGAAGTATAAGTCATTTATAATAAAATATGTTTATGTCATGTAACTAATAATGTGTTATTTTCTGTTTAATTTTTAACAAAAATTAGCTTTAGTAATAAAGTGGGAAAAACTTCAAATATGAAGGATCAAAGTAAGAAAAAATAAATTTGAAAGGCCAAAGTGGGAAAGTAGCTAAACAGAAAGGGGGCTAAGTGTAATTTACACTTTAAAAAAAAAAGGAAAAGAAAAAAAAAAAAAAAAAGGAGCAAATAATTCCCATAATCAATTGATCAATAAGACTACTAAATAAAAGGAAACACATTAGATATTACTGCCATTAATTATTTTTATACTTCAATATATAGTATTATTATTCTTTTTTCCAAATTTAGTAGTTAAAAATTTGAACACTGCTCAAGAATCAAGATATATGTCCCTCCAAAGATAATATTTCACTTTTGTACAATTGTTTACAACAATTTACTACATAGTATTGCCAAAAGGAAAAAATTTAGGGAATTCTTATAACTAGAAAAAATTCATTGTCCACTAATCAAATCTAGTGAAAATTTTCTATAAATAATTGTGACTAAACAAATCAAACATCGTTGGAAAGTAAATTATAGAATTGCAGATTTAAGAATGAAATGCAGTATATAACAAGAAAGTAGCAACTATTGAAAATCAATAAACACGTTCTTCACTTTCATAGTCAAGTAAAGCAAGGCTCTCCTTGTAAAAGAATATTTTATAAGGCCATCGTGGCAATTTAAGGTCCCTATAGGAAACAAAATTGCCTGTTTGTCTTTCAACAAGAATTTCACCATTCTTCATGGATCCAAAAGGAAATCCAATCGTGTTCCTTAAACCACTGTTTAGCCCAAGAGTTCACAACACCATATTCCTTCATAACCCACATGTCCCATTTTGTTGTAGCTGGATCCTGGACAACCAAGGCAATCGAGTGTTGGAACGCCAAAATGGCAGTGCAATGTCCATCAAAGAAGGCACGATAATTTTCCCAAATATCTCATCCGCCAATTGGAACGACACAATCACCAATTTTTCCATCTACGGAGAACCCCATTAACAAAGGGGCTCCGCCCCATTTGGGAATAATAATGTAGTATCCTACCCAGAAACATGTCACCAGTCCTCTTCCTCCAAGAATTTGTGCTCATGCTATAAACCTTAACACTTGGATTTTTAAATTTTCCATATGCAATTTGCACCAAATTATAATCACTGATTTGAGGAACAAAGCCAAACCCGAAAAACATTCCATACTAGTAAACTCTGAACTTCAATTTTGGGAGGATCTTTAATTTTCAGATCAAAGGGTTCCACAGAATTATATTAAATGAAATTTTTTTTCCAACATCTAGGAGGCACACTAACCCATTAGAACAACCAGCAACAAAAACATAATTTTCTGAGCATTTGGGGAAAAACTCTCTCTTGAACTCCAACAATGTTTCGCAACAACAAAATGAATAATAAAAATATTTTTTAGTATCAGATTGGATGATGAGTTAGGGGGGTCTTATTATCATCATTGATTGAATACTCTGGGTTGTGAGTGACATGAAGATGCTTGGTGATGAAGAAAGGTTCGGCTATTAAAGATTGCCATGATTTGCAAACGCACCTGCATTGGCCGAGTGTTTTGAGTGGTAGTCTCCCAAGATTTCCATAATGATTAATTCCATCGGCAAATACTTGTTCAAGTTTGACATAATTGTGAGGTGAAAGATTGAAAAATAAAACCCCCTAGATTGTTGGGAACCAGACGATTTGAATTTTTTAGGAATTTGTATGTGAACAGTTCTTCCAAACATCAAAATTGTGGTAATTTAAAAATAAATGTAACACAATTAAAGTATAATCTATATAGGATTTATAGATTTGTAATTTTTTAGAATTGAGGATTTGTAATTAGATTTCATGCAAAACTCAAATAACAAATAGAATTTATATAAAATTTGTAAAGTTAGCATAATTGAAATTGGATTAGTGAGTTTATCTAGATTTTTTAAAACAAAAAAAAATATAGGGTAAACTACCAATAGGTCCTAATAGTTGGACTTAATTCCCATCAAATCCTATTGAAAATAAGTCTTGGTAAAATTGTTGTTAAAAATAATTTTTTTGTGACAATTTTTTAGATATGTTGCTAAAAATTGACAATTAGTGACTTTTTTTTGTCATGATTTTTAAAAATTGTCGCTAAAACTTACAATTAGTGATATTTTTTTATGACAAATTTTTTTCCATAAACCTATTAGACAATAAGTCTACTTATTAGACCTATACGTAAGTATTCCAAAAAAGTAAGATTTTAGAATATGCCACCTAAATAAGGAAAAAACACTACTTATAATACTACATATATGATATGATAGGATTCCTTGAAAATAATCTAATGTTTGGCTTATTAAAATTGTCTTATTTATCCATTCCCAAATAGATAAATACCACTTTTTGAGTTCACCTTAGACTTAAACTGCTAAAGAGCCCAAACTATCACGCTTACCACCATTATATTTTTTTGGATTGCACCTTTCTCATATCATATATATATATATATTAAAAGTAGTGTTTCTTCTTTATTTAGATGACACATTTTAAGATCTTACTTTTTAAAAAAAAAAAGACACATCAGCATTTGAATAAACCCACTAATCCAATTTCAGTTACGCTAACTTTATCAATTTTATATGGACTTTATTTGCTGTTTGAATTTTACATGAAATCTAATTACAAATCCTCAATTCTAAAAAAAAATTACAAATCTATAAATCCTAAATAGATTATACTTTAATTGTGTTACAAATCTATAAATCCTATATGGATTATATTTTAATTGTACAAAATTTTCCTTATATTATTCTATGCAATCATGAGTCACACAGCAACAATACTAACCTTTGTGTACGAGGACGAAATAATCTTCTCGTATAATCCTGTTGATCAAGTTTGCACTTCTTCCAAACGTTGTCGCTTTGCTTCCTGAAAACACAAACGTGAGCTAGCTGGCTGGTGTGCCGGATACCTCTCCAATGCCTAAGTCAGCCAATAGACAATAAACAAAAAGCTCTGTGTTTTAGAGAGTAAAGATTGTGATACCTGTACATAGGTCCTGCTACGAGCCTTTATAGATTCTGCCTGCCACAATCCTAGTAGGATTCCAACTCTCCTTATAAGAATCCTTCTAGGAATCACACACCCTACTCACTACTAACCAAGTGAGATGGCTTGCACAATCCTAGTAGGACTCTACTCTCCTTAACCTTAGCAGAGCCCTTTTAGGAGTCTCAAACTCAATGAATAATGTTTATCATAATAACACTCTGTTTTCCACCAACCAAGTAAGATGGTTACCTCCTTTATTCAAGCTACTGCAACCTAACCGAGCTAGATTACCTCGGTCATGCACATCAATTAAGCAATGATGTAAATGGCATTCGGCCGAGTTATACCAAGCCCGGCCCCCTTCCTCACCAACACCTCGGTTAACCACCAGGCTCACTTGTTTAGGTAGCTCGGTCCAAAGTACCTATGCCAGCTTGGAACTCAAAAAACATGGGACCAAGCTACTCGAAGTCCATACCTCGGTTCAGAATACTTAGACCGAACTAATTACAGACATTTCTGACCAAGCTAACATGGTCCAATTACGAAGCCCATTCACCTGAACCCAAAGCTCAGCCCACCTTCTAACCGGTCTTAGCTCGGCCCAAGCTTCACACAAATTACCCTCTCACTTTGAAATTTTAATTTCCTACTTGGATTACTTCTTCAATTGTTGGATGGTAAGTTGTTCAAGTGTCATCAATATTTCTGATGGTTTTGCCAATTTACTTTTTTTTTCTTTTTTTGTAATTACGTATTTTTGGAGTATTTTATTATAGAGATGAATTGAAGGTTTTTTTTAAAAATTTTATTTTTTAACGAGATGAATTGTAGATTGGAGTGAGCATAGTGATGATAACAACATTATTCCGATTGTTTGATGAAAGGATAAAACATCTCCTACTCATTCTGAATGCTTGCTCTATCTCTCTGTTTCTTCGACTTTGATTTCAACTTTATGTTTAATTTTTCTCTATTAAATATTAGAGTTATATATTTTTTTCCGTCTACCTTATTAATATCTTAATATTAATTTTATTGAGTTTTTTTATTTAACATGAAATTGTTTATTACCAAATATATTTAATTTAAATTTTATATACTTATATACAATACGTATGAATAATTCAAAAATAATGTATTTAAAAAAAAAATTAATACTCTACATAATTAATCTTTTTATTTTCTTCTTAATCCAACCACAAATATTTATATTTAATTTTTAAATAAATTAAGTAATCACTTTTAGTTATATCTTACTAATTCTCTTTTCAATTTAACTATTATTTTTAATATCAAAATAGGTGTTTATTTTACTATCTTATAATTTAATATACATCGTATAAGATTATTATATAATAACTACACTTTTATAGCACAATAAGACTGAAATTATGAAAATATATCAATAATTGAATTAAAATTATTATATATAAATATTTAAATAACATTTTTTAGAATGATAGGATTAAGATTATTAAGATAAATAATTATAATCACAATTTTATTTTAAATTAAAATTAATATTATTCATTTACAATACATACATCAAAACATAAAATATTATTTTAAAAAATATATATTAACCCGTGCATCGCACGGGTCAACGACTAGTTCACATTACAATATGTAAAAACCTGAAAGGTCCGTAAGGCTTATCAAAGATCTCATTTCGAGGATCGGAATCATTTGTTTTGTAAGACTCTCAATTATATCATTCATGAAAAAAAAAATTAAATTGATCCAATAATCATAACTTTTTTATTTTATCATGTTTGTATCCAAAAAAAGTAAATGAATGATTTATTTTCAAAAATATATTTGTCATTCATATTTTTTAAGAAAAATATGATAAAATAAAAATGTTACGATTATTAGATCAAACTAATTTTTTTATGGACGATATACATTGAGGGCCTTACAAATGAACGGTTTGGATCATCAAAATGAGACTCATAGTGGGCCCTATAAGCCCTTCAAGTTCTCTCATGTTGAAATGAAATGTGAATATAAGAGAAGCTGTAACGCCCCGAAAATAATTACAATAATTCGACCCAACACAATATACATAAGACAACATAATCAAAATAATAAACTTCCATTAACCTGAATTGTTATACAAAAATAACACATGCGATATACATTCATATATAGTTCATCTTGAATCTACAGCATGTGTTACAACTGGTAAAGAGGAATGAAAGTTAAATAGATAATTATATGCCCTAAAGGCTTACAACTTTCCAAGCCATTACTTGGTTACAACAAAAGAGAGTATAACTCTATACAATTTAAGCCTTTGGTTATACAAATAAGTAAAAAAGTAAAGCCCATGCTCCAAACTCCTTTCGAGCTACTGCCTTGGCAAAGCCATAACATCAACACCTGAAAATGGTTTTTCCAAAGTAGGGTGAGCCAAAACCTAGTAGGAACAATCTAACACAGTATATGGACCTTAACAAAGATATAAGTACAATGTGCATTTACAATGTCAGTGAGAAAACATTTATATTCTATATCATCGTAAAGTACCAAATTTCATAACTCAATCTTTTTTTTCTTCTCATCAGTTCAAGCTAAATCATTTCATCTCAATTCATAAGCCAATTTCATTATCTTTCAAACAAACCATCGGAGCCTATTAGTGGTTCCCTAATTAACACAATCATCACACAAGCACTTTAATTTGCCATTATATGGAAACTTCGTCCATGAGATCGGCACCCATGTATACGCGCAATTTCGGGACTTTCACCTAGGACACACAGGCCAACTTAGTTCAATGGAGTCTATCCCCTATCTCCTCCAAACAATGGAGTACATCCCTTTTTTCCACCCAAACAATGGATTATATCCCCTTTCTTCTCCCAAACAATTATATATACAATGTATTTAAAACTTAGTCATATTTAATGACAATCAACAAGAGATTAGTTTCAATTTACCTAATCCTCATGCAATTTCTACAACAATCATAGCTATCCTCCACCGATAGCCCAATACAGATATTTCTAAACAGATATTAAATCTCAAGACAGATAGTTTATTCAGATTTTCAAAAGGTGTGAGATAATGCATATCTAACTCCACCATTAACACTAACATTCATCCAATTTCATATTTATAATACCAATTTCATTTATTTATACAAAATAAATACTTGAACCATTTTAGGTTAACTTTCCTCTTTCCCAAATACCAACCCAAATGCCAAAATCAATAATTATGACACAATATTGTAGACACCCCATTTTTGACCGCCCGTAAGACTCAGGCGCTTGGTTCAATACACTCAATGATGAAAATTGAATTGTGTGCTTTGAATTCACAGCGATTCGGATTCAATCAGGCTCTCGAAATAACCTCAAATCTTCAACATTTACCTTGTTTGAACCTTTGGGTTTCATTTTTGGACCTTTTTCCACCCTGAGCTGAGTTTGAACCAAAAAAAATGGGAGGGAATCACGGCTCGGCTGTGCATCAGTGATAGCTGGTCGTGGCTATGAATGGTTGGCCGGCCTTTGGTGGCGAAAAACACTATTTTGGGCGGGAGGCCGCTAGCTGTCTATTTTGGAAGATATTTATCACCTTTTGAGCTCAAATTCTATAAAAACGAAGCTGTGTGATTGTTTTGAGGGTTGAACAAAATTTAGAAAACCTATATACACCTTGAGAGCTCCTTTTTCCTCCTTCTTCCATTGAAAGCAACATTTGAGTTGGCCTAGCTCCCTTGTGTCATCTCCATACACCATACACAACCTTGTCTTATCACCTTAGAGCCATGGTTGATCTTGGAGAAGTATAATTCAAGCTTGAGACTAAGTTTGGATCACAAACAAAAAGCTTACCCCTTGAGAGGTATAAGCTTGTTATCTTCTCTCTTGCCTTCATTTCTTTCATTTGCTACTTAATTCTTACTGTTTTGTGTTGCTTTGAGTCTATTCTAAGTGTTTAAGATTGAGTTTGAATAGCTACCAAAAGAGTAGAGAGAGTTTACACTCTTTCCATATCTTTACTTATAGCTCAAACCTTTCTTTTACACTTATTTTCTTTGCTCCTTGCACTGATTTTCAGAGTTAAAAAGTGGCTGAAAATCATGTTTTGAGGTTTCAAAAGTAGAGGGGTTAGCCACCCCTCCTTGTTCTTGCTTACTGGCTTTGTTCTCTCTCTTTGTTATTTAGTTTTTTTAGGCTCTTTTCATTAACTTTGAGCCTCTATTTTTCATGTAGAATGGCTGTTTTAGGGCTATCCAAGCCTTTTAAATTGATTCATGCTTTGTTTAGTTTAGCTATTGTCTCATAAGTTAGCATACATAACTTGTTGCATGTTGTTCCAAGCTTTTCTTTACTCATTTCCATGTCTACAAGTCTAATTTCACCAATCAATCCACCATCCATCTCTTTCATTCTTGAGAATGATTTCAACCGATTGAGGTTGTTCAATATATGTAAGAGAGACTCTTACTTGATGGCTTAATCTTTTTGGAGATTCATTGCCAACGGTATAGTCTTTCTTTCATGCTTTGGAAGAACATCTCGTTTGACATTACTTCTTGTTTAGAGGACTTTAACATCACTTTGAGACAAATGGACTAAAGAATGGCAAGGCTTCATAAAATTGGCTTAAAATTTGAAACAACCTATATAAAGAAAATGGTTGGAATTGCTTGAACTTGGCTGGACGTTATGCCAAGTTCCTTGTGTCAAGAGTCGTCACATGCTAATTCATGGCATTTTGATAATTCTTGAAGCGTTGCAACCTCCCTCTTTGAGTTCATACCATGACAAGAGGGAGGGGTGGTCTTATTCTTTGCATTTCATTGATTTTTGTCCAAAATTGCATCCGAGATCATCAAGTAATCATTTTGCTCTTTGATGGCTTTGGAATCAATTTCAACCTTCTCTCGAGACTTTCCCATGACAGAGAAGGAAGAAAGGGATAAACAGAGTTGGAGGACACTCTGTCTGCACTGGTTCACCTCAGAGCACAAAAACAGAGTTTTGCACCAAATTGATGCACGGCCAGCCATCTGTAGACCTGGCCGGCCATTAGTGATGCACGGTCGGCCCTCAGTGTGTGGCCAGCAGTGCAGTTTTGCAGGAAATAGAGGCAGTGGCTAAAAGTGAAACAGAGTTGGCTTGGACAGACAGAATAGCTTTCAGGTGTTGTGCATGCAACCTTCATCCATCTTCACTTACGCCTTTGTCGAATGCGATTAATTATTTCATTAGTGTTATAATTATCATAGTTCTAAATTAATCTTATTGTAATTAATATTGTTACAGCCATTTGCTGATACTTGGTATAGCTAGTTAAATTATTGTAATAAAGTAGTTAATTAGCTTACCCTAGTTCATTCGCCCAGTTTTGTAATAGTTAGTTTAATTCAGATTTTCAAACATTGATTTGCACGCTCTTGTGTGAGGGATCAAATGTTGTAATAATGTGAATGTTTTCCAACCCCACATCTTTCTCCTTTTTATTTACTAGCTTATGATGGTTAGTTTAGGGACATCATGTTTCAATTAGCATTCCTCATGTTTGCATCCATTTGTATCACATGCACTGAGGCTCGGTTCACCATTGTAACTACATTGTTAGTTAAAAATATTTCTTTGAATATGTGCTTAAACCGCATGTTATCAAGTTGATTCATATACCATATTTGTAACCGAGCCTAGTAATTGCATATCGCATGTGTTGCATTAGTCATAATTGCATAGTTAGAATCATGCATTTTGCTAACTAGTTTCTCTTTTGGCTTGGAGTACTAGGTGAGCTTTTATTTGCTTTAGCATAATCGTATGTGTGTGATTGTTGCCATGTTTCGCATGCTTACCATGAGGCTAAATACTTAAATGATAAACTGTTTGAATGCCTATGGATGAAGGCTTATTGCTTGAATTGGAATAATTTGAGTAATATTTATATGCAATCACTTTTTTAAGTGGTACATATTTCGAAATAATTTTCAAAACAAACACGAATCAAGTGTTCCAATCCTTGCAAGTTAGTCTATACTTGTGTGTACGCGCATCACATAGCAATGCTAACCTAATAAATCAGAACAAGAACATATAATTTATATAAGATTCATATCATGATTAGTAGAGGTCGATCTTTGATCGGGTGAACAGGGGTGCTCAAATGTATTCATGACCTTCCCCTCTTGTACCTAAGTTCCCGAGCTGAGACAATCTTGGTGATGACGGACACGTGGCCTTTGGCACAAGTCATGGGTTTCCTAGATTTCCCAAAAAATATTTAGGTGGCGACTCTGTATTTGGCAAAGTAGTCCATTTTTGGCATTTTTTATTCAAAATCGATTTTTTAAAAGATTTGCCGGATTTGGACTCTTTGGTGTTTATCAATTTCACATTTCCCTCGTGAGATTAGATTTAGAATCGCAGGAGTCCGAACTGTAGAGCTTATATTCGAACTCCCAAAAGGGGGCGTGAAGAAGTCAAGCTACAGTTTCTGGCGACTCCGTTGAGGAATTTTAGAGAACTTGACTTGAAATTCATGATATGAAATTTTATCTACACTTATATGTTTCTTTGCATTGCATTTGCATTGGTGCGTTTAAGTCACTGTGTTTGCCATCTGCTATTCCTAGACGGTTTGCCGGATGCTTGCCTGAAAAGCTCACCAAAAGGCTGACCGGTCACGGGCTCTGCCATGATGGGAACACAACCCTTGCATCTGGACTACCACTATACCGTTTGATCCTCCTTTCACTTCTCGGTGTTAGGTGTGAATGGTATATTAGGTAGTCCTGCTGAGGTACCCCTTAGACAATTTGGCCTAGTTACATATAGTAAAGCTCTAGAGACTGTTCCAAACTAGGACAGGATGCTCACCCATATGCAGGATTTTATGAAACCACTTTTTTGAGTAGTGAAACTCTAAATCACTCCAAAGCTAGGACAGGGAAACCCTAACCTCTCATAGAGGTGTTTTGAATGCTTTTGTGCAAAATGTGAAATCTTTGGGAATGTATGATGCAATCCTTGGAGAGTCTTAATCTTGAGGTGATTCTTTTTGAACTTGAGGGTCATATCAGAATCAGAATTTGGGTCAAAATTCAAGGGTTTGTGTTTGATATGGTGGAAACATACCAGAACTAGAACCAGGGCCAAAAATTATGTCTTGCTTTGACCAGCACACCCGGTATCCCGATCTGATAGGGCATTTGTTTTTAATGCAAGGTTTGTTGAGCCAAGAAAGGAGTCGTACCCCAACTCAGCAAAGGCCCAGTCCATCCAATCCCAGGAAAAAACCCCATTTAGCAAAGGTCCAGTCCATCTGATCCCCAAAGGCTAATTTAGAAAAGATGCATCCAATGTAAAGACCCATTCTAAAAAGCCCAATCCAATCAAACCTGTCTAAACTAAATCTAGTTCAGATATACCCATCCATTTCCCCGATTGTCAACTCAGCAGACCTGTAATGGCTTAGAGTCCGGAAGAAGTTGTGGCTATGATAGTGGCGTTAAACCAAGGAATTGCCATGCAGGATGAGACCAATGCTGAAATGCAACGCCCATCTAGGATGTCTGCTACACATCCAGTCCTAGGCCCCCAGCCGAACTTTTACCCACCTCCGCTAGCTGAAGATTTGCACGGTCCAAATCCTCGAAAAAGGTTGACGCAAGCTCGAGTTGTCAGACCCTTGGTGCAGCCTAATAAGGGCCTTTTTCCCCTTGATATTAATGATCTCGACCCGACCTTGGTAAAAATTGCCAACCTTGAGAAGCAATTCAAAAAGCCACAGGGACTTAACTCCATTCCTGACATTGAGAATGGGTATACCGAGGCTACCATAAGGCTCCCAGACTGATTCAAAATGCCACCCATTGACCGTTTTGATGGGTCTGGAGATCCTATGGTACATATCCGGCTTTCCTTGGACGTCCTAAAAACCGATGGGTCTGACTAAGCCTCAGAAATTCTCTCTATATGGAAGAACCCTGTTGGGCATAGCAACCACTTGGTATGCCAAGCTGGAGGATAAAGTGAAGCAGAATTGGGAAGAATTGGCTGAGGCATTTATCGATCAGTACTCTTACAATACCTAACTTGAAACCCATGAGCTTGAAGCAACCCATTAGAATCCTAAAGAACCTTTCGTGGAATTGGTTGTAAGGTGGAGAGCAAAGACAGCACAAATGACAGAACGATCTTCTGAGAGAGATCAAGTGCAGATAGTGGTGCAGAACCTTGAGCCTGATATGTTACAAAAGTTAATAGTTGCTCCACTATTTACTTTCAAAACTTTGCATAAATTAGGGATTCAGATTGAGAGCGCATTTAATAAAGGGATCATTCCTAGAGCAAGCGAATCAACAAGGAGGGTGTTTTCTAGGAGTACCAATGCTAGCAGTAGCACTATTCCCAAACCCGCTGAAATCAATACCGTCGTTGATCCTAAAACTGCCAACCCTTTTTCCAATGCCAACCCACAAACAGCCAGCCCAACCCAAACTCAAGGCAGAACATTCACCCTCTTCTACATGAGCCTAACCAACACATTAAAAATCCTGATGGAAAGAGGGTATCTCAAGCCCCTTAATCCCTAACTACTTCCTGACCCACTCCCTGCTAGACATAACGCCACCAAATACTACGTATGCCATCAGCAGTGTGGTCATGGCACCGGTCGTTGTTATTGTCCTCATTATGAGGTTCAAAATCTCATTGACAACCAGACGATAACCCCACCTTAAGAACCTAATGTTACTACCAACCCACTTCCCATCCATGACCAAGTACCTTCTCATCACCTTAACCTCATCCATACACTACCACCTACCTTCAACCCCAGCATATACATCGCCCCGGCCCATTTACCCAAGCCTGTGCTGTTCATTCCAGAAAGTACTGATTTGTGCATGATGGATGCACCCAATCCGGTTCAGATACGCCAAGAGCACCAAATGGTTGAACCCACTACTGTTGAGATGTTGGGAATGATTGAAAACCTTAAAGGAACAGTGGCAGATTTAACATTTGGGTTTCGATCCCGTCAAAAAGCTCCCCAATCTTGGGGCAAGCTACAGTTGAAAAGGGCCAACCCAAAGCTATCTCAAGTCTGGGTGATGATAGATCAACAACAAATGGGCCTCACTTGGATACAGCCACTCAATCCCTTTGTCAAGCAGAAGCAAGTGGCAAGAACAAGGCTGGGGCAAGTATTGATCCCTATGCATAACTTTGGTGGGCTATTAAGGCTTTGAAGGTCAAAGGTTTGAACAACCAGCAAGTGCTTGAAGTTGTTGCAAAAACTGTGGATGACACGTTCATCGCTCAGGTTGAGAGCATTTTGAATGAAGGGGCAAACAATGAAAAGGGATGCTTTACCAGAAACACTCATCCTGATTCCAATCCCAAGCCCATGAATACCCAACTAACACCTGCCAATCCATTTGCCAATGTTTCTAAACCTAGTGCTTCCTCCTCCCCAAAACGAACCTTCGCCCAACTCTATATGAGCCTAACCTGTGCATTGAAGGTACTAATGGAGGAAGGGTATCTCAAACCGCTCAATCCTCGATCTCTCCCTAATCCTCTCCTACCTAAACACAACTCTACCTAATATTGCGCATTCCATCAGTAGTACGGTCACCATACTGACCGTTGCTTTCGTCTTCACCATAAAATTCAAGACCTGATTGACAAAAGGGTCATCACCCCACCTAAAAATCCCAAAGCTGTCAACAACCCTCTCCCTGATCGCAATAGCTTGCCACTCCATAACATAAAACCTACCCACATCTTGTCACCACCAACCATTACCCTAGCCAACACATCATACCCGCCAATGAACCCATTCCTAAATCTTCTGATTCCAATCTGAGTAAAATGAACAAAATCTTTGAAGAGATGGAAAGTTTACTCGATCTTGGTGAGCTTAAGCTTGATGAAACAATGATGCTGGCACTGGTGGTTGGAATGATGAATCTCAGTCTCAGCTAGGGTAATTGTCGAAAGCACTTAGGAAGGACCTTCTAAACTAGGGGCATGGTGTGAAAAATTGTGAGGCTTAATCTTGGATACTTAGTTTGGAAGTCAGAAATCAATCCTTCTGGGTGTGGACATGCATTGAAGGCAGGTCTGGACCTTTCCATGGGCTACTTGAAGTTGTTTTTGAAATTCTACATATGGACTTGGAAAAGGAAAGCCCCCTTTTGTCTCAGAAATGCTTATTTTGTTTTGAGTTATGTCCTACAAATAGTTGGGTTGTGAGTTTGATTTTCTGTCTTTTCTTACGTTGTTGCGTCAGTTGAGTCTTTTCCTTTGCGTCGCTCTTGTGTACTCTCAGGTCTTCATCTTTATAAGAAAATGGGAGTCAAGTTTTTGATCATTTTATTGTGCCTATAGTGCTGCATGTGTGACCCTTTTACAAATAGAAAATGGCTTTGAATTTATTTTTTTTAATGAGATTTTGTTGATAAGCTCGAGTATTGAAAAGGATCCCCTGAATGGTTTGAGTGAATTCTGACTTATTGGCACAAAGTCATTCATGATTTCAAAAATTTTAAGCTGTTTCTTTTGCAAAACTTGTGAAGATAGGTTCAAAATTGTACGTGGTATCCTACATTGTTCTAGGGATTCTCTTTGCCATTAGGTGATCCTTTTGGCAAGCACAAGGCAGTCTTTCAGACCTGTAGGCACAAGATGGCTTTTACACCTCACAATCATAGAATTTCTTCCCCTGGTGTTTTCATTACTTCAAAAGGAAATAGATAAAAGAGACCAAAAGAAAAAAGAAAAAAGAAAGGGAAAGAAAGAAGAGATAAAGAAAAGGGAAAAGAAGCTAACCATTAAGCCAGGGGCATTCATTGGAATGAAATCCAATCAATTGTGAGGAAGGGAACTTCTGTCTGAATTCGGGGAAGCTAATGCAAGAAGGTACCATATTGCGAGAAGAACCAACTCTAAAAATGGACCGAAAAGAAAAGAAGAAGGCATGCATAAAAGAATGGGGAACCAAGCTCAAACCAAGGCGTAGCCAGTTCTAGTGTTAGGGAAAGGATGATTATTCCTCACAAATGTTATAACGTTACCTTGAGAGGCTCGCTAGGCCGAAAAACTAAAAGGGTGACCTAGGCAAAAGTTAGAGCATGAAAAATGAGAAATCAAATAAATAGAGCTCGCAAAGTTGAAAACCTCGAAGGGACGACTTTGACAAAAGTTAAAGTGCAAAATGAGAGTGTCAATACTAGAGTAAACCTCAGTCATGAACTACGTTGATCTGATTCCCATTCTTGGGATACATAGGCAGCTTCATGCTAAAGTTCGGTCTTAACCATATCCATCTTAACCAAGGGAATCGTCTGCCTCGCAAGACTTGGTCCCGAGTATCCAAGACCCTCACCGGTCTCTCCTTATACAAGGCATCCCCATCTATCTCTAAGTCGGTCCAATCCAATACGTGCGATGGATCTGGCTCATACTTCCTGAGCATACTAATATGGAACACATCATAAACCCCGAAAAGCTATGGTGGTAACGCCAAACGGTAAGCTACCTCCCCAATCCGTCAAAGGATCTCAAAAGGCCCAATATATCGAGGGGACAACTTCTCACTCTTCCCAAATCTCATCAAACCCCACCCACGTGATATTTATAAGAAGACATGATCTCCCACCTCAAAAGACAAAGGTCTCCTCCTATGATAGGCGTAACTTTTCTGGTGACTTTGAACCATAACTAATCGCTTACGGATAAGTGCCACCTTCTCTGTCGTTTCTTAAACCAACTCCAGCCCCAACAAAGTTGCATCACCTACGTTGGTCCAACACACCGAAGATCTACACGGTCGGCCATACAAAGCCTCAAATGGTGCCATGCCAATACTCAATTGAAACTATTGTTATAGGCAAACTCCACTAAGGGCAAGTACCTCTTCCACGACCTCTTGAAGTCAATGACACAACCTCGAAGCATATACTCAAGGATCTGAATAGTACGCTTGGACTACTCATTAGTCTGAGAGTGATACGCGATGCTAAAAGTCAGTTTAGTACCCCAGGCACTCTGCAAGCTCTACCACAACCGAGCTGTAAAATGTAGATCTCTATCTGAAACAATTGTCACAGGGACCTTGTGCAATTTCACTTTGTCCCTAATGCAAGGTCAGCAAGATAGTCTACCGAATCACTCACACGCATAGGTAAAAAGTGCACCGACTTGGTCAACCAATCAACTACCACCCAAATGGCATCATTACCCCGTTGAGTCCTCAGAAGGCCCATAACAAAATCCATCATGACATGCTCCCATTTTCACTCAGTTATAGGCAAGGGTTGCAATAAATTCGCCGGCCTCTGAAGCTCAGCCTTCACTTGCTGACAAGTAAGGCACTTCGATACAAACACAGCTACATCCTTCTTCATACCTCTCCACCAAAACTAGCAACTAAGATCATGATACATCTTTGTGCCTTCCAGATGCACCGCAAGACGTAAATGGTGCAACTCTCGGAGTACTTCCTCTCGGCAAGACTTCGGCACGAACAAACGGTCATGATATCTCACACTCATGCCGGGATACACATTTAGGCCTCTTTCTACCTTCCCACTGGAAATCTTCTCTCGGAAGGATTCTACCTGTGGACATCCCATTTTTGACCGCCCACAAGGCTCGAGCGCTTTGCCCAGTACACTCGATGATGAAAGTGGTGTTGTGCGTGGTTTGAGGTCTCAATGAAGGGGCCATGTTTAAAGCTCTAAAACAATCTCAAACCTCCCATATTCCCACTGATTATACCCAAGAAATCCATTTTTACATATTGTGCCACTCTATCTTGAGTCTGAAATAAAAAAACAGGGGAACACATTGAGGCCCGAGCGTGCCTCATTGAGGACCGGTTATGACTATTGAAGGCTGGCCGTGCTTAGTAACGAGAAACACTATTCTGGACGGGACCCTCCCAACTTTCCATTTTTTAAGATATTTATGACCCCTCTTGCTCAAATTCTATAAAAACGACCATATATCTCTACTTTCAGGGTTGAAAATTTTCAAAAAAGCCTCTACACCTTCTTGAGAGCTCCATCTTCTCCTTCTTCTTGTGCAAGTAACACTTTGAACAAGCCTAACACCTTGAATATATATCCATACACCATATACACCTTCACACCTTAGCCTAGGAACCTTGGTTGAGCCTTGAACACCATAATTCAAGCTTGAGAGTGTGTTAGGACTTAGTTTGATTCATAAGCAAAAGCTCACTTCTTTGAGAGGTATAAGCTTGTAAGCCTCTCTTTTACTTCTTGTTCTTTTATTTGCTATCTAGTTCTTGTAGTTTTATGTTGTTTTGATTCTATTCAAAGTGTTTGAGTGTGGGGTTAAAGAGTTGCCAAAAGGGTTGACAGAGTTCACACTCTTTCTACACCTTTACCTATAGCTCAAACCCTTACTTTTACACTCTTTTTCTTTGCTCCCTAAATTGATTTTCAGAGTTTAAAAATGGCTAAAAATTATGCTTTGAGGTTTCAAAAGTGGAGGGGTTAGCCACCCCTCCTTGTTTTTGCTTACTAGTCTTGTTTTCTCTCTTTGTTGATTAGCTTTTTAGGCTCTTTTCATATATTCCAAGCCATTGTTTTTTTCATTTCTTGAGGGCTGTTTTGGGGTTGTTCTAGGTTGTTTAAATAGTTCATGCTTTGATTAGCTTGGTTGTTGTCTCATAAGTTTGCCTATATAGCTTGTTGTATACTATTCTTAGCTTTTCTTTAACTCATTTCCATGTTTAAGAACCTCATTTTAATAATCAACTTGTTATTCATTTCTTTCATTTGATAATTATTTCAATCGGTTAACGGTTATTCAAAACATGAACTAGCGATTTATGCTTAATGGCTTAATCTTTACGGAGGTTCATTGCCAACGGTGTAGTCTCTTTTTCATGTTGAGAATCACCTCCCGTTTGACATATTTCTCACTTAGTGGACGTAATCTATTAGTGGACGTAACTATCATCTTGGACTTAATGGATTAAAGGATGGTAAAGACTAATGAATTTGGCTTAAAATGAATCAACCCACATAAAAAAAATGAGTTATATTGCTTGGGGTTCGGCCGGACATTATGCTGAATCCATTGTATCAAGGGTTGTCTTACATCAATTCATGATGTTTTGATGAACCTTGAAGCGTATCTACCTCCCTCTTTGAGTTCACTCTATGATAGGAGAGAGGGGTGGTTGTTGTTCCTTACATTTATTGATTTTTGTCCAAATTGTACCCGAAATCACCAAGCAATTAACTTGCTCATTGATGGTTTTGAAAACGATTCCAACCTTCTCTCGAGGCTTTCCCATGACAGAGAAGTGTGAGAGGGACAAACAGAGTTTAGAACACTTTGTTTGCACTGTTTTCACTTCAGAGCACAAAACAGAATTTTGCATGAAATTGAGGCACGACCGGTCTTCTTTAGGCCCAGTTGGGCTTCATTGAGGGCCGACCAGTCATCAATGTTTGGTTAGCAGTGTATTTTGCAGAAAGCAGAGGGCAATGGCTAAAGGTGAAACAGAGCAAGCCTAGGCAGACAGAGCTGTTCTTGGACATTATGCATGCAATCCTTGCGCATCCTTGCTTACATCATGATCATTGTTGTAATTAATTAATTTATTTATTATTGTTGTTATAATTAGTCTTGTTTATTAGTGTTGTAATTATAATTATTGTTTATTTGTACTTGTTATGGCTAGTTAGCTTAAATAGTTAATCTACTTATCATGGTTATCGTTGTTGTAATAGAGTAATTAGCTAATTAAATTCTTCGCTTATTTATTCATTCGGTTTTGTAATAATTAGTTTAAATTGGACTTTCGGGCTTTGATTCGCACCCTCTTGCACAAGGGCAACTATGTAATAAGTTGTATGTCTTCTAACCCCACGTCTTTCTCCTTTTTACTTACTTACTTACGATGGTTAGTGTAGGACATTATTTTTCAAATTAGCATTCTTATGCTTTACATCCATTGTCTTGCATGTATCTAAGGCTCGGCTCATCATACTAACCCAATGTCAATGTTCAAATTCATTACTTGAATACGTGATTCATCACATGTCTTGAATGAAATCATATGTCATGCTCATAACCGAGCCTATAAATTACATAATGCGTGCGTTGCATTTAGTCATATCGCATTACTTAGGAGCTTGCATATTTTTCTAATTATTTTGCTTTGTTTTGGCTCGGAGTACTAGGTGACTAATTTTGTGTTTTAGCATCTTACATCGAATGTTTATGTTACCGTGTCAAAGCATACTTCCATGAGACTAATTGCTTAAATGATGTAATTGTTTGAATGCCTGTGGATGAAGACTAGTTGCTTGAATTAGGATAGTTTGGTTAATGTCCATTTTAAGCCCACCTTTTTCAAGTTCGCAAATTCACCAAACAATTTCAAATAAAACACGACAATCAAATGTTCTAAATCTTGCAAATTAGTCTATATTTTTGTGTGCGTCACATAGTGAAAAATAACTAATAATCAGAACAAGAGCATATAATGTAAATAAAAATCACATCATGATTAGTAGAGGCCGATCTTTGATCAGGTGGTGGGGTGCTCAATTCATCACCTTCCCCTCTTGTACCTAAGTTCCCGAGCCGAGACACTTTGGTGATGACAGACTAATGGCATTTGGCATGAGTCTTGGGTTTTCTAAATTTCCCAAAAATATTTAGATGGTGACTCTGAAATCTGGCAAAGTAGCCCATTTTTTGCATTTGATTCAAACATCGATTTTCCAAAAAGAATTGCCGGATTTGGACTTTTTTTTGTGTTTTCACTGTTTCACATTGCACTTATGAAATCAGATTCAGAACCATGGGAGTCCGAAATGTAGGGCTATTGATCTTTCGAAAAGAGCACGAAAAGTCAAGCTACACTACCTCACGTTCACCCCTCTGTGCTTCTATCACTCAATTCAGAAATGTGGGTTGGGCAACTACCATAAATAACGCTATAAACTCAAGGGACTCTCCAAGATACAAGTCAAACTCACCGAGAGCACCCAACATCTCCCATTCCCGGATGGCAATACAAGCTACGCTGCCAATAGATTTTCTACTCAAGGCAACGGCCACAACATTGGCCTTCCCCGGATGATAATGCAACTCAAAATCATAATCCTCTATAAACTCCATCCACGTCCTCTGCCTCAGATTCAAGTCTTCCTGTGTAAACAGATATTTCAAACTTTTGTGATCGGAAAACACCTCGAACTTCTCACCATACAGATAATGCCTCCAAATCTTCAAGGCAAAGATCACCGTCGCTAACTCTAAGTCGTGAGTAGGGTAATTCCTCTCATGAGTTTTTAACTGCCGCGAGCCATAGGCTACTACCTTCCCCTCTCACATTAATACACATCCCAAGCCCTCTTGTGAGGCATCACAATACACTTAATAACCCAAACCTCTCTCCGAAATAATCAAAATTGGATTAGTGGTAAGTCTAACTTTAAGCTCTTGAAATGAGTTCTCACAAGTCTCACCCCACACAAATTTGATCCCTTTCCTCGTCAGTCTAGTCAACGGTGAGGCTAACCTAGAGAAATCCTTCATAAACCGACGGTAATACCTTGCTAACCATAAGAAACTACGAATCTCGAAAGCATTCTTAGGTTGTGCCCAATCTTGCACTGCCTCAATCTTGGATGAATCTACAGTCACTCCTTCCCCGGATACCACGTGGCTGAAGAACTTAACTTCCCTCAGCCAGAAGTCACACTTCCCAAACTTAGCATACAGCTTGTGGGCTCTAAGCAACTCAAGTGCTACCCGCAAGTGCTCCTCGTACTTCTCCTCAGAGGGTGAGTAAATCAATATGTCATCCACGAACATGACCACGAAGCGGTCTAGAAACTCATGAAAGATCTGGTTTATCAAGTCCACAAATATAGCTGGGGCATTCTTTAGCCCAAAGGGCATCACAAGAAACTCATAATGGCTATACCATATACGGAATGTCATCTTCGGAATATCCTCCTCCCTCACTCTCAACTGGTGATAACCCAATCTCAGGTCTATCTTAGAGAAGCATCAAGACCCCTTCAACTGATCAAACAAATCATCTATACGAGGCATTGGGTACTTGTTATTAACATTTGCGCGGTTTAACTTCCGGTAATCAATGCAAAGTCACAACGCTCCATCTTTCTTCCTAGCAAAGAGAGCCAGTGCTCCCCAAGGCGAAGTACTAGGGAGAATAAGAACCTTATCTAATAACTCCTGGAGTTGAATCTTCAACTCACTCAACTCGGCAGGTGCAAATCTATACGGTGCCATGGAAATCGGGGTCGTGCCAGGCACTAGATCAATAAAGAACTCAATCTCTCGATGAGGTGGCAAACCAGTAAGGTCTTCCGAAAAAACATCCGGGTATTCACAAACTACTCTTGGCAACTTGACCCGGACTTCATCACACTCACCACTCAAGAAATTTGCCAGAAGACAGCTAAGTTCACTCCGCCCACGCGGGTCATATACCGGTGATAAGAACCTATCCACCCAGTCCCCCAAGAAATGAAAACAATCAACGCTCAGGGTACATACAGTAACCCTCTGACGGTAACAATCTATAATAACCTGGTATGACGACAGTCAGTCCATACCCAAAATAACATCGAAGCTAGACATGTCAATCAACACAAATGAAAATGGAAGTCGGCGATCGGAGACCTTTATATCACGACCTCGACACCCCTGCTTTAAAATCATCTCACCACCAATAGGTAACTCTACACAAATAGAAGATACTAATCGAGCCAACTCCAACCCCAAAACCAATGCAAATGCAAATGCAGACGAAATAAATGAATAGGATGCACCCGTATTAATCAACACATTAGCAACTGAATTGCAAAATAACAAAGTACCTCTCACTACCGAAGGCCCTGGTACCAGATCTGGTGCTGTAACAGCATACACACGCTCGGTGGGTCTCTGCTCATCCTGCTCACCCCTTGGAGCATATGCTTAATGCACTGACTGAGCCGAAAAGGCTCCCTAATTGGCCCTCGAGGCCTGTGTTGACAGTGCAGGCTGATGGCTCTGTGTCTTCCTTGAACCAGATGCACCAGATGTGCCACCCAACTGAGGGCAAAATCTCTTCATGTGCCCCGCCTGCCCACACTGATAACGTGTGAGCAGCTGCCTTCTACCCTAACTCTGGCCCTAAGAGCGAGCCGATAACGATGCTGCTCGCTGCCCTCCTCCTCTCTGCGGGCAAGCTGGAGACTTGTGCCCAGTTGAGCACACTTATAACAAGTCACATCTCCCTGACCACCTCTCCCAGAACCCAAACTCGGTATTGGAAAAGTGGACCTCGACTGCGCTCCCTAGGACGACTGGGGGTTAGAACCCCTCTGCCTCTTATTGTCCCCCTGACTCTCTTAACTCCTCCTGGAGCCCCTCATTTGCTCCTCATCCATTTCCATGATGGTCTCAAGATGGGCCCGGCGACTATGAACATGAGTCTGGTCCTCAATCTCTTCTTAAACTCTAAGCAACGGCGCTCCTCAATCGCCATAAGCTCAGGTGCAAACCTCGACAAGCTAGTGAAAGTGGCCTCAAACTCGACCACTAGTGTGTTCAACTGCACCAACTTAGAGAACTGGTCTCTCAATTTCTCCCTAACTGTGGGAGGCAAAAACTTGTCCTGGAAGGCGGCAACGAAAGCCTTCCAAGTTCCTCCAATACGCCATCGCGCATACTTCTGCCATTGACCTGCGTCTCCCTTCAATTGGAAGGACGCCAAGGTCACTCTCAAGCCCCCGTCCTCGATGCCAAGCATCTCAAACATCTTCACCATTTGTTCCAGCCACTCATCTGCCTTCAGTGGCTCCTTAGGGTCACCCACGAACTCATCCAGATTCAATTAGAAAAACTCCCGCTTCAGGAAGGACGGCCCTGCCTCGGTTACTTGGGCCTGGACTTGATTCTCAACCTTGAGAATGTCCATGGATTCCCGCAATGCCCGGCCATTTCACGGGCTAAGGTGCCCATGGCTTGCTAATCAACTGGTTCGGCCATATTGGCTGACCAACTCCTTCTTCCGGTGCCAGAATGTCATCCGGTATCGGCATCTCCTGCTACCTAGGCCTACCATGCCTACCACCACGACCACGTCCTGACATCCTAATGAAGGTAACAAAAGAGATTAGCACATTTACAAATGTGCCAAAGCTAACTCACTCGCGTCGTAATGCAATGGACAACAATAATTCACTCCACGTAAACACATACAAATTTCATCCCTGGATAATGACCATTCTGCGACATTGTCAGACTTCCAGTTAGAAACGACAGTGATCAAGTGCCTTTCTAATAGGACTCCTAAAAACTCGTGGACTCGATCAACATCCTAGAAATTAAATCTCATACCCATATAATCACATAAACTTGTCATCACATAACATTACTAGCATACAAACAACTCTGTAAAGCGAGAGAAACCCTCTGTGGTACTAACCACTTCCCACGTACCCAAAGTATTCAAACCCGGTACGCTCTGATACCAAGTTGTAACGCCCCAAAAATAATTACAATAATTCAACCCAATATAATATATATACACTACTACAAAAACAGATAAAGATCACACTTTTTTGGTGTGATGTATGTTATTTAATCACACTTTTTAAATTTTATTAAAGTGTGATCTTTGGGAGTGTGATTAAAAGTGGTCATTTTTAATCACACTTTTTAAGTGTGATTAAAAGTATTTAGATCACACCTTTTAAGTGTGATTAAAAATATTTTGATCACATCTTTTAAGTGTGATTAAAAGTATTTAGATCACACCTTTTAAGTGTGATTAAAAATATTTAGATCACACCTTTTAAGTGTGATCTTTGAAAGTGTGATTAAAAATGGTCATTTTTAATCACACTTTTTAAGTGTGATTAATAACATTTAGATCACACCTTTTAAGTGTGATTAAAAATATTTTGATCACATCTTTTAAGTGTGATTAAAAGTATTTTGATCACACCTTTTAAGTGTGATCTTTGGAAGTGTGATTAAAAATGGTCATTTTTAATCACACTTTTTAAGTGTGATTAATAACATTTAGATCACACCTTTTAAGTGTGATTAAAAATATTTACATCACATCTTTTAAGTGTGATTAATAACATTCACTACTAAAAAAAATACTTTTTGTGACCATCGCATGCCGTCGCAAATAATAAAAATACAGTCGCAAAAGGCTTTTTGCGACAGCTATTTTGCCGTCGCAAAAAAAAATAAAAAAATAAAAAACACTTTTAGTGACCATTGTTTTACTGTCGCAAATAATTATTTATAAAAAAAAAAATCATATATGAGTTTGCTACAACAAAAAAATCAATTACAAGCACCAACCAATTTTTTGTAAATGAAAAATAACAAAATTAACAAATTAATTAAATTTATAATAGACATTATCCATTAACCATCTTTAAATACACTGTACTAAAAAATTCAAGTCTTCAAAAAAAAAGAAGAAAAAGAAGAGCAACATAATCTTTAGCTCCCAACATCAACCGCTCGATCGTATCAACTATTTCCTCAACAAAATCTGCAAAAACATATATCAAACTTGACTTGAAAATTTAATGCACTTAAATGTGTTAGTTTAGCTTAAAATAATCAAAATAAAACTATGCCAGTGACCTATCTCTATGGTGGATCAGTAATTTGCAACAAGAGTTTCAATTACCTTAAGAGCAACTTGAAGCTTAACTATGGGATCACTTAATTATGGCGTTCGGAATTATATAACAATATTGTGGCGAGAGATTTCCCTAAGAACTCCACCATCACCACCTCCTACAACCAAAACCTACATCAAGTAATTCAATTAAATTTAGTACAAATACCTGACAAACAGAATAATTATAGATTGCATAAACATGAAGAGCAAAAGATAAACATAAAAAATAATAATTATAATAATAATAAATTCCTAAATGCTTTATTTGATATTGTGAGCTCTATTCCTTCCAAGAATCAATAAAATTAACAAACTTATCAAAAAAAAAGAGTAATGATGTCATATCTAATCAGATTGCATCACCTGGTCATCAATAACAACAGCATTCTGGCCATTGAACCAATACTCATGTAGCTTGCTAACAGCACTTAGGTGATTACAATTTCCATTTGGGACTCCAGCCAGCAGCTTCGATAGTTTGGAAAGGGATCTTTTCTTTGTCTGCAGTATTTCACATATGCTATATTATTGACCAATACAAGTATAATGTCACCAAAAGTTCATCATCCTTCAATTAATTGGCATATACGCATATATTATGTTTGTACACATAAAGGGTGTAATTATTTTGACATAAATTATAATACAAATTACCTTCAACAGAATATTTATGAACACCAAAACACACTTGCAATGGAGAATTCACATTAATTTTTCTGTACAGCAAATAATCAATTCCACAAATAGATAAACTTAGAAATCTGATAGTAATATAAAGTTAACAACATCAACGCAAAACCAAGAACACTAGAATTATAAACCATCCACTCCCAAGACAAGTTTAGTCATAAATAAAAATTCTAATAAAACTTTACTACCATGACTGAACACAGTACCAGTATTGTGACTTTCAAATCTCAATTTTCCTGCATGGGTCCATAAATTCGACAAATCCCAAATTTTGGACATGTGGTCAATACTTCTTAACCACTTCAGGACATAATGGGATGCAACTCTTTTCAAGTAAAGTATTAAAGAAAAAAAATGCAGTGCAGAATTATTAAAGAAAAAATATGCATTACTGATCCCAAAATTATCAACTGCTTAAATTTTCTCCTTTTGATACATAGACCTAAAGCAGTTTCTCATAAAAGATAAAAATAAAATTAAAAAATTGAGTTCAAACAAGGGGAAGAGAATGAGTTGAAGTAATTGTGTACCCATATACCTGCCTAAGTTCACTTAGATGGAAAAGCTAAATATCCAGAGCTTAAAATGAAAATAAAAATCCACATGATCAATGTTCATTTTGCATGTTTGAGTTCTATGTTACCTGCACTTTCTGTATCAAATCGATATTGATGCTACGTAACCATAACTTAAAACAAATAAAGGCTGTAGCTTTATGGTAATGCATGCGTTGGTTTTACCTGCAATTCACCTCTTGCAAGAGCTGGTTTCAAGATGTTCGCAGCATCAATTGCCCCTCTGCTGCTCCAGCTCCAACTAATGTGTGCACCTCGTCAATAAATAATATTATTTCATCACTTTGTTTAATTTCCTCCATCAGCTTCTTTAGTCTTTCCTCAAACTCTCCACGGTATTTTGTGCCAGCAACAAGAAGACCCATATCCAGAGTTATAACCTGAATTAACCAGATAGCACATAATTATCTTCTGAGAAATGTGCTAACAAACAAAACATGCATTGCAGAATCATACATTTGGTTGAACACTTGGTAGTATTGCTAAGTAAAAAATTGTCAAAGACAAACATAGAATAGTTGTCAAAGATGTACATGATCATCACCTCTCCATCATCACCTCCCTCCCCTACCCAAAATTAAAAAAAAAATAAAATAAAATACAAAAGAGGAGAAGAAAGAAAACCTGTTTTCAAGCTGGTTTACATATCCTTAGTTGAAGCCTGTGCTTGAAGATTATCGCTGTAAATGCAATTACCTTCCTTATTCTCCTTCCTTAAAGTTGTTCAACGCATTTAAAGGATATATAATTATAAGATAGCTAGTAATGAAGAAGGGCAATAATAAGTCAATTAAGCAATTGCTTTAAATTGGTTTGGAAAAAACACGAGTTTAGTTTAAAATAGAAAAATCTATTAATATAATATATATATTTACAAAAATAATGTGATAAAATTATTTTTGTAAATAAATTTATTTTTACAGTTATTTTGTTTAAAAATAAAAACTTCACACTAAGAGCATCTCCAACCATGCTCTCTAAAATGCCTCTTCAAAGTACACAAAAAACTACCTTCTTTATTTTGCCTAACTAGTTTAGCTAGTGTACACTCCAACCATACTCTTTATTTTAGCTAACCAATTAAACTAACTTAACTAATTTTTAAAAGAAAACTATTATAAACATTAATAAATAAATAATCTTTTTATAACATGCTGCATATATTGACGTGGCATTTGTAAATATTTATTTATTTAATATATATAATTAAATTATTTATAAAAAAAATATTTTAATATCCTCCAAGTAATGAAAAACAGAAAACACTATTAAAAATCATATTGAACAGTAAAAATCTGAAACATGCAACATGATGGAGGAAGATTATTTCTTACACTTTGACTGGAGGACGTGATATGACAACTACAACTTGCAAGTCCTCATTTTCATTTGTATTCCAGATCTGTAATGGACATAGTAGTAGCAAACCATTAACAAACACCAAAGGCAATCAACATGAAAAGATCAGGTTCACCAATCTGCTAGGCATGGACTCAACATAATACCTTTTTCCTTTGATAAATAAAAATATTGTATGGTAATGCCACAATTCAACTAAACCCAACCTAACCCCTTTGGGCAAATTAGCAATTTATTTATACCAAGAATGCTGAATTGCTATAAACTCCTTGAAAACTGAATTGAAATCTAACAAGAATTCAAACCAGCAAAATTCAAAGCATTGTCTCCATTTCATATTTCAAAGCACTGAGCATGGAACCTACACTTTTAAATGAATCTTGTTTAATTGATTACATTAGTTCTTCCGCAATATTCTGCATCAGACCAACAAGTCTCGTCCTTCACTTGACCCTTGGGCCATTCAGGGTTCAAGGAAACAGCAGCTCCAGAAGATACAACCTGAGCACCAAGTTTGATTTAAAGAGCTACATATATTTCATGTCAGTGCCTATGGAACTTGTATTAAAAGAGGTTGTGGATGCCAACAAGAAGAAAAGGGTTCAAGTTCCACAGACCAACAAAAACATGATACAACGTTTCAAGGACCAAAATAATATAATATCTATATATGACATCTTATTGCCTAATCAATCATATTTTAGTTTAGCCTTTCCAATTTTCTGCAAAAGCAAGTATAAATAGGCCTCCCCAACTTTGTCATCACCCCATAAGATCATCCAAAAACAACAAAGCTGAAAGGGGATTAGCATATACCTAGGCTTGGGCTGAAATGGTGGAAACAGGGCTTCATCATTAATCCATGAAGGCCTTTTTGCATTATAGTAAAAATGTGCAATCATGAGAACCAACTCATCTGCTGTTCGAATCTCTGCGTATGGAGACCACTCTTACGTAAACAGTACAGCAAGAACAAAGCTATGTTCATTGATTTCCAGACAAAATATTTATCCAAAAAAGTTTTGAATTCCCAACAAAATGCCATGAATAATACCTTTCTCCCCTGTATAAGATCTTGTTGCCCCGCAAAAACAAAATTTGTGGACATTCTCTAACTTTAAGCGCATAGGCTAAATCCCTCTCGATGTTGATGTCTATCTTAACGGTCTAGTTTGAGGAGACACAAGGTAGTCAGAAATGATATATAACTACAGGGCAAAACAGTGGAGTAAATTCAAAGGTCAACAAGTGTGCTCAAGTAGTAAACAATGAAATACAGAAAATTGAAAGAAAACATGTGAGAAGTTCACAGTACCTGAGGAGGCAATCGATCTTTGGCACCCAAGTAAACCTTGATTGCTTTCTCTAGTTCCTTCAAAACCTTCCAGTCGAGAGAGAGAGAGAGAGAGAGAGAGAGAGTATTTTGGGAATTTTTGAAATTGGGGATATTTTTGTTTAAAGGGTTGGGGACTGGGGATCGTGAGTGAGAAACAAAAGGACGGAAAGAAAAACAAAAGGGGGGAAAAGAAAGGGGGAAATTAGAAAAAGCGGGAAAACGAAAAGGAAAAAGAAGAGGGGGATTTGGTAGATGTAGGGATAATTTTTGATTTAATGAAAAAATAATTGAGTGTATTTGATTTGAGTTTTTTGGATTAAGTTTTTTAAAGTTTAAATTTTTTGGTTTTGCGTATTTTTTTGTTTTTAGTGAATATTTTTAAAATTTTAAACATTTTTTTACTTTTTTAAATGCACCTTATTTAGATGTGTCTAAAAAATAAAAAATTTGTGAAAAAATATTTTAAAAAATTAATAAATATATAAAAATATAAAAAATATACTGAATTTTTATATTTTTTTGTATTTTTGGTATTTAGTAAATTTTTAAAAGATTTTTTTTTTACAATTTTTTTACTTTTTAGGTGTATTTATGTTAGGTGTGTCTAAAAAGTAAAAGAATTGTTTAAAATATTAAAAAATTCAATAAAAACAAAAAAAAAACACAAAAAATAAGAATGTAGAATTTTCTGAAAAATGAAAACAAGCAAGCTGATTATTATTATTATTTTATTTGGTAGAAGTGTGGGTAATTTTTCGGGGATTTTTGAAATTGGGAATTTTTTGTTTAAGAGATTGGAGATTGATGATTTGAGATCGTGAGAAACAAAAGGGGAAAAGAAATGGGGGAATTAAAGGGTGGGAAAATGAAATTTTTTTGGTTAAAATAAATTTATATTTTTGTAGTTAATGAATTTTTTTTATTTTCTATTTTTTTTAATTACTAAGGTTGAAAATTTATTTGTTTCATTTTTATTTTAAGAAAAAAAAATTATTATTTTTTTATTTTGAAGAAGTAGGGGTAATATTTTAATAAAAAATATTTTTCCGCGACTCATTTTTTTTTTGTCACTAAAAACCAAGAACTAATTTTTTGTAGTAAAGGAAAGTGAGCGACAGTGAAAGTGGTGGATAAGAGGTGATGGTGGTGGTGGTGGTGGTGGTGGTGGTGGTCGCGAAGGAGATTAGTGGTGAAGTGGTGGTAGTGGTAGAGGAGATGGAGTGGCGATGGTGGATGAGAGGTAATGGTAGTAGTAGTGTCAGTAGTGGTGGTGGTCATAGTTAAATATTTAATTTTGTGAGAGACAGATAAAGAAGAGAGATAGAGACAGAGATAGAGTGATGAGCGAGAGAGAGAGAGAGAGAGAGAGAGAGACAAAGTGGTTGCTAAAAGTGTATTTTCTTATAGTGGATCGATAAATCGAGAAGGAGCTCAATAAATAGAGAAGATGAGAGGGAGAGAGTGAGCAAGGTGAACATAGTGAGGGAGAAATAGACAAATAGACAAGCAGACAGGGAGAGAGAGAAGAGTGATGAGTGAGAGAGAGAGATAGACAGAAAAAGAGATAGAGAGAGAGATAGAGGGAGAGATAGAAAAAAAGAGAGAAATAGAGCGAAAAGAGATGAGCGAGAGAGAGACACAGAAAAAGAGAAAGATAGAGAGAGAAGAGAGATGGCGAGAGAGATAGAAAGATAAGAGAGAGAGAAAGAGAGAGAATAAATGAGAGAGATAGAGAGAAGAGATATGAGTGAGAGAGACAGAGAGAGAAGAGAGATAGGCAAGAGACACAGAGAGAAAAGGAGAGAGAGAAACAGACAAACAGAGAAAGAAGAGTGATGAGTGAAAGAGATAAAGAGAAGAGACAAAGATAGAGACAGAGAGACGGGAAGATGAAAAAATGAATGAAAAGAGATATGTTATATCAAACGAGTAAGACAACATCTTTTTTTTTTTTTTTTTTTTGCAACAGAAAAATATCGTTGAATTTATCATTTGAAGAGCATTTCATTTTATCATTTGGCGAGAGAGAGAGAGAGCACACTATGCCCAATTGAAGAGTATTTCATTTTATCATTTGCTGCCAGAATATTTCATTTTGTTGCCTATTTTTATTCTGGTCATATTATTCACGACAGAAAATTGCGTGTTGTGAAAAGTTCAGGTTGTATTTGGTAACGTTTACGTTTTTAGTTTATATTTATAAAAATTATATAAATTAGTTTTTGTTTATTTTTTGAAAAACATAAACTACAAACGCGTTTGGTAATTGACAAAATGTTTTAAAATTTTAAAAATATAAAAAAGAGTGAAAAATGACAAGTGGCGGCAGAAGACGGTGGTGAAAAGTAGTGACGATGGGTGGTGGGTAGCTGGTGGTGGTGGTGGTGGGTGGGTTGGTGGGTGACAGTGGCGGGTGGTAAGTGGTAGTGAGTGGGTGGTGGTGGTGGTGGTGACGGGTGGGTGACGGATGGCAGGTGGTGGTAGCGGGTGGTGGGTGGTGGTGGTGGCAGGTGGGTGGCGGATGGCCGGTGGCGGTGGGTGAGTGGTGGGTGGATGGGTGGGTGACGGTGGCGGGTGGTAGCAAGTGGGTGGTGGTGGTGGTGGTGGTGGCGGGTGGTGGGTGGCGGATGGCTGGTGGTGGCGGATAGGTAGCGGGTGGTGGTGGTGGTGGGTGGGTGACGGTGGTGGGTGGTAGGTGGTAGTGAGTGGGTGACGGATGGCAGGTAGGTGGCGGGTGGTGGTGGCAGGCGGTAGATGGTAGTGGCGGGTGGTGGGTGGTAGCGGGTAGATGGCAGGTGAGTGGTGGTGGTGGCGAGTGGGTGGTGGCTGGTAGTGGGTAGTGGGTGGTGGGTGGCTAGTGGGTAGTGGTGGCTACAGGTGGGTGGTGGCTACAGGTGGGTGGTGAGTGGTGGTGGCAGGTGGTGGTGAGTGGTGGTGGCAGGTGGTGGGTGGTGGTGGCAGAAGACGGTGGTGGAAAATGGTGGCAGGTGGTGACTAGTGTTGGGTGATAAAAAAAAAAAAAACTCAAAACTCAAAACATAAACACATTTTTTGTGTTTCAATTACCAAAAGCGTAAATTCAAAAAATGAGTTTATGTTGGTTTTTAAACAGAAATTTAAAAAATTTACTAATAAATTTTTTTTCAATTAATTTTTTTAATTAATTTTTTTTCAATGAAATTTTTTTCTAACTGGTACTAACCAAGGGGCCAATTGGTAATGCTACTTTAAACCTTAGGGAGGGGATTGTAATTTCTAAAATGTAAGGGGTGTCAATGTAATTTACCCACTGAGGGCAAAATTAGTATTTAAAAAAATTAAATTGCTAAAAGGAAAAATCTGTAATGAAACTTTAAATCTTAGGGGGGAAATGTAATTTCCAAAAGGTGAGGGGAGAACTGTAATAAACATAAACTTCAGGGGGTGTTAGTGTAATTTACCAAAAAAAATTAATTGGAAAAAAATTATTTGAAGAAAAATTAATTGAAAAAAAAATTAATTAAAAAAAAATTTTGCTAGTAAAATTTTTAAATTTCTATTTAAAAATCAACGTAAACTTATTTTTTGAATTTACATTTTTTCCTCAAATTTACAAACTGAGACAACCATTTATAAACCAAAAAAATTATCAAACAAGTTTTTATAACAATTTTTAAAATTTTTGTAAATATAAATTGAAAACTGAAAATGAAATGGTGTCTGTTTGGTAACGTATACGTTTTCAGTTTATATTTACAAAAAATTTATAAACTGGTTTTTGTTTATTTTTAGAAAAACATAAACTACAAACGCGTTTGGTAATTGACAAAATGTTTAACAAAATTTAAAAATATAAAAAAGAGTGAGAAATGACAAGTGGTGGCAAGCGGCGGCGGAAGATGGTAGTGGAAAGTGGTGACGGTAGGTGGTGGGTAGCGGGTGGTGGTGGGTGGTGGCGAGTGGGTGGGTGGGTGATGGTGACGAGTGGTGGGTGGTAGCGAGTGGGTGGTGGTGGTGGCGGGTGGTGGGCGATAGTGGCAAGTGGGTGGTGGAATGTCGGGTGGTGGTAGGTGGTGGCGGCGGGTGGTGGTGGTGGGTGGGTGGGTGACGGTGGTGGTGGTGGTGGTGGGTGGGTGGGTGGGTGGATAACGGTGCGGATGGTAGCGAGTGGGTAGTGGTAGTGGTGGTGGTGGTGGTGGGTGGTGGTGGCGGGTGGATGGTAGGTGGTTGGTGGGTGGTGGTGGTGGATGGTGGTGGTAGATGGGTGCTGAGTGGTGGTAGCGAGTAGGTGGCGGGCGGTGAATGGTAGTGGCGGGTAGATGGCAAGTGGGTGGTGGCGGCGAGTGGGTGGCAGGTGGGTGGTGGTGGCAAGTGGGTGGCAGGTGGGTGATGGTGGCTGGCAGGTGGGTGTTCCTGGAGGGTGGTGGGTGGTGGTGACAGGTGGGTGGTGAGTGATGAGTGGTGGTGGCGGAAGACCGTGGTGGAAAATGGTGGCAGGTGGTGGCTAGTGTTGGGTGGTAAAAAAAAAAAAAACTAAAAACTCAAAACGGAAACACATTTTTTGAGTTTACATTTTTTGGCCAAATTTATAAACTAAGATCACTGATTTATAAATCAAAAATTTACCAAACAAGTTTTTATTTGAGTTTTTAAAATTTTTGTAAATATAAATAGAAAACTGAAAACGTAAGTGTTACCAAATAGCACTTTAGCAAACAGGTTTTATATGGTAAAAATATTGTAAAATTGACAAATAATTAAATAAGTTACCAACGTAAGAAATGACTTATCAAAAGATTCTTAGGCCATATATGGATTGATTTTTAGAAAAAAAATTTAAAAATTAAAAATTAATTTGGTTAAGAAATAAAAACTAAAAAATAATTATCTTTTAAGGGTAAAAAATAATTATAATTTTAATTTTTGAGCTGGTTATATACATACATATGGCTGTTTCAATTTAATTTGTAAAAAATTATTTCTAACCGATCGAAAGATAAAAATTATATAAAAATGATAATTATTTTTTATTTTTTATTTCTTAACCAAATTAATTTTAATTTTTTTTCTAAAAATCAAACCATACATAGCCTAAGAATCTTTTGATAAGTCATTTCTTATGTTGGTAACTTATTTAATTATTTATTAATTTTACGACATTTTTACCATCTGAAGCCTGTTTGGTAACCATTTCATTTTCAGTTTTCAATTTATATTTACAAAATTTTTAAAAATTGTCATAAAAATTTATTTGATATTTTTTTTGATTTATAAATGGTTGTCTTAGTTTGTAAATTTGAGAAAAAAACGTAAATTCAAAAAATAAGTTTATGTTGGTTTTTAAACAGAAATTTAAAAAATTTACTAATAATTTTTTTTTCAATTAATTTTTTTTCCAATTGATTTTTTTTCAATGAATTTTTTTTCCAACTAATACTAACCGAGGGAGCAATTGGTAATGCTACTTTAAACCTTAGGAAGGGGATTGTAATTTCTAAAATGTAAGGGGTGTCAATGTAATTTACCCAGTAAGGGCAAAATTAGCATTTAAAAAAATTAAATTGCTAAGGGGGGAATCTGTAATGAAACTTTAAACTTCAGGGAGGGAGATGTAATTTCCAAAACGTGAAGAGGGAACTGTAATAAACATAAACCTTAGGAGGTGTCAGTGTAATTTGAGCAATGATTCATCCCCCCTTTTCCCCCCACCCCATTTGACCCCACTCTCTCTCTCTCTCTCATTGGTTACATTTTCTTTTTCTTTTTCTTTTTCTTTCTTTTCATGCTCCTCCAATCACCACCCGCCACGTGGCAAAGGGGTGAGGGGTGACCCCCACA
Source organism: Camellia granthamiana (assembly GCA_036172215.1). Taxonomy (NCBI): domain Eukaryota; kingdom Viridiplantae; phylum Streptophyta; class Magnoliopsida; order Ericales; family Theaceae; genus Camellia; species Camellia granthamiana. The sequence goes on from CM069911.1 coordinate 53,694,604, forward strand.
AGGGGGTCCCAAGCATTATTCGTGTAATTTACCCTATATATATATAATCGCACTTAATTAGAAAGTGACATAAAAAATAAATAATATCACACTCAATCAAATTAAGTGTGATTAAAAATTTGAGAATTGTATATTTTATATAAAAATCAATTTGAAATATTTTATACAATCACACTTATTTAAAAAGTGTGATTAAAAAGTAGTAATGTATATATAATCACATTTTAATTACCTTAAAAAATATATAAATAATCACACTTATTTAAAAAGTGTGATTAAAAAGCAATAGTGTATATATAATCACACTTTAATTAGAATGTGTGATTAAAAAATATATATAAATAATCACACTTTAATTAGAATGTGTGATAAAAAAATATATATATAATCACACTTATTTAAAAAGTATGATTAAAAAGTAGTAGTGTATATATAATCACACTTTAATTAGAAAGTGTGATTAAAAAATATATAAATAATCACACTTTAATTAGAATGTGTGATTAAAAATATATATATACAATCACACTTGTTTAAAAAGTGTGATTAAAAAGTAGTACTGTATATATAATCACACTTTAATTAGAAGGTGTGATTAAAAAATATATAAATAATCACACTTTAATTAGAATGTGTGATTAAAAAATATATATACAATCACACTTATTTAAAAAGTGTGATTAAAAGTAGTAGTGTATATATAATCACACTTTAATTAGAAGGTGTGATTAAAAAATATATAAATAATCACACTTTAATTAGAATGTGTGATTAAAAAATATATATACAATCACACTTGTTTAAAAAGTGTGATTAAAAAGTATATAATCACACTTTAATTAGAAGGTGTGATTAAAAATCTATATATATAATCACACTTAATTGAAAAGTGACATAAAAAATAAATATTATCACACTTAATCAAATTAAGTGTGATTAAAACATCAATCTAATTTTTTTTATCACACTTCTAATAAAAGTGAGATCTTTTTTTTTGTCAAAGTGTGATCTTTAACTATTTTTGTAGTAGTGATAACACAACGTAATCAAAATAATAAACTTCCATTAACCAGAATTGTTATACAAAAGTGACACATGCGATATACATTCATAAATAGTTCATCCTAAATCTACAGCATGTGTTACAAGTGGTAAAGAGGAATGAAAGTTAAACAGATAATTATATGCCCAAAAGACTTACAACTTTCCAAGTCATTGCTTAGTTACAACAAAAGAGAGTCTAACTCTATACAATTTAAGCCCTTGGCTATACAAATAAGTACAAAAGTGAAGCCCGTGCTCCAAACTCCTTCCAAGCTACTGCCTTGGCGGAGGCATAGTGTCAACACCTGAAAATAGTTTTTCCCAAGTAGGGTGAGCCAAAGCCCAGTAGGAACAGTCTAACACAGTATGTGGACCTTAACATAGATATAAGTACAATGCACATTTACAATGCCAGTGAGAAAACATTTATATTCTATATCATCGCAAAGTACCAAATTTCATAACTCAATCCTTTTTGTTCATCATATTGTTTACTTTTGATATTGTCTAAAATATTATTTGAAAATTTTGAATTTTTTTAATATACGTATTCTATATTATTTGACACAAGTTGTATGATATATTTGTTATAAATATTATTTAAATGGAAATATTCTAAAAATATTACTATTCATGATTTTGAAAAAAAAAATCGGCTAGTCACTATTCACTTTTTGACAAGTTTAAAATTGATTAGTTGTATTATTTTGACAAAATTGATTGATTGGTTGGCTGGTCACTATTCACTTTTTGACAAAATTAAAGACCAGCCAACCAATCAATCAATTTTGTCAAAATAATACAATTAATCAATTTTAACTTGTCAAAAGTGAATTAGTGACTAGCGATTTTTTATTTTAAAAATCATGAATTAGTAATATTTTTAGAATATTTCCATTTAAATAATATTTATAACAAATATATCATACAACTTGTAGTCAAATAATATGTATACATTACTTGTATATTGTTTATAATATATTAATTATAAGTATGGGGGTGCAAACGGTGCCATGTGATGCACTTTATATATATATATAGTCAAAATCTTGAAAGTAATATACTATAATGATTGCAGGAGAAGACTTATTTAATTTTTTTTATTGTAATCAAATCCTTGAAGATGTTTTGCTTGCAGAATAAAAAAAAAAAAAAAAAAGTTGCAAGTTGGTTTGAATTTGCTTGCAAAAAGAAAAAGAAAAAGTTGTAAAGTAGACACAATTTTCATATGGCTTTTGACTTCAAGGAACCCATAATGATGGAGCTTTGTGCTGACTTCTCATAATCCGAAGGAGCATCTGTCTCTCCAATGGGTATATTTTTGGGTATAAATAGAAGTGATGTGTGTGGAGAAAAATCAAGAACTTGAAGAGAAAAAAATCTATGTGCTCCAAAATTTTGAGTGTATTATGCTCTTTCACTTTCAGATCTAAGTGTAGTCTTTGTTCTTATACTTTCATATCTACTCTTTGTGAGAGAATTATTGTAAAAGAGGGTTGAAGTACCTCTTATCCTTATTTATTATTTTGTGAGGGAATTTTGTAAGAGTGAGGAATTTATTGTTGAGTGAGGCTCAATAGATAAAAATAAGACCTGTGTAAAATCCACAAGCTTGGTGAAGCCTTAATGGTGTATTGATTCATTTTGATAGTAAAGAAATTCTCATGGAGGTTCCTTAGAGAGTGGACGTAAGCCCGGCATGCTGAATCACTATAAATCTTAGCGTTTGACTTTCTCTTCCTATCTCTCTTACTTTTATATTGATAATTATTGTTCTATTTTTTTTTATTTGTTAAAATTCTAAATATTGTATTTATTATTTTTTAATATTGTAAAATTTTTACTAACCCAATTCACCCCCCTCTTGGGTTGCCTACCTGGGATAACAATTGGTATCAGAGCCTAGACTCTAGTTTGTGTAACTTAACCGTCTTAAAATAGATCATGGCAACCTCTAGTTATTCCTTACCTAAGAGACAAGCATCCAATAGGCCACCACTGTTTAGCGGACACAAATTTTAGCTATTGGAAAACTAGGATGACCATACATGTTCAATCTAATGATTATGAATGTTGGAAAATTATTTGCAATGGCCCAAAAATTCCTACCAAAACTGTAGATGGCCTTAAGGCACCAAAACCTAAAGATTAGTAGAATGAATCAGATACTAGAATGGCCCAAATTAATGTCAAAGCCACAAACAGGTTGTATTGCGCCTTAGATGCCAACGAGTTCAACAGAATCTCCACGTGTAAAACCACAAAAGAAATTTGGGATAAGCTTATAGTGACTCATGAGGGAACCGAACAAGTTAAAGAATCTAGAGTCAGTTTGTTAGTCCATAACTATGAACTCTTTAAAATGAAGCTTGATGAAACTATTCCTCAAATGTTTACTCGCTTTACTGATATTATTAATGGTTTAACTTCTCTTAGCAAAATGTATACTAATGCTAAAATTGTACGAAAAGCGCTTAGGTCATTGCCAAAAAGTTGGGAGACAAAAATCATTGCCATTATTGAAGCCAAGGATTTATTAAATCTAAGTCTATATGAGTTAATGGGATCTCTCTTAACTCATGAACTTATAATGCAGGAAGGAAAGGCAGAGGATGACAACAGCAAGAAGAAAGGAATAGCCTTCAAATCCACCCTGAAACATCAAGAGTATGAGGAAGATAATTCGGATGATGATGAGGAAATGACATTCATCACTAGGAAGTTCAAAAGGTTTGTGAAAAAGAAACAAGGTGTGCGAAAAATTTTCAGAAAAGACATCAACAACAGGGATTTTCAAAAGGGAGAAAATCACAAAAAATCTGAAGTTACCTGCTATGAATGCAACAAACCTGGACACTACAAATCAAAATGTCCGGAACTTAAGAAACAATTCAAAAAGGACAAGAAGAAAGCCATGATTGCAGAATGGGGAAAAGATAGCAATGAAAGCGACTCAGAAACTGAAGTTTGCAAAAATGAGGTTGTTAACCTATGCCTAATGGCACTTGGAAACGAAGATGAGGTATGTTTCAAGACAAAATCCAATAATGATAGATGGTATCTCGACAATGCATGTTCGAGGTACATGACTGAAAATAAAGCTATGTTTGGTACACTTCAACCAAAGTATGGTGGATATGTGACTTTCGGCGACAATATCAAGGGTAAAATTATTGGTGTAGGAAGTATTGGTAAAAATCCTTCTCCTATTATTGAAAATGTTTACTTGTTGAAGGTTTAAAACATAACTTGCTTAGCATTAGTCAATTATGTGATAAAAGGTATAGAGTTATTTTTGAGAAAACTCATTGCACTATTGAGAACACCCTAGAAAACAGAACTTTATTTGTAGGTTATAGACATAAGAAGGTATATGTGTTTTACATGATTTGTTTTCTCATTTTAACATTAAATGTTTATCTGCTATAAATGAAACTAATTGGTTATGGCATAGAAGATTAGGACATGCTCATTTAGATTTAATTTCAGAACTTTCAAAAAATGAGTTAGTTACTGGTTTACCAAAAATTGTTTTTGAAAAAGACAAACTTTGTGATGTATGTCAACTTGGAAAACAAACTAAAATTTCTTTTAAATCCAAAAATATCGTTTCAACTACTAGACTGCTTCGACTCTTACATATTGATTTATTCGGACCATCTAGAATATTAAGTTTAGGAGGAAAATCATATGCTCTTGTTTGTGTTGATGATTATACTAGATATACATGGGTATTATTTTTAGCACACAAAAATGAAGCTTTTTATAATTTCTCAAAACTCTGTAAAAGAATTCAAAATGAGAAAAATATTAATATTTGTAGTATTAGAAGTGATCATGGTAGAGAATTTGAAAATGGTGATTTTATTATGTTTTGTGATGACTTAAGAATGGATCATAATTTCTCAGCCCCTAGGACTCCTCAACAAAACGGTGTGGTTGAAAGAAAAAATAAAACTCTTGAAGAAATGACCCGTACTATGCTTTGTGAGAATAATTTACCTAGATATTTTTGGGCTGAAGCCATTTTCACTGCATGTTATGTTATAAACCATGCCATGATTAGACCAATTCTTAAGAAAACCCCTTATGAACTTTGGAAAGGTAGAAAACCTAACATTAGCCACTTACGTGCTTTTGGTTGTAAACGCTTTGTATCAAATAACAATGAAGATAACTTAGGAAAATTTGATGCTAAATCGGATGAAGCTATATTTCTTGGTTATTCAAATTCTAGTAAGCTTATAGAGTATTCAATAAAAGAACTTTACTTGTTGAAGAATCTGTACACGTTGCCTTTGATGAATCTAACAATGTTGTCTCCAAGATTCTTGTAAGTGATGACACTGCAAAAACGCATCCATGTATAGAGAGCATTTACATAACAAATGCAGAAAATCCAACTCTTGAACAAAAAGAAGAAATCACAATGAAAAATCTTCAAGAAGAATATGTTTGTCTAGAAAACGAATCAAACTTACCAAAGGAATGGCAGTATACTCATGGTCACCCTAAAGACCTTATCATAGATGATGCAACGGAAGATATAAAAACTCGTTCTTTTATTAGAAATATTTGTGGTAACTTAGCATTTGTTTCACAAATTGAACCAAAATCGTTTTTAGATGCTGAAAAAGATGAAAATTGGATTTTAGCAATGCAAAAAGAATTAAATCAATTTGAAAGAAATGAAGTTTGGTTTTTGAACCCTCAGCCTAAGGATCATCGAGTTATTGGAACAAAATGGATTTTTTGAAACAAAATGGATGAATCCGGAGTTGTTACTAGAAATAAAGCTAGATTGGTAGCCCAAGGTTATAATCAAGAAGAAGGTATTGATTTTGATGAAACTTTTGCACCGGTTGCTAGACTTGAAGCTATTAGAATGCTACTTGCTTTTGCATGTTTTAAAGATTTCAAATTGTATCAAATAGATGTTAAGAGTGCTTTCTTAAATGGTTACATTTCGGAGGAAGTTGATGTTGAACAACCTTCCGGTTTTGAAAGTCATGAATACTCGGATCATGTTTTCAAACTCTCAAAAGCTTTATATGGTTTGAAGCAAGCTCGTAGAGCATGGTATGAAAGATTGAGTAATTTTCTACTTAACAAAGGTTTTTCTAGAGGAAAAATTGATACAACACTTTTTATAAAAATCAAAAATGAAGATATGCTAATTGTTCAAATTTATGTTGATGATATCATTTTTGGTGCTACTAATAAAAATTTGTGCAAAGAGTTTGCTAAAGATATTCAAGGTGAATTTGAAATGAGTATGAGGGGGGAGTTAAATTACTTCCTTGGTCTACAAATTAAACAAGCTAATGATGAAATCCATTTAAATCAAACGAAATATATCAAGGATCTACTCAAAATGTTTGAAATAGAATCATCAAAGTCTGCAGTAACTCCAATGAGTACATCAATAAAAATCGACAAAGATGAGCAAGGTAAACCTGTAGATGAAAAGAAATATCGAGGTATGATTGGTTCCTTACTCTATCTTACTGCAAGTAGACCCGATATAATATTTAGTGTTTGTATGTGTGTACGTTTTCAATCCGCACCGAAAGAGTCACACATCACCGCAGCCAAACGTATTTTTAGATATCTTGTTGGGGCTCCAAATTTGGGATTATGGTATCCTAAAGGAACCACTTTTGAACTTTTTGGTTACTCAGATGCCGACTTTGCAAGATGTAGACTTGACTGAAAAAGTACTAGTGGCACTTGTCATTTTCTTCGACATTCTCTCACTTCTTGGTTTTTCAAAAAACAAAACTCAGTAGCTCTATCAACTGCTGAAGCAGAATACATTGCCGCTACTGGATGTTGTGCACAATTACTTTGGATGAAACAACAACTTCAAGATTTTGGACTTCACTATGATCATATTCCTATAAAATGTGACAACACAAGTGCTATTAACCTTTCAAAAAATCCTATTCAGCACTCACGCACTAAACACATTGAAATAAAGCATCATTTTCTAAGAGATCATGTACTCAAAGATGACATTGAACTCGAATTTGTGCCTACAAATCGTCAATTAGCTGACATATTTACCAAGCCTCTTAATGAAGAACAATTTTGTTATATTAAAACTGAACTTGGTATGATGAATACTCCTATATGATGGTTATTCTTTTAAATATAAATAAATAAATAAAATTTAAATTTAAATTTAAAAAATATATATATAATAATTATAAAAAAATAAAAATAAAAATAAATATATATTTTTTTATATATTCTCTCTCGCTCTCACTCTGTTTCTCTCTTTCTCTCTTTCTTCCTCTCATCCTCAAACATCGTCTTCATCCTCACCATCGTCCACCACCAGCTCCACCATCTACAACATCATCCATAAACTTCATCACAAATATCTTCGATCAACATACATTCGCATTCGATCTACACAAAATTACCTCAGATCTACACAAAATTCATCCCCAATCTTCTTCATCATTTCCGTTCATCACCACCATCATCAACCCAAATTCCTCACTGATCTAACCCAAATCCATCCCAAATCTACATAAATCCATCACCGATTTACCAAGATCTATCTTCGATCTACCGATCTTCACTGTTCTTTCCGATCATCTTCATCAAGGCAGATCTACATCATCATCACCGTCTTTCACCATTGTCACCGATCTTCATCATCGTTGACAAATTTTACATCCGCCAACATCTTTTCCCCTATCAATATGTTAAAATTACTTTTGCGCTTTGTTTTATTTTTTATATGGTTGTATGTGCTCCAAACTCTCTTGGATTTAATAATCATTGCTTCTACCCTATTTGAAGAAATTATTTGTATCTATATTTTCACTTTTTATCACTTGGTGAAGTTGTTTTTGACCGGATCTTAATGGCTTTTGGTATTATAAATTGGTAATATGTTTTTTACAATTTGTGTAATCTTCCTTTGTGCATTAATTTAGGGAGAGATTCGTATTATGTAATCTTTTGAGATTACATCAATGAAATAAAAATACGAGTAATCTTAAAAGGGTGTTTGTATATTCTGTGCATAATTTTAAGAGGAGTATATATAATTTTTACTCTATCTGCATCAACAATTTTTTTTGCAAAGACAGAAAATCTTTTCAAAGAGAAATGCTTGCAATTTTATTTCAGAAGAAGAAAATATTACTTTTTTTTCATTTCACTTCTCTCAATAACTTTTCATGAGCCTCCTTTACATGCCTCTCTCTATTTTCGACTTCTATAAGTCTTGGCATTATAACCGTTGCATAATATTGCACCGCATTCTCCAACTGCGTATTTTTTCTTTCTAGCTCTGTCTTCTCCTTACGAATATTAGCTAGTTGTTGTTTTAATAAGTACACATCATCTCTCTATTACTGATTTTCTTGTATTCTTGCTTGTAATCGTCGACACATATTGGAAATTACAGTCATTGCCTGTGTACTAAGAGCCATAGTGTTATTAATAGTATCGATATCATTCCGATTACCAACAACACTAGGACTCTCATTTACAGGAATAACGTGTGACTGCACCATTGGTAACCTCTCATTTGCTTGCGTCACAAGCACCTCATGCATGTCCAAACCATTGGTGGCTAAGGTAAAGAATGACATGCTTACACAAGAAGGTAAAAAAAAAATTCTTTACCAACACTTGACAATTTCGTATCTCTGCCTATCATCCTTGTCACTTTTTATATACTTCACCGTGTAGACACTCCATTTTGACCGGTCCTAAGACTTGGGCGCTTTCTTTTTACCATCCCATGATGTAAATTGGAAAATACTATTTTATGAATTGCTCAGCAGAAAAATCAGATTGAAATTTTAATCTCAAACCTCACCCATTTTGGCCAACTTAAAAGATTTTTCTTATTATTATGCATTTGTTACTATTTTTATACTTTTATATAATTTTGTGTGTGGAACATAGGCTTTGATGTTTTTTATCTAAATATTTAATGAAAAAGAAAATGATAAAAAGTAAAAAATAAAAATAAAAAATAAAAAAAAGTTTGGTCAGCATGGGTTTGGAATGATACAAAAGTATGGGGCGGTGGAAGATATATTTGTTTTAGAAAAAAAGAAAAAGAAAAAACTGATTGTGGTCTGTAAGTGGGATTGATTTTATTATTGGGTGGGTGGTATATCTCTCTCAGTGGTGAATTAAAATTGAAAAGAAATAAACACACTTCCAATATCTCTCTCGGTGGACATAACACACTCCGACACAAAAAAATAAAATTAAAAAAAAAAAAAACATCATCTTGTCTCTCCCTTGGGTGGAGCATTGATCTAGTGAATAAAAAAATATACATAGGCACATATAATATCTCTCTCTCAACACACGGCACAGACAAGGAGATCGACATATGCATGGGGCTCTCTTCCCTCTCACTACACACGGCTGCCAACACACACACACCCAATACACATACACACACTACACACGGCATGCACACACGGGCAGCAGCCACACACACTGTGCACACAAGATACACACGGGCAACAGCCACACACACTGTGCACACATGATACACACGGCGGCTGAACACACACTCAGCCACATATCACCATACACAATACATACACACCCAGACCCAGCATAACCACAAGAACAGGGACACAGCACAGACAAGCAACCTGATCTCTCTCTCGTCGCAGCATCTACTGCCGGAGCCGTAGCTCGGAGCTAGAGTGGCCTCACCATCTCACTCGGGGCGGCGGCCCTCCCAGCGGTGACGCTCAGTGGCATTGATTGTGGCCATTGTTGGAGGTGGTTTCTGCTGCTGTGCGTGGCCACAGTTGCAGACAAGATGGCCATTTGAGGCCGAAGTTACATGATAGACATACACATGCATGGTCTCGGCTCTCGGGGTCTCGGTCAACAATTGAAATGATATAGTTCGTTTGGCAAGTTCGTCACCGGACTGGGTTTTCAGAATCTGATGTAGCAGCTCTGTTCAAATGCTCAACTCTCTGGCTCTCCAGCCTCGACATATACACAGATTTTGACATGGAAACATGCATGGGGGGCTGACTGGTTCTCATGGAGTCACCGTCACTCTCTCTCTGCAGTTTGGGTTTGAAAAGATTGCTATATACATGGAGATACACACACACAGAGGAGACCGACTCGAGCTTGCTCTCTGAATAACTCGACCAACCTCTCTCTCTCGGCAACAACCATCTCGATATATCTCTCTCTCTCTCTGTTTTGGTGAACCACTCTCCTCTCTCACAGTTGAACTTCTATAGAGATGGTGACAAACATGGAGTCCCAAGGGGACTTGAACTCCATCAACCATTCACAGCCTCAACAGCAGCAACATCATGCATAGCTCCCTCTCTCTCATGGTTTAATTTAGGTGATTAGTTAATTAGTTAGTTAAGTTAATTAGAATTTTAATTAATTAGGTAATTAGGTAATGAGGTCGCTAAATAGAATTTTATAATTCATTCATTAGTTAATTAGTTAGTTTCGTTAATTAGAATTTTATAAGGTCATTAGAATTTTAGTGCAATTAATTGATAAGTAAGGTCATTAGTGTAATTAATTAATTAGTGTAATTAATTAGTTTTGTTAATTAGAATTTTATAAGTAAGGTCATTAGCATTTTAGTGTAATTAATTAGGTAGTAATTAGAATTTTATAATTAATTAATTAGTGTAATTAATTAGGTAGTAATTAGAATTTTATAATTAATTAATTAGTGTAATTAATTAGTTAGTTCCAATTTGTAATAATTAGCTAGCATAGTTAATTAATCTGTTTTGTAATAATTAGTTAATTAGTTAACTAGTTAGTTCATTCGGACCCTCATGCGTGAGGGCGCAAATTTGTAATAATGTGTATATCTTCCAACCCCACCTCTTTCTCCCTTTTATTTACCAGTTTATGATGGTTAAATTAGGGACATCATGTTTAATTTAGCATACTCATGTTTGCATCCACTTGTATTGCATGCACCGGGGCTTGGTTCATCATTCTCATTCGCATTGCCATTTCAATACTTCTCTGAATACATGCTTAGACCGCATACGATCAATTCATTTCATATGCCATATTAGTAACCGAGCCTAGTAATTGCATATCACATGTGTTGCATTGTCACATTGTATAATTAGGGATCATGCATATTTTCTAACTTTGTTTTGTAGCTGTTCGAGGGACGTCGGTAAATCTGTGAGTTTTTATGCTTTAGCATCCCATTGTACATAATTTTCTTATTATGTTTACTATCCTACCATGAGGCTAATTGCTTTAACTGATAAACTGTTTGAATGCCTGTGGATAAAGGCTTGGTGCTTGAATTGGAATGATTCAACGAATGTACGTTTTAAACCCACTTTGTTAAGTGGCAAATTCAAACCCTTTTCGAGAAACAAACATGAAATTAAATTGTTCCAATTTGAACAAACTAATCTATACCTTGTATGCTTCACATAGTAAATTTTAGGATTTATTAAATAATTAGAACATGAACATATAAAGAAAATAAAATTCATATCATGGTTTAGTAGAGGCCGATCTTTGATCGGGTGAGTGGGGGTGCTCATTATTGACCTTCCTCTCTCATACCTAAGGTTCCAAGCCAAGCATCCTTGGTTACGACGAACAGTGGCCTTGGCACGAGTCATGGGTTTCCTAATTTCCCAAAATATTAGGTGGCGACTCTGAGATCTGATGACACAGTCCATTTTTGACAAAATTGCAATAAAATGGATTTTCAATAAAAGTTGCCAGATTTGGACTCTCATTTATATTTCATATTGTACTAGTGAGGCTAGATCAATCAAAGAGATCGAGGGTCCGAACTGTTTAACGCGCTCGGGTTCCCACCGGGCATGTTACACACCGATCCAAGACTCGATGCATATCTGCTCAAATCTTTTGTTTGTCAACGTTTCGTGCACCAGAGATGCTCCAAAATCCCCACAATGACCTCGACAAGACCTAAGGACCATGATTATATTTTTGGCATCTCAGATTATTTTATCAAATGTGTTTGTTTCCTATCTCCATATTTTATTTTGTTGAGGTCAAAGGGGGAGAAAAAATATAATTTTGAATTGTTGTGCATGCATGTGCTTTAAATTATCAAATATCTTATGTTGTAAAATTATCAAATTGTTGATTTTTATTTTGTGTCAAATCCATAAAAAGATTGCCATCATCAAAAAGTGGGAGATTATTAATCATATTGTTTAATTTTGATAATGTCAAAAATATTATTTGAAAATTTGGATCATATTGTTTAATTTTGATGATGTCTAAAATATTATTTGAAAATTTTGGATTTTTTTAATATACATATTCTATATTATTTGACGCAAAATATTATCTATTTAAAATATAAGTTGTATGATATATTTGTTATAAATATTATTTAAATGTAAATATTCTGAAAATATTACTATTCATGATTTTGAAAAAAAAATTCGGCTGGTCACTATTCACTTTTAACAAGTTTAAAATTGATTAGTTGTATTATTTTGACAAAATTGATTGATTGGTTGGCTGGTCACTATTCACTTTTTGACAAAATTAAAATTGATTAGTTGTATCATTTTGACAAATGTGATTTTAATGAGTTGTCATCTTTTGACAAATTTAATATGCTCACATGGGATGGTTGGTATATTTAAAATTTATATAGCAATCACAAAGATATTTGATTTGTGTAACATACTCAAGTGGTGTTTGATAGCAAATCAGACTTTTTATTCAAATATATGTATTTGTTACTTGTATATTGTTTATAATATATTAATTATAAGTATAGGGGTGCAGATAGTGCCATGTGATGTACTTTTTACGTATACATATATATATATATATGTATACATATATAGTCAAAATCTTGAAAGTAATATATTATAATGATTGCAGGAGAAGACTTATTTAATTTTTTTATTATAAACAAATCCTTCAAGATGTTTTGCCTGCAGAATGAAAAAGAAAAAGTTGCAAGTTGGTTTGAATCTGCTTGCAAAACGAAAAAGAAAAAGTTGCAAAGTAGACACAATTTTCATATGGCTTTTGACTTCAAGGAACCCATAATGATGGAGCTTTGTGCTGACTTCTCATAATCCGAAGGAGCGTCTATCTCTCCAACGGGTATATTTTTTGGTATATATAGAAGTGATGTGTGTGGAGAAAAATCAAGAACTTGAAGAGAAAAAAAGTTGTGTGCTCCAAAAGTTTGTGTGCATTCTGCTCTTTCACTTTCATATCTAAGTGTAGTCTTTGTTCTTAAACTTTCATATCTACTCTTTGTGGGAGAATTATTGTAAAAGAGGGTTGAAGTACCTCTTATCCTTATTTATTATTTTGTGAGGGAATTTTGTAAGAGTAAGGAATTTATTGTTGAGTGAGGCTCAATAAATAAAAATAAGACCTATGCAAAATCCACAGGCTTGGCGAAGCCTTGGTGGTGTATTGATTCATTTTGATAGTAAAAAAAATTCTCAAGAAGGTTCCTTAGGGAGTGGACGTAGACTCGGCGTGTCGAACCATTATAAATCTCAATGTTTGATTTTCTCTTCCTATCTCTCTTACTTTTATATTGATAATTATTGTTCTATTTTTTAATTTGTTAAATTTCTAAATATTTTGTTTATTATTTTTTAATATTGTAAAATTTTTAATAACCCAATTCACCCCCTCTCTTGGGTTGCCGACCTAGGATAACACTTTTTTTTCTTCTCATCAGTTTAAACTAAATCATTTCATCTCAATTCATGAGTCAATTTCATTATCTTTCAAACAATCCATCGGAGACTACAACTCAGTGGTTCCCTAACTAACACAATCATCACACAAGCACTTCAATTTGCCATTTTACGGAAATTTCTTCCGCGGGATTGGCACCCATGTATACATGCGGTTTCGAGATTTTCACCTTGGACACACAGGCCAACTTAGTTCAATGGAGTCCATCCCCTATCTTCTTCCAAACAATGGAGTACATCTCGTTTCTCCTCCCAAACAATAGAGTACAACCCTTTCTTCTCCCAAACAATCATACATATACAATGTATTTAAAACTTAGTCATATTCAATGACAATCAACAAGAGATTAGTTTAAATTTAACTAATCCTTATGCAATTTATACAATAGTCATAGCTATCCTCCACCGATAGCCCAATACAGATATTAATCTCAAGACAGATAGTTTATTCATATTTCAAAAGGTGTGAGATAATACATATCCAACTCCACCATTAACACCAACATTCATCCAATTTCATATTTATAATACCAATTTCATTTGTTTATACAAAATAAATACTTTAACCATTTTAGGTTAACTTCCCTCTTTCCCAAATACCAACCCAAATGCCAGAATCAACAATTGTGACACAATATAACCTCATTTTCAAACCCCATGACTATTTATATTACATTCACTTGAAACCCCTCTTTTGATTTTACATCCCAAACCCTAGGTTTGTCCAAAATACACCCAATACCCATCATTGTTACACAACAACCAATAACTATTTAAAATCCATAAAAATGTGTAGAAAATCCCTACCTCAAAGTTAGGAGATGAGCAAAGCAAGGTGGAAACTTCAATGACGCCGAAACCAAGTTCCAATGGGATCAAAATGGAGCTCTAGGAATGCTCTAACTTTTTCTCAAAGGCACTAGGGTGGAGAACCCAATGGATCTAGGTAAAAATGTAGAGAGAATGTGAGTTTTAGAGAAAGAGACTCAAGATCTAGGTTTTTGGAAAGTTTTAGAGAGAGAGAGAGAGGAATGAAAACCTGAACTAGAAAGTCGTTTTCACGGGCTAATATACACGCAGTACGCTTGAGTGCCAGAAGTGACGCTCGAGCGCCAGACACATAGTTCTGCTCGAGCGCAAGAAGTGACACCCGAGCACAAAATACACACTTTCAGAAGTTTTGAAGACGAAGGACATTGCTCGAGCTCAAGATCGGCCGCTCGAGCGTCCACCCGCTCGAGCGTAGGAAATGTCTCTCAAACGTGGAATACACTCTTCCAATATTTTGTAGGTCTGCAAAAATATTGAGAGTTTGCAAAGCCCGTTCGAACGCAAGAAGTGCCGCTCGAGAAGAGGAGTAAAAATCTAGGCAACAAAGGTTCGAAAATCAAGCAACCAACTTATTCCAAACAAGCCCAATACAATCCAATAACCAAATTTAAGGAAGAATAAGAGAGAAAAGACATGAACAACCATACAAGGCTACGACATCCGAGTCCAAAATATAAAATGGGTCGGGTTTAAACCAAAAACGCTATAGAAGCCCAACTTTTTTTTAAAAAACAAATACCTCCCTATACCATCATCCACCCTCGTAAGCACTACATTTTTCCCATTTCACCTTCCACAACTACCACAGTTCCTCAACCAAACACTTCTTCTACCATAAGTAACATTAGAGATTTCAAAAAATTTACTAAATTTTTTACAAAATGTCTGAAACATTTAGTAAAAAAGTTAGTAAAATTTTTGAGATTTCTAACATTTTTCTTTTACCATTATACCTTCCTCCACCTTTACTTCTACCCATGCTTAGCCGACACACCCCTATTGCTTCCTTGCCACTACTTACCCCTCCATGCCCACCACCTCAAGCTAAAATTCCCTTATCATATCACCCCATTTTTTCCCATTATCGCCCATTCATTCTCAACCCCAATCACTAGTCAGCACCCTTCACCCCTAATCAATTGGAGGTGAAGAGGAAAATTAAAGGAAAAGAAAAAGGTAAGGATGGAGATGGTAGGTGGCTATACCGGAAAGGAAGTGAGGGGTAATAGGCAATGAATGAAAAAGAAGAGGGGGATTGTTCTAGTGTGTTTTTAATCAAATAGAAAAGTAATTACAAATATAATAAATAATAAATCATAAACCTTTATACTGGTGCCATATAAACACTAAATAGTCACAAATTTTATTAATTAAAAGTAAATTAGTTTTTCTTTTAGGGGAAAACACCAAAAAATTCCATTTCCATATCTTATAAATCAATTAGTCCTTCAAAAAATCTAATGAACCAATTAATCCCATCTGGGTGTAAATGTCATAATTACTCAAAATTTAACACATGTGTATAGTGGCTTATGCCTATAGATTATCGAAATACCCATTTTATGAAATTACACATTTAGACAAAGCATACTAAGGACTTATTATTGTACTCCTAGTTGGTATAGTTGGAGAATCCCCCGTTTGAAGCTATTTCCAAACAAAAAGGATTCAATATCAATTTGAATATCCATACACAATGATTGAGAAGCAATTGGAAACAAAAATAATGATTCCATATCAAAACCCACAAGATTTGAAAATTCAAATATGACATTTCGTCTAATGTATTATTTGCTTATTTCATCACAACTTTATTAGCTTGATGTGACGACCGGTTTCGTTATACGTCACTTCACTTTTATTTTCTTTGGGTTTGTTGTGTTTAGAAGTCTTTTCTCAAACTTCTATCCTTGGTTTTTTCCGGGTTTGTTTTTCTCTTGTTTCGGAGGGCGCACGGTCGAGTCCGGAGTGCCTGAGAACAAACAAAAAAAATTCTGGGCTGCTGGGCCAAGGCCACACGTGCGGGACCCTGGGCCGCACGTACGGGGGACGAGGCCACACGTGCAGGCAAGGTGAGTCTTGGAGAGTTACACACTGCCTAATAGGCAGGTGCGGAGTGAAGTGCGGGAAGGGACCACCGCACATGCGGGGGTGAAGGCCGCACGTGCGAGGAAGGCGCTCCACACGAACGAGAAAGGGCGCCGCACGTGCAGGATTCTGGGCAGTCTAAGAACTCTATTTTTTCCTTCTTTTGGGACTGAATGTACATCCCTCTCTCTCTAAAAATACTTTTGCTCCTCATTCTCTCTAAAAACCCTCATCAAACACTAAAAATCTTTGATTTCTTGCAATCCATTGGGTCTAGATTCATCATCTCTCACAAATCTTAGAGATCAAAGCTAGAACTTCACATTGTGTGGTGGAAATCGAAAATCCCTCATCTTTGGCTCTAGGGTTTCATCTCTTTTCTTCATCAAACCTTGAGGTAGGGATTCCTTTGAGTTATATATATATATGTTTTGCAATGATGATGTGTTTTAAGGGCTTTCTTGAAGTTATTACATTGCTTTTGACTTTGTGGTTAAAAATGTAGAGATTTTTAAAAGTGGATTTAAATCTCAACTTTTTTTTGTTAATCCTTGAGGGTTTCACTTTCATTAATTTAAGGATGATGATTTTGGTGGGATTTCACCAAGGAAATGGGGAGATTTTTTTTTTTTTTTTTTTTTTTATGAAGAACCCTAGAAATTGGAGGTTTTGGAAAATATGGAAAAAGCCTATGGATTTCTTCTTTTCTTGTGTTGAAAGAATGAATGAGTGTAGATTTCATAATATGGTTTGCAAATGGCAATCTTCTTAATATATGAGAATTGAGAGTTTATTTTAAAACTATTATTAAATGCATGAACATGTATAGTTGTGAGATGACAAATTGTTGTGCACCATGGATAATAAGAATTGTAAATCTTGGAATTGATGTTCGAAAAATTACATATAGCCTTGAAGAGACTAAATTGTTAAGAATTGTGCATGAGGAGAAAAATATTGCTATGTGTTGATAGCTTTGGTTGTGTACATGGTTATTTTGTGAAATAGCATTAGAGGGAGGGAAAAATGGAGAAATGTTATAAGGCATTAATTGTTGCATTACATATCCACTCAATTTATTTTTATTATTATTATTATTATTATTATTATTATTATTATTATCATCATCATGTATTTTGAATTGAGTTTGGAAATGCTCACATTGAGAAATGAATGTTTTGAATGAGAATCATTGAAATGTTGTAGGGTAAATACGTTGATAAGTCCGGATAGAAGATGTAGATGAAATTGATAAGTTGGCCTGAGTGTCCGGGGTGAAAGACCAAAAAAACGTGCGGAGGAGGTACCACTTCCCTTCCGGTTAGCAACCGGTAAAGTGGGATTTTTGGTAGTGCTTGTTGAGCCTACTTGCAGACACTAACCTAGGGATTACCTGAGTCATATTTACCGCCCCCATTGAAGAGAATTATAAATTTTGGAATTGTTGAGACTTCATATTGTTGTTGAAAATGATGATATTTTGAAAAAGCATGTACATGGAATTCTCTTTAACTTGACATTGCATGACATTTGCATTGAATATTTGAAATCTTGCATAACTATATATACTTTGTTAAGGATTCTCTACTAGGCTTTATGCTCACCCCTATGGGATTTTGGTGCAAGAAAAGACGTGGTGATCCCGCCAAGTTAAGGGCGTGGATATGTTGTGAAGAGTAAATAACTCTGTTTTGTTATGAATTAATTGCTAGCCAAGAACTATTCTCGTATGGGTCCAAGAGGCCACTTTTGTATAACCGAACTTAAGCCTTGGAAGTTGTAACCCATGAGGGCATTTTATTATTTTAGGATATGATGCTCTATATGCTATAGATTCATGTATTTCTATTTCATTACATGTATAATTCGCATGTGGAACTTTTGTTTAAATCGTGTTGATTAATGGTGTAAAGGTTGGAGAATCGTTATTATTATTTAGTGGATGTTGATTGATGTATTTAGTTATGTCGGATTATTTTGGGGCGTTACACTTGATTTATTCAATGTTGCTAAATTGTAGTGTGATAGCATGAAAGTTTTTTTATTGTGATTTTTTTTTTTTAAATGGAGATGAAATATATAAATTGTTAAATGTGACACAAGATGATGTAATTAATGTTGAACATGAGCGTTCATTACGGTAATATACGATTTTGTAGCTTCTCAAAAAAATATGTGAGATTTTATATGTGTGACATATTTTGAATTATAATTGTGTTGTAACAAAGTAGAGTTCTAACAGTCACATTGTATAAATGTGGAATATTAGGCTCATCTAGAAGATCACATCATGCATTGAATGTGGAGTTGACTGAATATGAAATATTATGTTCATACAGTAGATTACGTAGTTTCATGTTAGATTTAGGGCCTTATAGTTTTTTTATGTGAAATATTATGTTGAAATATTTTATGAATGTGATTATTGAACTTTATTGTATGTTTAGGGACATGGCATAATGCCCATCCCATAAATGTGTTTATTTGTCGAGTTGTGTGTATATCTTACTGAATATGTGATTTGCTTGTTGTTTTAGTTAATAAAGATTGATATGAATATTTAATTTGTTGAATGTGACACAGAATTATGGAAACTATTTTAAACATGGATGTTGGTTTGGTTAATGTGGGCTTGTGTATGTGTAACTAAGGCTAAGTTTGGCATCTTCAAAAAAAGTCAAAAAGTCACTATTCTATTTAAGTCACATCATCTTATTTAAGTCACATCACCTCTCTACCACATCACTTCAAACCCAACCCATATTTTATAAAAAGTCAAAAAGTACACTTATTTAGAACATCCCAAACAACCCCTAAATGTAAACATGTATGCGATGCGATTTTTTTGTAAAACATTTCTGTCTATTATTTGTGGGTTTGTTGTGTTGGGGTTTACTTTTGAATTCAAATGGATTTACACAATTTTACATTGGCATGTTGTTCGGGCATGGTGATTTATTGTTTTCAAATGTTGTTAACATCAATTCAATGTGGTTAGTGAAGGAATAGTATGATTTTGTTAAATTGGTGTATATGTGGGTGGTTAGATTGTGAGTAACATCAGTTTGGTTTTGCTAATTTGAATGTGGGTAACATTTGTTTAATGTGATTATTGGTGAACATCAGTTGAATATGGGCACCATCTATTTAATGTGGTTGTTTGAGTGATTAATGTCATTGCGATATATTGAATCTCTCAAAAATATACATTGTGTAACTTACTTTTCCAACACATTTCCAACACATGAGATACAATAGACAACCATAATAAAACAAGAGTAATGCTAGAGATTCAAAAAATTCTACCAATTTTTTTATCAAATGTCTCACATAGGTGTGTGACCCACACAATATGGGTCTCATGTGGGTCTCATATTCATGTGCGACATTTGATAGAACTTTTGGTAGAATTTTGGGATCTCTAGCATTTTTTATAAAACAAAGGGTGTAACCGTAAACCCACATGCCAATGAATATGTTAAATCTACATTACCAAAATGAATTAGACTAATTGGTTTATAAGAAAATTCTTGGGACTAAATAGATCAGTATTCCTCAAAATGGAATTTATGAGTAAATTTTCCTTTCTTTATATTAAAAGCAAATTAATTGATAGTGCCTATATTTTTCATAAAAAAAATTACTCTTTAACTTGAGAAAAAATTGAGACCAATTTAGAATATCAATTCAATGTTTAAAAAACACCATTAATTGTTACTAAAGAATATTTACTTATTTATTTTCTCAATTTTTTTATACAGTTAATTGTGGAAAGTGAAATTATCTTCATAGGAAAAAAAAAAAAAAAGATTACTTGCTCCTTTCTTGACCTCTGCAAGAAAAATCAAAAGTCAGTGATCATTACTAACCAAAGTAGATCGAAAGGACTCTCTAATAATCAAGTCAGTATACTAATCGATCATGATATGAAATTAGTATTTACTCTGTTTAATGGGTTTCTTTGGGTTACCTTAGTTTGTTCTTGGTGTTTTACATGCTTCTCCTTTTATAACTTTTTGGCTTTCATCTTGATCATCCGTTCTTCTTTTGATCGAAGGACCCTGCTTTTATCAAAGGCCAATTGAGCTAGTTGTCCACTTGCTTTTGCTGTTGATCGTTGGATTCAAAACTATTAGACAGTTGGGATATTTGTCAAGCATTAGCAGCCAACTTGCTCTTCATTGTGATCTTTGGATGGGTTAGATCGGACGGCTCTCCTTTGCACTAGCCCCGGTCTATGTCTCAATGCACCTGACAATTATTCTCATTAGTTGGATTGGGTTTCGATATAAAAGTCCTCTCGATTCCAAAGATCCACCTTTTAGAATGATATCTTTCTCCTTAATTGTCTCTATGAGCCTAGGTCGGATCTCATTCAAGTTGATATTTCTTTTAGGCCTAATACGTTTTTGGGATTTTACCTTCTTTGAGCTTAAATGCTGTTTGGGAAGTGAGATTTTAGCCTAATTTAGGCTAAAATCCATAGAAAGAAAAAAATAAGTTAAAATAGTTGATAAGACAAAATGTTACATCAAACTCATAATCATATCACTTTTTCTCTCACAAACATCACATCCAATTACAAAAAAATCCAATCATCTTCCTAAACACAAAACTTTTAGCCTACTGTAGACACCCCATTTTTGACCGACCTTAAGACTCAGACGTCATCGATTGAGCGCTCGGTGATCGTGCATGTTTGAGCTCATTTCGAGTTTCCGGAGTTTTTGGCTGAAAGCCTTGCCTCCGGGCCTCTGAACTCTTTGTGCTTTGGCTCGGTTTGTGGACCGAACCTTGTTTTCTCTTCCCTAGAGGGAGGGAGAGGTCTTGTAGACCATCCTTTTGTGGTTGTAGACCACTTTTTGTGGTCGTAGACCACTTTTCCCGCTTGGAGACTAGCTTCCGATTTTTGGAGCCTTCAGTCGCGCGCTTTGTCTCGGGACCACTTAACGTTCTCCGTTTGGCTTGGTTTTCAAACCATGCCTTGTTGCCTTGGTCTAGAGGTCCACTATGGTCTGGGAGACCACTTTTGGTGCCCGTATACTAGTTTTTGAGGCTCCCGGCTGCACGCCTTGCCTCCCGGACTCTTGTCTTGCATCCTTTTTGGTTTTTTTTTTGTACAAACCTTGTTTTCCTTGTTTGGAAGGTGGTATAAGGGTGGGAGACCAGTTCTTCCCCTTCGAGACCACTTTCTTTCCTGCCAGCCAGTTTTCTAGTTGGCCAACTGGTTTTCTTGGTCTTTGGACCACCTTTTCTGGTCGGCCACCACACCACTACCTTGCTTTCATGCTGCAGACCACCTCCCCCCCATGGCCGACCACTTTTTACCCTGGCCGACCACTTCCACTAGTCGGCAGACCAGTGTAAGTAGCTAGCCGACCACTTCAAGTGGTTGGCCGCTTTCCAATTCATTCTTGGAGATATTTTTTAGCCAGCTGTAACAGCTGGAGGGCACAGAAGTGATCCTCCATACACTATGGAGGGATGGCTTTAGGCCTAAGCTTATCCAACAAGCTTAACCTTTGGTTCTCTATATAAGAGAACCTCTCCCCTCCTTCTCCAGGTTCAGAATTTTGTGCTTGAGAGATATAGATACACATTTGTCTCTATCTTGCTCTTTGCTTCACATGTGTGCTTCAAAAGTGCCTTTTTATCACACTTTAACACACAAACACATAGTGAAACACCATACTCTTGGAGCTGAGGTCCCTTGAAGTTGTCTTTGAAGTTTTTGGACTGGTTTTGGCCAGAAAAAGCTGCTGGAGTTGTTGCTCTAGAGTTGTTCTACAAGGGTGAGAAACTAACCTCTTAAACCCTTATTTTTGCTTAAGCTTTTGGACCTACTTGCATGTTGTTTTAGACCTAACTTTAAACTACAAAAAGCTTTGCTTTTCAGTCCTTAACATATTTGTTTGAGGCCTTGTTGGTGTTGGGCGTAGTCTACCCCCTCTTGTGCCTTGTTGGGCCTTGTTTTGAACCTTCCTTTTAAGCTATTGGGATCACCTTGTTTTGGCCTTCTCACCACTGAAACTCAGAGGAATTTCAGTGGTGGAAATGGTATTTTGAGGTCCCAAATAGGAGAGGGTCATCCCCTCTCCTTGTGTTCTTGAATGCTTGCTTCATTTGTCTCATTTTTAAGCATGTTTGTTAAGCTCATGTTGGCTCCATATTAGCATGTATTTGGGGTTATTTTGGCATGGAATACCATTGTTTTGACTTGGTTTTGTCACCTCATGCATGCTTAGTACACTTGTAGTGTAAATCTTACAAACTAGCTTTGTGTGCTTCATGAAGTAACATGTCTTTCTAGCTTGTTTTGGGGCCATTTCAGTAGGTTTTTGGCATTGTTTTGCCATGTCATACCTCTATTTTGACTTGGTTTGGTTGGCTTATGCATGCTTCATGCACTAGTAGTGCAATTCCATTAACTAGCCTAATGTATACCATGCTTTAGACCATCATTCTAGCATGATTTTGGCTTAACTTCAAGAAGCTTTTGTCTATGTTTTACCATGATTGAGCTCTGATTTGTGTTCTCTTGGTCATGCATGCATTGCTTTGTATAGCCATGGTTCAATCTTGCTCACTAGCTTTGTGTATTGAGTCCGTTAGCATGCATTACTTGGACTACTATCATGATTTGGCATCATTTGAAATGTGATTTCAATACATGTAGTGTGGTCATACACTTGCATTTGTCACTCTTTCAATGCTTTGAAGGGTTGGTCATTTATGCCTTAAACATGAGCCATTGTGTATGCCTTCATGCCTAAGCTTGCGAGCTATCATTTTGGTGTGTTTTTGGGGTTATTTTGTCATTATATAACTCTAATTTTTGTTGGAAAATCCATCCCATGCTTGGTCTTGGTAGGTGTAGTGTAACCCTCCCTTTTGGCCTTGCATATTCCATGCTTTACGCCTTTCATGCTAGCTTGTTTTGGCTTCCTTCCATGCATGTTTTAGACTCATTTTGGCATGCTCTAGGACTGTTTTGGGTTGTATTTGCCATATGCTTCATGTATTGCATAGCTGTAGTGCAAGTACATATGCTAGCTTTGAGTTTTGAGCATCATAGCATGCTTCATTTGTGTTGTTTGGATGATTTGGCATCACTTAACATGACATTTCAGAGCATGTAGCATTGCCATGTTCCCACTTCTTTCACCTTTGAGTGCCTCTAAGGGTTGTGCATTGTTGCCTTGCTGATGGACCAATACGTATGCATGCATGCTTAGGCCTTGGAGATCCCATCTCAGCATGTTTTGGTCCTTGTTTTGACCTATTTGAGCTCTGTCCATAGTTGGTTCATGCAGTTGTGCCATGAATTGCATGCCCCTTGTATAGTCCTCTTCGCTAGCTTTCATGCTTAAGGGCTCTTGCATGCTTTGCTTGTGTTGTTTGAATGATTTGGCATCATTTCATACTTTATTTCAGTGCATTTAATGTTGTTACACTTCCATATTTATCACTCCTTAAGCACTCTTGAGGGTTGTGCTCTTAGGCCTAGTTAATAGGCCAATGCATGTGCATGCTTGTATATGCTTTTGTGCCTTCATTTCTTAGCATTCTGGCCACTGTTTTGGGCATGGTTGAGGTCTATCCACATTCGGTTTAAGTCCATTTAGCATGTTTATTTGCATGTTGCTTGCATGCTTATGTTACACTGCATTGAGTATGCCATGTTGTTCTTAGCATTGTGTATGCCATATCGTTTGCATGCTTATGTTACATTGCATTGCGTATGCCATGTTGTTCTTTGCATTGTGTATGCCATGTTATTCTTTGCATTGTGTATGCCATGTTGTTAATTGCATTGTGTTATGTATGTTGTTGCTTGCATTGTGTTTGGATTAGGTGTTAGTCCAAACATGAGAAACAAGGGACGTTTCTTACTTGAAGTGATGAAACGTACCTCAATTCTTGGTCGCCGACCCTATTGATCATGCATGGTAGAGGTCAAGGCTTTATGTGTTTATGTGTGCATTCATTTCATATTGAATTGTGCAATTTGGCTTCTCGGCCATCATGCATTGAAATGCGCGATTGGTGGCCTGAGGGTCGAGAACCGCACTCCCTTGAGCTTATGAAATGATAGGGAGGGTGGTTGTGCACACATACCTTGAAAATACATTGCCATGCCCTTTCTTGCTCTCTGTTGCAGCAAACTGGAGAAGTGCAGCAAAAACTGGTTGGCCGACCAGGAAAACTAGCTGGCCGACCACTTTTTCTGGTCTGCAGCAAAGATAGGTGGTCGACAGGTGGTTGGCAACTCCAGAAAGTGGTCGGCCATGTTCCTACAGGTTCCCATGGTGGAGTTAAAGCTTTGTGGAGCTTTGTGCAATGTTCTGAGGTCAAATGAAAAACAGAGGCAAATTGGGGCATCGGGATGGATTTCCGAACGAGGCGACCGAGCATGCATGCACTCCTCATCCCGAGAACCACTTTTTACTGCTTTCCTTAGCTAGTTTATGCTTTGGTTCTGTACTTAAGTAGTTAATGCATTTAGCTGCTTATTTGTGTTGTAATAACTAGTTAGTTAACTTGTTAGTTAATTAGCTTTGTTTTGTACTTAATTAGTTAGCTTGTTAGTTAATTAGTTTTGTGATGTAATAATTAGTTTAATTAGCTTAGATTAGCTAGTTAGCTTCTTATTTGGACCCTCCGTCGAGAGGGCCAACTGTTGTAATAAGTGTGCGTGTGTGCGATGCATATCTTCCAACCCCCATTTCTTTCTCCCTTTTACTTACCTGCTTTCAGTGGTTAGTTTTAGGACATATTTGGTTTAGCATACCTTATGCTTCGCATGCGTGCATTCATTCATCTGTCTTGCATGCACCGGGCTCGGCGCATCATACTAACTGCATTGTATTTCAATTCCAATTTGAATAAATGTACCAAGTTGCATTTCACATGACATCTTAGGATAGCCGAGCCCATCTTAGTTGCATTTTGCATGTGTTGCATTAGTCATCTTAACATGAACTAGGATCATGCATGATTTCTAACTAGCTCTCTGTTTTGGCTTGGAGTACACTGTGAGTGTTTACGCTTTAGCATACTGCATGTGTGTAAGTGCTGCCATGATAGCATGCTTACCATGAGGCTAACTGCTTAAGTGTTTAACTGCATAAATGCCTGTGGATAAAGGTTGGATTGTTTGAATTGGAACAATTCATTGACATCCGCGACTTAGCCTACTTGCGAGTAGCAAACTTCAAACTATTTTAAAACAAATGAACATGCAATGTTTTGTTCCAACTTAAGCGATCTAGTCTATACTTGTTTGTTGTGCACGTCACATAGTAATGATAGATTAATAAACCAGAATAAGAACACATGTGTTTTCAAAAACAAAATATCATCTTAGTAAAGGCCGATCCTTTGATCGGGCGAGCGGGGGTGCTCATTGCATGACCTTCCCCTCTCGTACCCAAGTTCCCAAGCCGAGGCAACTTTGGTGATGACGGACACGTGGCCTTAGGCACAAGTCAGGGTTTCCTAAATTTTCCAAAAATAAAACATTTAGGTGGCGACTCTGTATCTGGCAAAGCAGTCCATGTTTGGCACTTCTTTATTAAAATCGATTTTTCAAAACAATTTGTCGGATTTGGACTCTTTGGTGATTTATCGGTCTCACATTGCACTTTGTGAGATTAGATTCAGAACCGTGATAGGAGTCCAAACTGTAGTAGCTAAGAACAAAATGAATTCACGCCCTCGCGCGCAGAGCCGGGAGTTCTCGAGCAGTCTACACCTACTAAAATAATCAAAAATAAAATAACTTACTAAAATAACAATTTTCCAAACACCTACTGAGTTAGACCTGAAATCATATTTTTTCAATCCGCATTAATTATGATATTTATTTTATAAAAAATGAATTTAAAATATTTGTTTTAGTGGTATTGCAGTGTCTTTATCAATGATAACAAAACAAAGGATTTCCCTTTTTTTTTTTTTTTTTCATCTTTCTTTCTATTTTCCCTTAAACCAAACACAACCTATATTTAGGGTTTTGCAAATCGTACGTAGCTGCTACAAGGTTTTAGAGGGTTTAAGGAGAGAACATCCATACTCAGCACCCTCATCTGAAACTTAGATCAAAGAACAACAACAGCAACAACAAATGTCAGATTACGTTCCTCAAGAGGTGTGGATCGATATCCTCACCAAACTCCCAATTAAAACTCTCATTCGATGCATCAGCGTATCCAAATCATGGTACTCTCTCATCACTACCCCTACTTTTATTTCCCAACACCTCAATCGAACAACTGTTGCAAACAATGATCTCCTACTTGTTAGGAACTACTCTGACAACTCAAAGAAAGAACACTATTCATTACACTTCGATAACCACACATTCAATGCATACAAAACCCTAGATTTTCCATTCATGACCCTGAATCATTATTTTAGGGTACTTGGGTGTTCTAATGGGTTGTTATGCTTGTCTGATGACCAGTTCTATTATAATCACACCATGATTTTGTGGAATCCATCCATTAGGAAGTATGTGAACCTTCTGTGGCCTTGCGTCACCTTTAATTTGCACGCTCCGTTTATGCATTCTATTGGGTTTGGCTTCAATGTTGCCAATAATGATTACAAAGTGGTCAGGGTTGTGCATCTCCAAGAGCCTTGGGGGTACAAGGCTCCACCCGAAGTTGAGATTTATGAGCTAACCACAGGCTCTTGGAGAAGTGTTAATCCTGTGGGGTTTCCTTATATTTTTGGTGAACATAGTTCACAGGCTTTTCTCAATGGGGCTGCCCATTGAGTTGGGCATTATCCGAATAAGTTGGGTGGTCCTTCTAGTAGTTTGATTGTATCGTTTGATATGGGTAATGAGGCCTTTGGTGTGATCATGGTGCCAGAGGGTTTATCTTTTCCGCCTTTGCAGAGCTGTGTTGCCGTGCTTGAAGAATGTCTTTCTGTGATTCATTTTACTTTGTCTTTGTATGGTGATACGTGTTGCGTTTGGGCGATGAAACAATATGGTGTACCTGAATCTTGGACCAAACAATTCACTGTTGATCTTAAAGAAGGCTTGTGAGGAGTGTTTGGATTCATAAAGAACGGTGAGGCATTAATGAAGAAAATAACTTCGTACCGAGAAGTTGACACTTTGGTTTCGTATGACCCCAAAAGTGAATTGAAAAATCTTGGAGTCACTGGAAATCCAATCTCATTCTATGTGGATAATTTCGTGGAGAGTCTAGTCTTGCTGGACCTAGTAAATGGAGAATTTGGGAGGCAGCCAAATTGTGGAGAGAAGAAGATGCTGAAGGGGAAATGGAAAATTGAGGAAGAGCATGAAGAACATGCAAGATACATACCTCTTAAATTATTGTCCTTATATTGACATAGTCATACTCAAATGTCAAAGCTTGTCATTGCATAAATATTTCCTCAATTAAATGTTAATATGTTGTTAATTTGTTTTTACTATGAGTTGTTTCTTATTTAGCATCTCTTCCAAAGGACTATTATAGTGTTAACTATGACACTATGTAAATGTCTTATATGACAAAGACATTTTTTTTCCTATGTCAGGTTATGGCTGAGTCAGAGGATCAAACTGATGAAAGAAGCAAACTGTGAAGCCCTTCAAAGTACCATAACGCAATATTTAGCTTTTAGTTGTTTACCTATCTCTACTTTATGGATATAATAGCTTTTTTATGTAGTTAACACCTTACCTAAGTGAAGATGTATATTCTCTAATGTACTTTTTTGAGCAATGTGGGTGATAGTTCTCCCCAAGTATCTAATTTGGAAGGAACTGATTATGTTTATCAGTTGACTTCTTTTATAAAATTCTTAACGTATCAATTTCTCTTCTATTTTTATTTTTCATGCCAAATTGCTATTATATATCTTCGTGTGGGGTTCTTTGTAATTGTGAATGGAATTGACATTGACATGGTGGCACCTTTCAAGCTAAGCTTTAGGTTATCATGATCTTTAATAGGAAATCTGAAGCTGGTATGAAGAAGATTGATCTTACTTGATAGCTCTAATTTATAATATTTCTACAGTATCTATTGTCGATAGTTTCTTGGTTGACAAAATTGAGTAAAGAACCGGGGAGAAGGATTTCTAGATTTATCTACAAAGTTGCATTATTATCTAACAAATCTATGTTATTTATATAACATATTTGGATTATTCATACACGCTAGTCTGTAAATGCTTTGTTGTTGCCTCCCTTTTCTTGTAGGACAAGTGTTAATCTAAACGATTGTAGAGAAACACCATTTTCTTGTTACTTATATTATTTTTCTTCATTTTTCCCATTCTTTGTATCTTTATGATTTCTATATGAATAAGCACTTTATTTATGTTATTCATAACCGAAAGAGAGCATGCTTGATTAGTTACTATTCTTATGCAGGCAATTAGGGTTCTTTTTTTTTTATGTTTAATAGATTTTTAGCATGAATGCATTCTTGGAACTATCCCAAGCTAGCTGTAAATAAAACAAACTATTATGTTACTCAGTTACAAGTACCAAAACTAGCAACAAATGATAACAGGTCATTTTATTTTCTTTTTTGATCCTCAATGGAACTAACATTCTCACATAAATGTAGAGTATGGAATTATGGATCATATCAACATCAATGGAATCTCACGATGGCTTAAAAAGTGATAATTGGAACCGTAAGTTATCATTTCCTATTATATTGATTTTTTTTATTATTTATATTGTTATATTGGGGCTTTAATTTGTTGTGCACATATAAATTATTTGCTGCATGTCATGTACATATGGGCATAATGGAATAGTGATGGTAACAGCAATTTGGGAAGCATGGAATGCTTCTCGTTTCTCCGAGAGCAAAGTGAACTGACGGATTTGGTGAAATATTATATGTCATTTATAATATTATGATCCTTTTTGTTGGGTAAGCTTACTACCCTTAGCCCAACTACCTATTTATATCATCATTGTTTTGTTTTTATAACTATCATTTCTGCATTAAGTAGTAAACATAATTTATGAACCAGCGATATTGAGTAGAGGCCGACCTTTTGGTCATGCAAAATGGGTGCCTTATGTGTCATCTTGTACCTTAGCTCAATACCTAGCTCTTTGGTGACATAAAACGGTGCCTTATATTGGAGTCATTTGGAGGATTTGGGTTACAAAAAACAAATGTCCACTTTGTCAATTAGATCTCTAATTTAATAGTTAATAGCTTTGTGGGAAATTGCATTTGTTGGCATTGGAAATAAAAGACTATAACTATGAATCATTGATGTTTATTTGTGGCTTCCCGTATTATATCTTCAAGTCCCTTAGTTTGAGACTCTTGACCCTCAAAAAACAATAGAAATAAATGAATTTTGGACGATCTTGTTGGTAGAAATGGGGTGAAAACCACTTATGGTGGTTCACAAAAACAAATACAAGAGAGAGAATTTATAATCTAAAAACAAATTTATTTCACTCAAATATTTAGAGTACACTGAAGAGGATAAACAAACTCTTACTCTCCAACTCTCTTCTTTCTCCCACACTCTGATCTCTACCATACATAGGCTATTTATAGTTAAACTACACAATGTAAAACCATTAAATGCAAATGTAGCTAAGGCTATAAATTTCAAACAGTTGCAGCCAGCCATTGTTGAAAAACTTGATTTCAGCCTTCATGCTTCTAATCTTAGCTAGGCCGATGGAAAAGAAAGACTTTCATTATAAGTTAGCAGTGAAGCAAGATTACTTCACAACATCCCCCCTTAATCTTGATTCTCCATGCTGTTTCATCCCGAGCATTATCTTCATTCTGTTGAACAGATCATTTTTCAATGGCTTCATGAAAATATCTGCAAGTTGATCTTGAGAGTTGCAAGGAAATAATGCCACCTCTTTATTTTTCACATGCTCTCGAATGAAATGATAGCAGGTGTCAATATGCTTACTTCTTTCATGATAAACTAGGTTCTTTGCTAATGCAATTCCTGAGCGATTATCAACATAGGTCTCGGTAGGATTTTCTTGTGGAAATCCTAAATGCTTCAGTACATTTCTTAACCAAATTGCATGGCACAGAGTTGAGTTTGCTGCAACATACTCAGCTTCGCAAGTTGACAATGTCACAATAGTTTGCTTCTTGGACGACGAAGTGAACACTGTATTTCCCATAAAGAAAGCAAACCCAGTAATACTCTTTCGTTCATTTAAGTCACGTCCCGAGTCACTATCTGAATAGTCAACAAGACTAAAATTATCATTCGGTTTATAGAATAAACCATCATCGATTGTAACTTTGATGTAGCGAAGAATCCTCTTTGCTACATAAAGGTGTGACTGATCCGATGTTTCCATATATCTGTTAATCAGTCCTACTCCATAGAGTATGTCTGGCCTAGTGCAAGTAAGATAGTGAAGACTTCCAACTAAGCTCTTGAAATAAGTTGGATCCATATCGCCCGCCTTTGTACCTTTTTTAAGCTCCACTCCCCTATCTATAGGAGTGTTCACAAGATTGCAATTCTTCATTCCATATCTCTTTAGAATTTCCTTGGCATAGCCACTTTGGGAAATAAAAATTCCATCTTTTCTTTGTGCCACTTCAATGCCAAGAAAATGAGCCATCAATCCAATATCTGTCATTTCAAATTCTTGGACCATGCTTTTTTTAAATTCTTTGAACATGACTGGATTGTTTCCGGTGAAAATTAGATCATCAACATAAAGACAAGCAAGCAACATGCTTCCATCAGCTTCCTTCTTCAAATATAGTGCGTGCTCATATGGGCATTTTTCAAAACCATTGTCATGAAAATACTGATCAATTCTAGTATTCCATGCACGCAGAGCTTACTTCAATCCATAAAGCGTTTTCTTTAATTTGTACACTTTGTCTTTATGCCCATTCTAAACATACCCCGAAGGTTGTTCAATATAGATTTATTCTTCAACAAAACCATTAAGAAATGTAGATTTCACATCAAGTTGATAGATTTGCCACTTGTACTGGGCAGCCAAAGAAATCATTAGCCTGATAGTCTCCAACCGAGCAACTAGAGCAAACATCTCTCCATAATCAATTCCAGCTCTCTGCATGTAGCCTTTTGCCACTAATCTTGCCTTGTACCATTGCACTTTACCTTACGCATTTTTCTTTGTCTTGTATACCCATTTCATTCCAATGGGTTTGTGCCTCTCTGATAGACTGGTAAGCTTCCATGTGTCATTTTTCTCAATTGCATGAATTTCTTCATCCATTGCTTTCTTTCATTTATCTTCTTGGATGGCTTCTGAGAAAGTAAGTGGATCACTATCTGCGAGTAGGCAGAACAAATTCAGATCTTCTTCTTCTGTAGTTTCATATATCTTCTGCAAATTTCTCATTGGTCTTGGTTGTTTGAAAAAACTATCATCTGTTGATGATGATGCATCACTTCTGTGAGAAACTGGCGATCTAGGTGCAGATATTCTATGTAGAGGAGTTTGTGGCTCATCTTGAACTCTTGGAGCTTCAACTGGCACTTCTAATGTTTCATCTTCAATAATAAGCTCCACATCTTTAACAGCTTCATCTTGATTCCAATTCCAAGCTTCTTCTTCTTCAAAGATCACATCACTACTCATGATCACCTTCTGGGTGATGGGATTGTATAACTTGTATCCCATTGTTCTATCACCATATCCAACAAGGATATATTTCTCTCCTTTGTCATCAAGCTTGGTTCTTCTTGTTTCTGGAATCTTCATGTATGCAACACAACCAAATACTCTGAGATGGTTGACACTCGGCTTGAATGAGCTCCAAGCTTCTTCTGGAGTCATGGAGCGAAGACTCTTAGTTGGACTTCTGTTCAACAGATACACAGCACATGATACGACTTCAGCCCAAAATTGTTTGGGCAGTCCCTTTCCTTTCAACGTGCTCCTTGCCATATCTAAGATTGTGCGATTCTTCCTTTCAGCAACACCATTCAACTGTGGCGTATAGGATGGTGTTGTTTGATGCTTGATGCCGTGCTCTTTGCAATAATTCTCGAAAATATCTGATGTATACTCTACTCCTTGATCTGATCGTAACATCTTAATATAGTAGCCACTTTGTTTCTCAGTAAAAGCTTTGAATTCTTTGAAGATGTTGAATACCTCCGACTTGTTTTTAAGGAAGTACACCCATGTCTTCCTGCTGTAGTCATCAATGAATGTAAGGAAGTATCTATTCTGTCCATTTGATACTGGTTTCAATGGACCACACACATCGGTGTGTACTAGTTGCAGTAGCTTTGAGGCTTTCCAATTCACTGCTTTGGCAAAGCTTGTTCTGT
Organism: Camellia granthamiana; assembly: GCA_036172215.1. NCBI lineage: Eukaryota > Viridiplantae > Streptophyta > Magnoliopsida > Ericales > Theaceae > Camellia > Camellia granthamiana. The sequence continues at coordinate 53,727,606 of CM069911.1, forward strand.
GATGCTTGCCAAGAATGCAGCTTTCACAGACTTCATTAGTATGAGCAATATGATGGAGCCCTTTCACCATATTCTTGCTTGACAATAGCTTCAAGCTTTCAAAGTTGAGATGTCCAAACCTCAAATGCCATAGCCAGTCTTTGTCTTTGATGATGGCACTTAAACACTTCATAGCATCATGTTGGATGTTCAATGCAAACATCCGATTCTTGGACGTTCTCACCGGAGCGATCAAATTACCATAATTGTCTTTGATGGTAAGATGACAATCTTTCATGCTGATGTCGTATCCTTTCTCTAGGAGTTGTCCCATACTCAAAATGTTGTTCTTCATGTTAGGAACATAATAAACATTGGAGATGTAATCATGATCTTCATTCTTGAGCTTGATCAAAATGTTGCCTCTTCCTTTCACTGGAGTCTTTGAAGAATCACCAAATGAGACTTGTGCTTGTATAGTCTCGTCAAGCTCGATGAACAACTCTCTTTTACTACACATGTGATTACTGGCTCTCGAATCTAGATACCAAACATTGTTTTGGTTTTCAATATCTCCATGGTGGACAAACAGGACTGTAGGTCCGCCTTTGTTTGTTTCCTGCTCAGCAAAATTTACTTGCTCTCTGGCTTCTGTTGTTGCTCTACTTCGACATTCATTGTTGTAATACCCGAACTTGTGGCAATGGCAGCACTGAACATTGCTTTTGTCAAATCCTAGTCGGTTGTTATAACCACCTCCTCTTCCTATTGCTCTTCCTCTTGGAGCAAAGTGTGGTTGACTTCTTTCTCCTCTAGCTAGACCTTTTCTGCATCTTCCTCGAAAACCAGAACTTCGGTTGTTATAACCACGGCCTCTTCCTCGACATCTTTGTGATGTCCCCCCTTACTCGTTTTTGTCATCTCTGAAAGACAGCTTTGATTGAAAATCTTGCTCTAGAGAACTTGAGGAAGTCTTCTTGTTGATCATTTGTCCATGAATCTCAAGTGTGCCCATCAACTCATTGGTGGTCATGGCACTAATATCCTTAGACTTTTTTAATGCTACAACCACGTGCTCAAATTTGGGACTGAGTGATCGTAGAATCTTCTCTATCACTTGAAGAGATTCCATCTTCTCTCCATATCTTCTAATCTGATTAACAATGGTCAATGTTCTGTTGAAGTACTCAGAAATTGATGCATTCTCATTCATGTGCAGCATATCAAATTTGCCACGTAACACCTGGAGTCAAACTCTGATCGTCTTCTCAATTCCACGGTGTGAATTGCGAAGAATACTCCATGCCTCTTTAGAGGTTGCTGCTGTTGAAATCTTCTCAAAGCTTGACTCATCAATGCCTTGATAGAGTAGATACAAGGCCTTTTTATCTCTCTTCCTTGAATCTTTTAACGCCGTCTTCTGAGTTTCATTTAAATTTCCTTAATCTTCGAGAGTAGCTGGCTCAACATACCCTTGATCCACTAACTCCCACAAATCTTGTGAGGCTAGTAGGATTTGTACTTGAGCACTCTAATTTTCATAGTTCTCCTTGCTGAGTTTTGGAAACTAGGGCTAAAAAAAATTGTTTGTGTTAGCCATTGGTTGACTTTCTACAAATTTTCAGGATGTAATTTGCAAATTCTGACCATACTGATGTGTCCAAAATATTTCAAATAGTTGGAAAGCAATATTGGATCAATAAAAAAAGACTTCAAACGACTTAGATTTAGCCAAAATAGTTGGACAGTTCAGATCGACGGAATCTGGAACTTTTGAGAAGCACGAGATAATTTCTCAAAATTGGCTGATGTCAGCGGCTCGATCTATGGCTTGGCGGCGCGGCTCCTCTCTACGGCTTGGCAAAAAAAATAATTAGAACTGCTACCGGCGAGTTTCGAACTCCCGTCCTATGTAATTTAGAAGCAAGAGTAAACCATTTTTCCCAACAACTCCCTTGTGCTTTATATCTCAAGTTATGTTATTTAACGTAACTATTGTTTACTGTGTCTGAGTCGTCTTCTTCCTCTGGTTTGCAAGTGCGGCACATAGTGCACGTCTCGTTACACACACCAAAATTAAATACTAAACTATACCAAATTCTTTCAGAATAATGGCAAGTCCAGGTATCGATCCATAGGGACAATTGTGAAATTAAACTAATTTAAATGGTAAATTCTTATATTAATTTTGATTAAAAAGATTGATTGTTCATAACCTAATTTAATAACAAATAAAATAAATGAAGTGATTAAACTAGCAATTATAAATAAAATTGGATTTACTGATTTGGGAAAAAATCTAGGACAATGAGTTCACCACTAGTTACGCAAATAGAGTTTTAAATTGAAATCAATTATGTCACGGTTCGAATGGAATAATTCTTCGCAACTACAAGTTCAAAGCATTTAACAAGAAAATCATCGCGTCCAATGTACGGGCACGAACCATCTCAAGTAGTACAAATCATTCACTCTAAACTATGGTAGCGACACGACTCATCTCTCGTAGTATGGTTCGTCTCATACCTTAAATGTGAAAGAATAGAAAACTATAGTATGGAAAACATTCAACAATCACAGAAAGCCGAATACTTAAAGTAATAATGGAAAATAAATATACGAAACCTCTAAAACTCCATAAAATTGTTCAAACCTTTACATAATTAAAAATCAAAAAGAAAACCTAATTACATAGCTAGGGTTTCATCAAAACCCTAGAAAAGAATAATCTAGCCACTCATGGAGGAGTGAGAAGAGGTGGAAGAGATGGGAGAGATGGAAGTCCCCATGAAAGTTGTCTTGAAAGCTTGAGAATCCTCATTTTCCTCCAAACCCTAGCCTCTCTCTTCTTGGAATTTATTTCAAAACCCTAATCCAGCCTCTTTCTTGCCTATTTATACTTCAGCTGCCTTTCAAACAGGTTTAAAACATCGGGCCCGTTTTCCAAGAAAAGTCAACGCACGTCCGAGAAGCTGTTTTCTCTCCAAATTCTGTATTTTTGCCCATTTTATGCTCCGACTATGTACAACTTGATTGACATTAAACATACATAAAATATATAGTTTGACAAGCAAGTAAAGTTAAGAGATCCTAATTAAAGGCCTCAATGTTGTACAATTCGGCCTTAATCACATCCCCCAACTTACAACTTGCTAGTCCTCAAGCAAGTAATAAAAATAAAATTAAATTAAACAAATCTAGCTATTTCCTCTTTCGTGGGAAAACAGTTGCATTTAGCATATGCAACAAGCCTTTAAACCACAAAGTTACCCCAAGTGAACGAGTAAAGTCTCGTGAGGGTTTCCAGAAATGATACCCACAAACATTAACATATTCATATATGCCCAACAATTAACCACACTACTCCACATAACAATCAACTTATGTGTCACTACAGTGTGATATTAAGACATAATGAGTCATTAAAGACACAATGGACAAGCATGAAAGAATCTATTGAGTCAAAACCACAATTCAGTTAATATAAAAGTAAAGTCTCCTGTACTTGTGCATGCTAGTAGACAAATCATCAGTACCCTTGGTGTAAAGTGCAATCTCCATATTAGTTAACTGTCTACTATAATAGCCCAGTGTAACTCATAATAACACCCAACATATGCAGAAAAACTAAACTGTTGCAACCAAGATTCTCAAAAGTTTTTTTTTTCTTTTTTTTAAATGACTGTGCAATGTCCTGATCCATTAAACTTTCTAATCAACCCATGTAACAAGCATCGGACCAATAACTCCCAAACCAGACGGTTTTAGGCCACTAGGTATGAAGACACCCCTACGGGCTTAATAACTCGAGTTGAAAAGGCTACGAATCCGAGCAAGTCATTCTCCTTATTTTTCCTTAACTGTGCAATGTCTAAGTCCCTTAAGATTTCTAATTAATCCATGTAGCAAGTATTGGGCCAATGAATCCCAAACCAGACGGTTTTAGGGCACTAGGTGTAGAGACACCCCTACAGGCTTAATAACTCGAGTTAAAAAAGCTACGAATCCAAACAAGCAAGTGTTTTTTTGTTTCTTTCTTTTTCTTTTTTTTTAAGAATCTTGGCTCCTCATATATTCTTTTCTGCAACCCTAGCCATTATCAATGATGTACACCAGGGATTATAATAAAGAGGTCACCGCTATGATAGTGTGTTCATGTGAATTAAGGCATACTCATGACAAATGTACTAATACCACAAACACAAACAACTCTCCTAGTGCAAACATCAAATGCAAGTATCTACCTAATAAACCCTTTTCATACAAGTCTACTATGCTCCCCAATTAACTTATGCAAATATATCATCACCCTACTAGCAACAAGTCACATCAAGTGAAGTAATGCAATTAAGTGAAACAGGTATAAGCATGAATTAAGAGCCAAATAGAAATGCACAAAAGAAAATACAACCCTCATCCCCCAACTTGAATATGACATTGTCTTCAATGGAAAAGTAAAGAGAAATGAGAGAATATTACCAGAGATTGTAGATGCACATCCAAGTAGGCATATAGTAACACACACACACTTCACACGCTTTTTTTTTTTTTTTTTTTGAAAAGAAGAAATAACTAAAAAGAAAAATAAAAATAAAAGAGACAAAGCAATATATAGGCTGGTACTACTGAGAATCCGGTTGCGGTGGTGGCGGGAAATGCTGGGCAAACAAGGCGTGCATCAAAGATCGCGTCTCAAAGGCTTCATACTGAACCTGTTGGCCGAGCTGATCAAAACTATCACGCCCCGCTTTTTATGCCAATAGATACCATTACCAAATCCATTATTATAACACAATTTCAGAGATCATGCGCAGAAGTTCAATACAATAATGAGTACCATTATTAAACATTCTCTCATTCGAATATGAAATGAATGCAACATGAGATAAAAATAAATAAATTGCCCAAAAGCGTACATCTTTTGAATTTAAAAAAAAGGGTTTAACCCTTTTTACATCAATGGCATTCTGCCTACAAATAAAACGCCCCGTGGCCAACACATAAAGAAGATCCTCGATCTTGAGACCTTTCTTGACGTTCACCTGAAAAACAATTAGCAACGTGGGATGAACATAAAGTCCAGTAGGGATCCCAAACAATAACAACATACAGATAGGTATGATCATGAATGCTTTAAATCATAACAAATACATAATGTGATGGTTTACACCGAAACACACTTATATAAGAATTTTTCTCAAAATCATTCATTTCGTTCAACAACATAAGTAATTTACCTTTTCTTCCTTCTTGTTACCTTTTGCCAAAACTCATATGACAGTAACAAGTTCTTAAAAACAATGTCACCAAGCCCATTACGCTTTCTCCCCTTTCCAGACTTACACTTGATTTACCTTTTTGAAACATGTTCACAAGTATCCAAAGTTCTTCACATTATTCACCCTCTCAATACAGTACTTACGTCTGTTTCCAACATACTCATATCTATACATATATTCCTTTAGTACAAAAGGAAAATAACAAGCAACCAACAACTATCTACTCAACAATTGAGACAACTCGGTCTTCCAGAACCATAACCATCATAACCCATAATATACCTAGATACACTGAGACAATAATGATAAATAAGATCTGTTCTACCTGCCTTAAGCACGGTAAACCAAGGATACAGCTTCCCAATACGAAATGCCAGGCCAAGGATACACCTCAAGCCATTTTAGTCTTACTTCATTTCATTATAATTCATTTCAAGTTAATTTATTTCATCTCAATTCATGAGCCAATTCATTACATTTTAGACACCCAACTGAGGCTACAACTCAATGGTTCTCAATCAACACAATTATTACACAAACACTTCAATTTGCCATTTTACGAAAATTTTGTTCGCGAGAATCGGCACCCATGTATATACAAATATACGCACGGTTTCGGGACTTTCATCCTGGACACTCCGGCCAACTTAATTTCAGTGGAGTCCATCCCCTATCTCCTTCCAAACATGGAGTACATCCCCTTTCTTCTCCCAAACATCATATATATACAATGTATTTAAAACATGGTCATATTCAATGACAACCAACAAGAGATTAGTTTTAATTCACCTAATCCTCATGCAATTTCTACAATAGTCATAGCTATCCTCCACCGATAGCCCAAGATAGATATACAATCTCCAAAATAGATAAACTATCCATATTTTCATAGGTGAGAGATAACAAGTGTCCAACTCCACCATTTACATTCATATCTATCCATTTCTACATCTAATACGAAAGGAAAACAAAAATTCAATTCTCGCAAGACTTTCAGTCCAATAACAATGATAATATGTAAAAGTTCCAAAATCCGACCTCAAGTTCATTATCAATTCACAAAGGGTGATGATTTCATTTTCTTTCAAAAAGACCACTTTTCTTTATTTTACAATCCACACGACTCCAACCATTTTCTAAAAATTCATTCTCGTCATTTTATAAAACCAAAACCAAATCCATCCTCTTTATTTTACAAAACCAATTCCATTGGTATCAAAACCATAACTCGACTCAACTTCATGTGATTAGTTTAAAACAATACCAACACCGTGGTTACTTCTCTTTTTATTTTCTTTTCATATAAACACAATTTTACAACCCATATTAGCAACATATAAAGATTATTCAACTTCCTCCCTTTTAAATCCATTATATCAATAATATTAAATTAGAACTTTCTTCCCTCTCTTCACAAACATAATCAATCATCTCCCAAGTAACCCAACAACAAACAACTTAATAACTCCAATGACAAATATCAAACCCTAGATCCTCTTTCATGGATCTCAACAAAATCCATAATGAATATGATTTCTATGCAATAAGATCCACCACACATCTATCTATAGACGAGGTATTAGAAAGGAGCAAAGAAATCCCTACCTCTTGAAGTGAAGAGATGACAACCCAAAATTCACCGGCGATAAAACCACGAACTATTTGGACCAAAAGAAAGCCCTTGATGAGATCTACAATCTTTCTCAAATGACCATGGTGAAAAGATCACTCTAGGTGAGTAGATCTAGAGATCTAGGTGCGAAAAGTCAAGTTTTAGAGAGAGAATAGAGAAATCACGGTTTGAGAGGAAAAGAGAAGAAAAAGGTAAGGAAAAGAGAAGAAAAAGGTTAAGTGAGGACCTATTTATAGTACTAGGTCAAAATAAAAATAAGTCCCAAAGTCAACCCAAAATATCTGGTCAAAATCCCCAAAAAATAGGCTCCAAACCGACTGAAAAATCTGGAAAAAAAAGTCGCAGGTGTCGACCCTTACAGCAGAGGTGTCGACCATTTAGGCAGAAAGGCAAAAAGTGCAACAAGCAAGGTGTCGACCCTTCCCAGACTGGTGTCGACACCAAAAAATAGCAAGCAACTTCCAGATTCAATAACATACAAGGGTCGAGCCTTCCAGACTGGTGTCGACCCTTAAGGCCAACAACAAAAGGCCAGTGTCGACACCACCAAGATTGGTGTTGACCCCCAAACAAGATTTCTAAGTTCCCAAACAACTTTCCAACGTAAACAAGCGTAAACAAACAATCCCAACAAGTTTAAATCAATTTTCACTCATCCAAAACCAAGATACAACAACATCAAAGATCCCTAAAATAAAATAAAGATTCAAATACACTTCCCAAAAGTTTTAAAAGGGTACAAGTTCTACAAAACACTGCTGGCTCGACTCTTGATATATATAAAAGTTAGTTTGCAGTGATGCAACTGACTGCTGAATGTCGAGCTGGCAGGCGTGTAGCTAGTCGAAGGCCGCCTAAGAATAGTCTCAATGCGCCTGAAAATCCGTGCGCAACCCCATGAGACTCTGGTGGTGATCACGAAGAGTACTGTGGACTTGATCCACAGAGTGCTGAAGCTGTAAGTACTCCTCGCGAGTCATGTAGAATGGGTCCCCTTGGGAAGGCACAGGGGAGGCAGGATGAGGTGGTTGGTTGTGGATAGGGTCTAGGGCCTCGTCAACCGGGGCACCAACCTGCTGCGGAATATGAGATAGGCTATGCTTCCATTCCCGCTGCCCGAAAGTCAGATAAGCTCGATCAATCTCCTCAGCCAAATCAATGGGGAGGCCGTTCAACTCGAAGACAAGTGTCAGCAAGTTGGCAAATGGCAGCAGCCAAGTCAGGTTCTACATAGGTTGAGGCCGAACTGCCTCTCGTAGAAATTTCTGCATATGCATCCAGATGATGTGCGCAAGCGGGACCTGATAGCCATGTTGATAACCGTGTAAGACCCGAACAAACTACAAGTGACGCTCAGCTTTATGCCCAAGTGGAAGGGCATTCTTATGTATGATGGAGTCAATGAATAACAAGCGGCCAGACAACTTGCTCTGGCGCAAGCATGTGAAACTTGTGTCACCATGGGCCCTCGGGAAATACTGTTTGATGAGGTTGTGTATGGATTTTTGGTCCTCAACTTCCGAGAAGGACTGGTATTCCGTCTTGGAGAAGAACCCTAACGCGTCAGCAATCATGGATTCAATGATGTTGACAAGATGACCATCAATGGTGGACAGCAGTCCTTCCTCGGTGAGTGACTCATATAGGTTCTGGTAGAAGAGTCGTACCAAACGAGGATAAGTGGGCGCTGTCACAGTGGCAAAGGCCCAACTGTTGCCGTAGTTGGAGTTGCTCAACGGCTCAAGAAGTGGCCGGGTCACGCTGAAAATATGAAATGTTGAACTGTGTGAGCTTGTGAAGTGGGCGTGAAGCCCACTCCGGCTGTGGCAAGTCATCCAATGGTGGTGGTGAGGATGGTGGTGACGGTGGCGACGGTGGCACCAAGAAGGATGAACCTCTAGCCCTTTTTGGAGGCCTAGGTGGACAGCCGTCTACTCATATCCTGCACACACCAAAAGCAAATAGACACAAACCCGTGGAACCAATCATGAGAATAAAGCAAAATATTAAAGCACAAGTCTGCCCACTAATGTACTACATGCAATTCTCATTTTTTTTGACAGCCCAGTTTGTTTGTTTTTTTTTTTTTTTTTTTTTTTTTTTTTTAAAGATGAACTATCATGATTTGAACAAAAATAAAAACACTACTCTACTTCTCTACTCCTACACCCACAAATCTACACGAAAAGGAAAAGTTACCTTAAAAGAGTGGAAAAAGAGGGAGAAAGAAGGATGATTCGTAGGAAAAAAATGATGGTCGCCGGAGATTCAACGGACGGAGAAGAAATAGGGAGTCGATGGTGAGATGGTGGTGAGGAAGAAGAAATGAGAGGTGAGGGTTGAAGGAAGAAGAAGTAGGTGATGGTGGGGGTATGATGAGTTGGTGGGTTTGTGAGGTGAGAGAGTGAGAGAGAGATAGATGATGAGAGGTAGAGAGAGAGAGTGTGGTTGAGAAAGTGATAGGACAAAAGAGGATTTAGGTTTTGTTGAAATCATTTTTTTTTTCCAAAAACAAAAATAATTAAAATAATATAAATAAATAAATAAAAATAAAAAATAACAAACTGAATTTTTTTTTTTAATTATTAGTTTTATTATTTTTTTATTAAAAAAAAATCAGTTATCCTAAAATAGATAAAATATATATATATATAAAGAAGAAATCTTTTTTTATTATTATTATTTTTTTTATTTATATATTTTTTTTTATAGAGAAATACAACAAATGGAATTAAATAAATAAATAAAGAAAACAAACTGCATTTTAAAACAAACTGCATTTTTTTTTTTTTTTTTGAAACGTCGTAACGCACGTGCGGGATTGATCCACGCACGCGCGGACTCACCCCGCACCAAGCACGCACCTGCATATAAAGCAGGCCAAAAACAAATTCAAAAGAGTGTTTCCCGCACGTACAAGGCCTAGGCCGCACATGCAATGTTTCCAATTTTTTTTTTTTTTTTTTTTGGGAACGACGTTCCACACGTGCGGCTAGGTTGATGCACCACCTCCACGCACCTGAAATTAATGCAGTATGCAACTTGTGCAATGGAATATTCACCGCACGTGCGGGAATTTTTTTTTTTTTTAACCCAATTAAAATTACATGGAATTACCACCCAATTAACCTTTCAAATCATTTTTACCTTCGGTTCACTTCCAAAATAAATAAAGAATGCTCACCAAAGGTATAATCTTCACGCGAAAACCACGAGTACTACTTTTCTCCCTAACAGTGTTTGTAACTTTCCCTATTCTCCAATAGGGTGACAGACTAGATTGATTCGGTATCCAGAATCGAGGCACATAAAGCTAACTCGACCTATGGGACTGCTATATAGAGTTCAAGCCGGGGTGGTTTTGAAGCAATCTCCACACCCTTGGGTGTTTAAACCAGACTCTAGTCTCGGAAATTCCAAACCTTTGCGTTCTCAGCTTTGCCATTCGAACTCTAGTTTCCACCGTCTCAGTTGGTCTCCTAGGAACTCACTACAAACACAGTTAGGTGGCTATACCAAACCGTCAAATGCCGTTCGGGCACGGCTAACACCAAAGGAATTACACCTTTAGAGGATTTAAAGTCTCCTAGATGCAAATAAAGCACAACAAGAATAAAGAAAAATAGAATAGAATAGAAGGGAAAGAAAAGAGAACAAGCATCAATCTCTCAATCATAGTAAAAAGGGTCCATCAAAGCAATGGACTCAATCATATCCTCATTCCCAATCCCCTCTATATATGGCTTCAGTCTTTGGCCATTCACTTTGAAAGTGTGGCCATTCTTTGGATCTTGCACCTCAACGGCGTCATGAATAAATGCCTCTACAACCACAAAGGGACCATCCCATCTTGATCTAAGCTTACCCAGAAAGAGTCTCAATTTTGAGTTAAAAAGCAACACTTTTTGGCCGGGTTCAAAGGATTTTCTATTAATGTGTTTATCATTGAATTCCTTAGTCCGAGATTTAAAAATTCTCGAACTCTCATATGCATCATTCTGAATTTCCTCCAACTCATTGAGTTGTAATTTCCGGTTGAGCCCAGCCGCCGCCATATCGAAGTTAAACTTCTTTATGGCCCACAATGCTCGATGCTCAAGTTCAACCGGGAGATGGCAAGCTTTGCCAAACACCACCCTATATGGTGACATCCCAATGGGTGTCTTATAAGTAGTACGGTAGGCCCATAATGCATCAATCAAACGTTGTGACCAATCTTTCCTACCTGGCCTCACCGTTTTCTCTATTATGTGCTTTACCTCCCTATTTGAGACTTCCACTTGGCCACTAATTTGAGGGTGGTATGGAGTGCCAACTTTATGAGTGATAGAGTATTTCTTAACTACCGACTCAAAGAACCGGTTACAAAAATGTGTACCCTGATCACTAATTATGGCTCTAGGAAACCCAAAATGACTAAAGATGTTTTCATGCAAAAATTTGATTACTACTTTATGATTGTTTGTTCGGGTGGCTATCGCCTCCACCCACTTAGACATATAATCTACTGCCCAGAGAATATACTCAAACCCGAATGACGACGGGAAAGGTCCCATAAAATCAATCCCCCAAACATCAGAGATCTCTACCACAAGAATAGGGGACATTGGCATCATGTCACGCCGAGATATCAAACCCATTTGCTGACAGCGCAAACAAGTTCTACAAAATTGATGAGCATCTTTAAAAATTGTGGGCCAATAAAACCCGCTTTGTAAAATCTTGGCGGTCGTTTTATGCCCACTAAAATGACCGCCTCATGCAGAAGAATGACAAAAAGTAAGAATGCTATGCACCTCACTCTCCGGCACACACCGTCGGATCACTTGGTCAGACCAATATTTAAACAACTCTGGATCCTCCCAAAAATAATACCTGACCTGGGAAAAGAATCGGTCTTTGTCTTGCTTAGACCAATTTTGAGGAATTTGCCCAATGGCCAAGTAATTCACAATATGTGCAAACCACGGGGGGCTCGCTCGTGACACCACAAGGAGTTGTTCGTTAGGAAACGAATCATGCAAAATTAGAGGGTCACTAGTATATTCAACATGGATTCAGGAGAGGTGATCCGCCACTACATTCTTAGATCCTTTTTTATCTCAGATCTCTAGGTCAAATTCCTGAAGCAACAAAATCCATCTAATTAACCTAGGTTTGGTCTCTTTCTTTGATAGTAAATACCACAAAACGACATGATCAGTGAAGACTATGACCTTGGAACCTAGGAGATAGGACCAAAATTTATCTCTAAGGCAAAGACCACAGCTAGCGACTCTTTCTCGGTAGTAGTATAGTTTAATTGTGCATCCGAGAGAGTGCGACTAGCATAGTATACAGCATATGGTGCCCTATTGATTCTTTGACCCAACACAGCCCCAATAGCATAATCTGAGGCATCACACATGATTTCAAAGGGGAGCGACCAATCCGGTGATTTCATGATTGGGGCGGTAGTAAGGGACATTCTTAGTGTTTCAAAAGCTTTCAAACATACCTCATCAAAGATAAAAGGCGCGTCCGTAACAAGTAAACTACACAAAGCACATGATATTTTACTAAAGTCTTTGATGAACCTACGGTAAAAACCTGCATGCCCTAAGAAAGACCCAATTTGACGCACAGAATTGGGTGGAGAAAGGCCTGTAAAGATATCAACCTTAGCCTTGTCTACCTCTATACCTCGAGGGGACACAATGTGTCCCAACACTATACCCTCACGAACCATAATATGGCTCTTTTCCCAACTCAAAATTAGGTTTGCCTCAGTACATCATTCCAACACTCTAATCAAGCTCCTAAGGCATTCCTCAAAAGATGGTCCAAACACCGAAAAATCATCCATGAAAACCTCTAAGAATTTCCCCACCATATTGGAGAAAATGGCTATCATACACCGTTGAAAAGTCACTGGTGCAATACATAGCCCAAAGGGCATGCGCCTATAAGCAAAAGTGCCAAAAGGGCAAGTGAATGTGGTATTTTCCTGGTCAGCGGGGTACACCGAGACTTGATTATACCCCGAGTAGCCATCAAGAAACTAATAGAAACCCTGCCCCGCTAACCGCTCTAGGATCTGGTCAATAAAAGGTAACGGAAAATGATCCTTCCTAGCCGTGGAATTTAACCTCCTATAATCAATGCACACTCGCCACCCAATAGTGGTTCGTGTGGGGACTAACTCCCCTCTCTCATTCTCAACAACAGTGATGCCCAATTTCTTCGACACCACTTGTATGGGACTGACCCACATGCTATCCGAGATGGGGTATATAATACCCGCATCTAACAATTTCAATACCTCCTTTTTCACCACCTCTTTCATATTAGGATTAAGTCTCCGTTGCATTTCACGAAAAGTTTTGGTGTCCTCCTCTAGGTGTATATAATGCATGCACATGGAGGGATCTATCCTTTTCAAATTAGCCACCAACTACCCTATAGCACTCTAATGTGTCACGAGAACACTCATTAACTAACTCTCCTGCTCTGCAATCAAGTCAGATGCAATGATGACTGATAAAGTATCTTGGGGCCCTAAAAATGCATACTTGAGTATGGCCGGAAGTGGCTTCAACTTAAGTGTAGGTGGTGTAACCAAAGATGGTATAGCGGACTCTCTCGACAGAGGAGGAAGTGACTCAAACCGGGCTTTCCACGGAGGAAAATCCAGTGTAGAAGAAGCATTAAGCAAGGCATTCACCTCCTCAACCGACCCGTCCATATCAAAATTTTCAAACCCAAAATGAGCTAGACAAGCCTCTAGAGGGTCCTCTACAAGAATGAAAGGCAAAGCTTCCTCTACAATCCCATCCACAACATCCACAAATAAGCACTACTCTCTCTCATGGGGTTGTTGGGATGCTTGGAAAACATTAAGTTTCACTTGCATGTTACCAAATAAAACTTTCATAACCCCGGTACGACAGTTAATGCATGCATTGGTCGTAGCTAAGAAAGGTTGACCTAAGATCACCGAGATTTGTTTCCTAGAACTGGCTACCTGTTCCATATCTAACACCAAAAAGTCAACAGGAAAGTAAAACCTATCAACCTTTACTAGCACATCCTCAATCATGCCATGTGGCACTTTGAGGGACCGGTCAGCCAACTGGAGAGTAACAGTAGTGGGTTTCAACTTCCCAAGCCCAAATTCTTCGTACACAGAGTATGGCAACAAATTGACACTAGCCCCTAAATCTAATAAGGTCCTATCAATGAAATAGTCCCCTATAATGCATGCAATGGTTGGGGCACCCGGGTCCTTAAGCTTAGGGGGTGTGTCATTCAACAAGATGGAGCTTACTTGCTCCGTGAGTATGACCTTTTGGGACACATGTGTCCTAGATTTACGCTTTTGCGTACAATGGTCCTTCAGAAATTTAGTATAGGAGGGTACTTGCTTAATCGCCTCCAACAAGGGGAGGTTGATTTTTACCTGTTTAAAGACCTCCATCATTGCTTCGATGGATGTCGCCTTCTTATTAAAAGGAGACGATGTCTCAAGGCATTACAGAAAGGGTGCCTTAGGCACATATGGTGCCTTGGGCTCATGTGAAGTGCTAGGGACTAAGTCATCCCTCTTAAGTGTTTCCCCCTCACCCTTGCTCTCATTAGGTGTACCACCATGGTCACCCTTCTTAGCTCTAGCTGCATCAGACGCAACTGGCCGAGGCTCTAATTCTCTCCTACTTCTCAAGGTAATCACAGCTTGCACCTGCTCATGATGCTTTCCATTCCCATCCGAACCGTCTGCCCCATATTGACCCTTAGGGTTGGCCACAGTCTAACTCGGTAATTTTCCCTCCTCCCTCCTATTCATGTTGTTAGCCATTTGACCTAATTGGGCCTCTAGCTTGGCAATAGAGTGAGTATGAAAGTGAACTACAGGCGCTAACCCCTTAAGTTCTGAGAGAATTTCCAACACCTGAGTCTCAAAGGTAGAGTTGCCCTGAGGAGTAGGCAAGGGTTGTGGTTGCCGATACGGTTGTGGGGGTCGATAAGGTTGCAGTAGTCGGTAAGATGATTGGTTGGCAAAATTATTAAAATTCTACCTTGATGATGGAAGATTGTAAGAAGTGCCTTGTGAAGGGGGTCTCCATGAAAAATTAGGGCGATTTCTCCATCTCGGATTGTATGTGTTGGAGTATGGGTCATTACCCGGGTTGGAGAATCCTTGAGCCACATTTACATGCTCTTGGACTAACTCCGGAAATTGTGATGCCAAAGGGCACTCACTCAAGTCATGAGCAGGACTCGCACAAATAACACATGCCTCGTGAAATTGAGGCTGATCTTGCTGTGTAGGGGCATGTCCCGCAACTAATAATTGATCCATTTTGTGGGACAATGCCTTTACTTGTTGGGCTAACTCTAGGTTTTGCCCGACCTCATAAATGCCCCCTCTCTTCGAGGCTCCAACTACTGGTTGCCGGACTTGCCGGGTTGCAGAGGCATGGTGAAGGGAATTATCGTTTAGGTTCTCAAACAATTGCCATGCCTCGGCATCATTTTTGGACATGAATGTCCCACCACAAGAGAAATCCACCATTTGGCAGTAAAGCTCAGTTACGCCATAGTAAAAGGTCTACACAAGTTGCCAATCAGGCACTTGGTGGTGGGGACACTGTTGGAGAAGGTCACGAAGTCTTTCCCACGTCTCATGAAATTACTCACCATCAATTTGAGCAAAATTGGTGATGGCTCGCCTAAGTTGGTTGGTTTTACCGATGGAAAAGTACTTCTCCAAGAACCGTTATTGTAATTGGTCCCAAGTTGTGATTGAATTAGCAGATAAGAAATTCAGCCAGTGTTTGGCTTTGTCCTTTAATGAAAATGGAAACAATCGCAAAACATTAAGGCCTCATTTGTGAAATTCTGGATCCTCACTATAGAGCAAATTTCCAGAAATTCATTCAAATGTTTATAAGGATCATCATGAGCTAGTCCATGGAATGATAGGAGCATTTGTATGGTGCTGGACTTAATCTTATAATGAGCAGCAGTGGTGTCGGCTAATTGGATGCAGGATGGTGATGTATATGCAGTGGGTGTGAAATAATCCTTAAGGGTCCGGTTGGGCCCGTTCGGGACATTTGGATTTTCTATCTCTAATGGATCAAAGTATGGATATGAATATTCAAGCCTAGGAACACGGGCAGAAGCTCTAAGTTTCCTAAGAGTCCTTTCTAATTCAAGGTCCAAACTTCACAATTTAGGGCGACAAGAACGGCGCCCGTGCATACACTACCCACTCACACACACTAAGTTCCGACTCTGTGCACTAAGTTATATAAGCAAAAATACCAAAGAAGAGTACACTCACAGCGATTTCACGAAAACGCTTTACTCGTCTTGCGGGTGCTTGATGTGTAAACGTTATGTCCAACCTCCAATTGAGCTTTGTCGTTCTTTGTAGCACTTTGGTGCCTTGCTTGCGAGTGTTTGCTTCTTTTTTTAAGCACTTTAGTGCTGCAGTTTGCTTTTTACACTTAGCAACACGAAAGCATAAAATCCTAAACTAAAAATTAAAATAAGAATATAACTTTAAATTAATTAATTTCGCCAGAAGTCCCCGACAACGGCGCCAAAATTTGATAAGTCGTTACACACACCAAAATTAAACACTAAACTATACCAAATTCATTCAGAATAATGGCAAATCTAGGTATTGATCCACAAGGACAATTGTGAAATTAAACTAATTTAAATGTTAAATTCTTATATTAATTTTGATTAAAAAGATTGACTGTTCATAACCTAATTTAATAACAAATAAAATAAACGAAGTGATTAAACTAGCAATTATAAATAAAATTGGATTTATTGATTTGGGAAAAATTCTAGGACAATGAGTTCACCACTAGTTACGCAAATAGGGTTTTAAATTGAAATCAATTATGTTACGGTTCGAACGGAATAATGCTTCGCAACTACAAGTTCAAAGCATTTAACAAGAAAATCATCACATCCAATGTACGGGCACGAACCATCTCAAGTAGTACGAATCATTCACTCTAAACTATGGTAGCGACACGACTCGTCTCTCGTAGTATGGTTTGTCTCATACCTTAAATGTGAAAGAATAGAAAACTATTGTATGGAAAACATTCAACAATCACAGAAAGCCGAATACTTGAAGTAATAATGGAAAATAAATATACGAAACTTCTAAAACTCCATACAATTGTTCAAACCTTTACATAATTAAAAATCAAAAAGAAAACCTTAATTACATAGCTAGGGTTTCATCAAAACCCTAGAAAAGAATAACCTAGCCACTCATGGAAGAGTGGGAAGAGGTAGAAGAGATGGGAGAGATGGAAGCCCCCATGAAAGTTGTATTGAAAGCTTGAGAATCCTCATTTTCCTCCAAACCCTAGCCTCTCTCTTCTTGGAATGTATTTCAAAACCCTAATCCAGCATCTTTCTTGCCTATTTATACTTCTGCTGCCTTTCAAACAGGTTTAAAACATCGGGCCCGTTTTCCAAAAAAAGTCAACGCATGTTCAAAAAAGTCAACGCACGTGCGAGAAGCTGTTTTCTCTCCAAATTTTGTATTTTTGCCCATTTTATGCTTCAACTATGTACAACCTGATTGACATTAAACATTCATAAAATATATAGTTTGACAAGCAAGTAAAGTTAAGAGATCCTAATTAACGACTTCAATGTTGTACCATTCGGCCTTAATCAACGTCTCGGTGCGCAAGAACGGCATCAACTGGCACATGTAAAGTGTGATACCTCCTCCTGGCTCAATTTCTGACGCGGATTTTTGCAATGTAATGGTCTCGATGAGACCTACACACTGGTGTAATCAAAAATTGATTTCAATAACTTCGATTTTTGGGCAAGTTTTGAACCTATGCTCTGTTCTTGAAAATTTTGCAGAATGTCTGCAAATTCAAGCTACCTTCGGCTCTGATACCATTGTTGGTGGGAGTGGGGTGCAAACCACTTATGGTGGTTCACAAAAACAAATACAAGAGAGAGGATTTATAATCTAAAAACAGATTTATTTCACTCAAATATTTAGAGTACACTGAAGAGGATAAACAAACTCTTACTCTCTAACTCTCTTCTTTCTCCCACACTCTGATCTACCATACATAGGCTATTTATAGATAAACTAGACAATGTAAAACCATTAAATGCAAATGCAGCTAAGGCTATAAATTTCAAACGGTTGCAGCGAGCCATTGTTGAATATTTAGAGTACATTGAAGAGGATAAACAAACTCTTACTCTCTAACTCTCTTCTTTCTCCCACACTCTGAACTTTACCATACATAGGCTATTTATATATAAACTAGACAATGTAAAACCATTAAGTGCAAATGCAGCTAAGGCTATAAATTTCAAACGGTTACAGCGAGCCATTGTTGAAAAACTTGATTTCAGCCTCCATGCTTCTATTCTTAGCCATTGTTGAAAGACTTTCATTATAGGTTGGCGGTGAAGCAAGATTACTTCACAACAGATCTCACTCATACATTCATAATTAACATATGCTATTTTTTATGGTAAGTCGCACAATTAAGATTTTTCATGCATAGACACAACCATAAGTTTTGTTGTCAGGAAGACAATATGATTGCCACAATGCAATTACCAAAATACCCTTGGCGACTAATTTGGTTTTTTAAACTTTAAAATAACATAACTTTTTAATTAGATTTCTATGTTGATAAAATTGGAATTTTTGGAATCTTAATCTATGATAAAATATGAAATTTTAAAGGAAGAAAATCATAGATATTCACTATTTGATTGTTATAAAATTGGATTTGTTGGAAACTTGTTGATCTATGTTGAATTTTAAATTGGGAGAATTACAAATCAATTCTTTCAAAATTAATTACTAATAAATGGAAAATTTTATTGTTTGAATTATTAAAATTTGTATAATTTATCATTAGTTTATATTTCTTTTAACAAAAATATATGGAGTTGTTATTTTTCCTATTAAATTACGGGAAAAACGCATAGTGAAATTTTGTTATTCTCAAATATGAAATTTTAGCGTGCACCCACAATTTTATACTTATGTTTTGGTAAAAGTTAAAATAGTTAAAAAGTTAGAAAATTATTATAAAAAAGTTTACTATTTTCTCTACTTTTTTGCATATCTTTTTGTAAAAATCAAAAATCAACTAAAAGAAACAATTCCCAAATGAGAATTTTCTTTTAGTTTACTCACACCGATCACAACATTTTCTCAATTTTCATATCTAATTCTTTATGATTTTAAATGTAAAATTCAAATAAACAACATCCAAAACAAAAATATTTTTGGACATTCATAACTATATATATTTAACATGTATTTGAAATAGTTTTTAAAAACTCAATTCAGGTACACATCCTCAAAAAAGTGTGTACCACATATAAGTTATAACATTTATCATGTTGATTATCACAAATGCCATAATCAAATCTTTTCTAGTCATAATTTTAAAAAATTGATGAGTTATGACCGAACAACTATAGTCAAAGACTGTTCGAATCATAATCAAAATAATAATCATAATAGTTTATAATAACTACTATCATAATGAGTTCTAACTAACGCCCCCAATGAGTTATAACCAAAAACCTTTAGTGATTTTTTTTTTTTTTACATAAAAAAATTATATCAACTTTTCTTCTCAAATATTTGTAGTCGAAAATATTTAAAAAGTTTATTTTCTATATTTGTTTTAGTGAATTTTTTCAAAATTTTCAATTTTCAAAAATTTATAAAAGAACCAGAAAATTAATTTTCTCTTTAGAAAAGCATTATATATATTTATATGGGCGAATTACACTAACAGTTCATGTAGTTTGGGGTTTGTATCACTTTGATCCGTAACTTTTTAATTGTAATGCATTTGATCATGAATTTTGAATCTTATTTCCAACAAGAACAATCAAAAATGTTTCCTTAGCAAGCGGTTCATTTCAAGGGCAAAATCGTCATGCAACTTATTTTGTAATAGTTGACTTATATGTTGTTTGAAATGTAATGGTCAGTTTTTAATATATAATGTTGGAACTTTCTTTATTGTAAAGTTCTGTTTGATTTGATTTTCAAAATCTATTTTCAGAAATTTTTTCTAAGAAACTAAAAAATAAATTGGCGAAAAAAAAAAATTAAAAACACATTATTTTTATATAATTTTATATTTTGGAAGGGTAGAATAATTATTTTATTGAGAGTGTAAAAATAATTATTTCATTTCATTCTTCCTAAATCAATGGCATTCCACCTCCATTTCAATCAATCAAACATTATTTGAGATTATTATCTAAAAATAAGAATATTCTTCAAGGAAATTAATAGAATAAAATATTAACGTTCCGTTTGTTTTGATGAATGTGCCTAATAATTTTATTAAAAAAAATTCATAAGAATTATTTTATTATATTTAATTTTTTTAGATAAGTGCACTTATTTGGGTCATATCGCCTCTCTACTTTTTTGCATATCTTTTCATAAAAAATCAAAAAATATACTTATTTAGATCATCCTAAACAACCCCTAAGAGCATCTCCACTGGTATTTGCTAAAATAGCATTGTTATTGTTATAATTTGGCAATGGTTATATGCTATTTTTGCAAATATCAACCAACTTTCCCTCCAAGTTTATAGGTGTTGTTTGGATACAAGTTTTTTAGTTTTTTTTTTTTTTTTTTTCTCCTGTTGATTTTGTCTTTTGTGACTTTTTTCAACTGCTTGTAAAAACAATTATATATTTACATTATATCCGACTAGACAAATATAAAAAAATTCAAAAAAATTCAAAAAAAAATTTAAATATAATTCACCCCACCAAAAAACATACCACTAAAAAAAATTATTAACTACATTAAAAAAAGGGAAAAGTTAGGGATCATAAAAATTTTTTCATGAAAATGATCATGAAATATTTATAATTCTTGGATTACCTTGATTAGTGTGTGGTACTTTATTCTAAGTGTAATCCAAGGGTCACAAAGCTTTCATGATTATTTTCATGAAAGGTTTTTCATGAGACCTAACATTGCTGTTAAAAAAAATAAACAATCATCTTCAAATCTAGGCCGTGAGCTTGAGTTTGACCCACAAGAATGAGAAGAGGTTATTGTAGTATGGAGGATATTTTCAAGGGGTCAATGATGGAGATTTCAATGGGTCGGTGTGATGGAGATTCTACTGGACTAGTAGTGGAAACTGTTATGATGGGTCGGTAGCAGGTATAGAAGATGAAGAAGATGAAGCCAAAGCATCTTCAAATCTAGGTATTTTTTAATATAAATTTGCTTCATTTTTTTTTTTTTTTTTTGGCTTGAGATTGTTTCAAATTTAGAAATGCTAATTGTGCTTGACATTGAGATTTTTTTTTATTGAAATTCCTGAAATTTGCTGAAACAAATATAAATTTTTTTATTGATTTTTTTTTTTTTTTTTTGGCTTGATTCTGCCTGGTTATGAAATTTAGTTCCAAAATTTATTATTTTGTTGCTTTATTTTTTGGTGAATTGTGTTTAAGGAAAGGAGGGAAGGAGAAAACGGTTAGTTTTGGTAAGTTGGCACATTTGGCTACTGCTAAAGCTTCTGTCAAATTTGACACAAGTTTTGACATTTGTCAAATATAGCAGCTGCCAAAACTTACCATTGGAGAACCAGTTTTGCCCCACACCTGCTATATTATAATGACCTTAAAACTAATACTTTAATAGTTATATTAATGGTAATAGTGGTTAGGGGTAGTGGGGTTGCGAAGGTGGAGGTGGTGGAGCGACACGAGTAAAGATAAGGGGTAATTCATTAATTTTCTAAATAAATACACAAAAATATGTTTTATTTTTTTAAATATAATTTATTTTTGGTATTATTTACAAAAATAATAGTCACAAATTTTGTATAAGAATCAATTTTTTCCATTATAGCCGAGTACTTCTCGAATATTGTAGCGATCCCGGTTTCGATCCTTCGTTCATGTTTTGCCACTTCGACTAGGCTGGTCAGGGGTCGAGTTGCCCGATCAGCTCGTGGGGGTCCAGGGGGCAGCGCCCCTTGGCGGGTCCTAGGGCAGCACCCTAGCGGGGCTGAGGGGCAGCGCCTCCAAAACAAAAATGCAAAATGAATTCGAAGTTGCTTATCCGCTCGAGCAGGAGAGCAAGCCGTACGTGCGAATTTCAGGGGAGAGCACAGCTTGCACACTGTTAAAAAGGCAGGTGCAAGAGTGAGGTGTGGGAAGTTAGGTAGATCAGAATTTTGCTCTTTTCTTCTCTCTTTAGGCTGATTGAATGTCACTTTTTGTATATCTCTCTCTCTAGAAACATTCCCTCTTCCTTCTCTCTATATTTCCTACCAAAAACCTCACAAGATCTTTGATTTCTCCAAATCCATTGGGATTTAGATCCAAGTTCATCATCAAAGTTGGTTATCTAGGCGAGGGCTACGTTGTGTGCGGTGGAGATCGAATTTCATCGTCGTTGATTTTGGGGTTTTTAACTCGTTTTTTCTTCAAACTTGAGGTAGTGATTTCCTTTGAGTTATATATATGTTTTTGCAAGATCTAGATGAATTTCGAAATCATCCTTTGATTAGCTTTGAGAAATTGATTGTTGATTACAAGAAGATGAGTAATTTTGAAAGAGGATTTATTTTCTTTTCCTTTTAAAATATAAATTGAGGGTTTTGAACCATATTGATTGAAGAAAGATGATTTTGGAGAGATTCTTCTAAATATTTTGGAGATGAATGGTTTTGGTGAGAAAACCTAGAAATTGGGTCTTTTTGAAAGATGATGAAAATCCTTGGAAGATGTTGTCATATTTATTTTGTGTATCAAAATAAATGGATGCTCTGAAAATTGTTTATTTATATAAATGACGAATTTTGTGAACAAAATGAGAAATGTTGTTTATTTTGGAAATTGTTGTCAAAATGTTGATTTAGTCTTGAATTGACTAAATTGTTGAGATTGCTCGAAATGTAAGAATTACGTTATTCTCTTAAATGAATTGGATGTAAAAGTATATATATATATATTCATCTTGTGGAATTGTGTTGAAAAGAGGATTGGGAATTTTGATCACAATGGCATATTCTGTGGAACAATTGAATATGGAAGTAATGTTGCATTGCATTTTTAATCATACATTGGCATTTCAATTCATTGGACTATGTTAAGCTTTGGAAATTTGCATTGAGAAAAGAATGTTGAGAAATGGGTTTTCATGAAATGGTTTTGGGGTAAATACAGTGGTAAGTCTTGATAGGTGGTGTAGATGAAATTGTTTAAGTTGGCCTGAGTGTCCTTGGTGAAAGACCAGAAAGTCGCGCGGATGGGTGTCGAGCCTTCCAGTTAATGCCAGTAAAAATGACAATTGGTAGTACTCGTATAGTCTATGTAACGATCCCAATTTCGATCCTTCTTTTATGTTTTTCCATTTCGACTAGGCCGGTCGGGGGTTGAGGGGGCAGTGCCCTTTCGTGGGGGTCCAGGGGGCAGCGCCCCTTGGCGGGTCCAATGGCAACGCCCTGGCGGGGGTCGAGCTGCCCGATCAGCTCGCGGGGGTCCAGGGGGCAGCGCCCCTTGGCGGGGTTGAGGGGCAGCATGTAATACCCCTGTTCCGTAATATGTTAATTGGTCCTTAATATGATGTGATTATGTGTTTGATATGATTTTGTGTGCCAATTATGTGAATACATGTGATTTCGAAGTTCTATCTGTTCACCGTAGGAATATCTGTTTGAATAATCTACTTTGGAGATTAAATTGAGGGCCCTATCGGCCACAGAACCCGAAATTGATTATGCCATTGTGATTAGCGTAATTTTTAGAGCCTACGGTGAAATTTAATTGAAAATTGATTCGGGTCAGATTAAATTGATTTATTTAATGGCATTGTGCTCAAATTGTTTAATATTATTATATTGACTTAGTGGGACTTAATGTATTTGAGCACTACACCTCATTTCTCTCCCTTAGCTTATTTTGGCTGATTCTTAGACTCAATTTGAGAGAGAGCCGACCATAGAGAGGGAGAAAGAGGGATTGTGCAATTTTGGTCTTGAAACTTGGAGATTTGAAGTCTAATTCAAGATTTGATCATAGATTGTGAGAATCAAGCTCCTAGGTGAGTGATTCTTGGATTATAATAGTAATTTTGTGTGTGTTCAAGCTATTTTGGTGATCAAGAACAAGATTGAAATGAAATTGAGTGGTATTTGTTGAATTGAAGCTTAATATGTGCATGCATGTAAGAATTACTTTGAAAATTACATGTTTGAGCACAAAGGTGTATAATCCATGTGAAAGGTTAAAGGAAACTCATGTTTTGATCACCATTTGTATTGTCTAAGTTGAGAATGTGGCTAACTCATCACATGCATGTACAAATTATGTGAAAGGGGGCTAGAATGCATGAGTTTGATGGGAGATTGGGGCATGCATGTGACTTATTTGTGAAATTGAGCCTCATTGGGTTGTGATTTGGGGTCTATACCATGTTAGCATGATTATATTGGAGATTTGAGCCATTGCATGCAAGTGATGTGGGTGGAAAATCAATTTGGAGCTCAAGAACACAACCTGGAATTTCCAGAATTTTGACGTCCGCTCGAGCGGGGGAAGTGCCGCTCGAGCGGAGAAATCGAGCTCCCAGCATTTTTGACAGACATGGTTCCCGCTCAAGCGGGGAAGTTGACGCTCGAGCGGGGAGCTATGTAGACAAACAGTCCGCTCCAGCGGGGGAGTTCACGCTCGAGCGGGAATTTGAGGTAACCAGCACTTTTGCAGGCTTAAGGGTCCGCTCGAGCGGGGAAGTCCACGCTCAAGCGGGGACCCTGTTTTCTGAAATTCTAAAAATGTATTCTGTGTTCTGTTTTTCGTTCTCTTTCACTTGTAAGCACTCTTATGCATACTTTGAGCATGGTAAATGAGTTAATGAGATAAGAATAAAGCCTAAAGAGGAATATGTGAATTAAAGAACGGATTGAACTGTTAGTGACCCTTTTGTGTTCATGAAATGTGTAGGGTCAAGCTCCAGGGCAAATCCACAAACCAATCACTGTGAGTAATATCGATATTTGAATGCTTGTGAATGTCCAATTGTCTTTTCCCTTATAAGCTTTATGACTTGCTAATTGGGATTGTGGACGTAAGTCTGACATGGATAAACATGAATGGACCAAAGGTCGTTTTGATAAACATGAATGGACCCAAGGGCGTTTTGATAAACATAAATGGACCCAAGGTCGTTTTGATAAACATGAATGGACCAAAGGGCGTTCTGATAAACATAAATGGACCCAAGGTCGTTTTGATAAACATAAATGGACCAAAGGTCGTTTTGATAAACATGAATGGACCAAAAGGCCGTTTTGATACGAATGTATGGGCCGAAGGCCGTTTTGACATAAATGATTAGGCTGAAAGCCGTTTTGTCATAATCGAATGGGCCGAAGGCCGTTTTGACGTACATAATTGGGCCAAATGCCGTTCTGACGTAAATGATTGGGCCAAAGGCCATTTTGACATAATCGAATGGGCCGAAGGCCGCTTTGACAAGAATGGAGATCTGAATGGGCCAAAGGCCAGAATGTTTGGAATTACAGTCACTTGATTTGTATTTAGTTATATATCTGTTAAATAGAAATATGAACTGGGCCCAAGGCCGTTTGGAATATGTTGTTCTACAATGTTATGTAAACTCTGTATTTGATATTATTCACTGGGCTATCGCTCACACTCATTCATGTGTTTGTAGGTGAGCCAAGAGAAGTCCAAACCCAGCCCCAGTGAAGTCTGCCAGGAACAACTAAGGTTTTGAGAGAGTCAGCCCTTGTGTCTCACGCACGAGACCCGTCTTCGCCCTTTTGTTACGTATTTACGTTTTGTCAGGTCGGCGAAGTTTTGAATGTCTGTATATAGTTTTCATGGGTTGACTTAGTTTGGATGATCCTGTCTGTATAAAATCTTATGTCATTACACTTTCTGTTGTGAGTTATTAGCATATGTACGTATGGAATGTTATGGCGTGCATATAAGCACGGCTCTATGGACAAAGTTTTAAATTGCTTCCGTTTGGCCCCCATTAACTCTGTTAAGCTACGTTTGGTTTGGTTTGAGGCCGTAGGTAATCTCATGATTACTGGCCGGTTACATCCTTAACCCATGGGGGCAGGTTCGGGTCGTGACACAGCACCCGTTAAAACAAAAATGCTAAACGTATTCGAAGTTGCTTGTCCGCTCGATCGGTCTCGAGTGCGGGAGAGGGCCGCACGTGCAGAAAACAGGGCAGGGGGCTGGAGCATACTGCTAAAAAGGCAAGTGCGGCTAGAGGTGCAGGAAGTTAGGTAGATCCGAAATTTTTTCCTTTTCTTCTCTCTTTAGGCTGATTGAATGTCACTTTATATATATATATATATATCTCTCTAAAAACATTTTCTCTCCCTTCTCTCTACATTTCCTACCAAAAAGCTCACAAGATCTTTGATTTCTCCAAATCCATTGGGATTTAGATCCAAGTCCTTCATCAAAGTTGGTTACCTAGGCGAGGGCTACGTTGTATGCGGTGGAGATCGAGTTTAGGCATCGTTGATTTTGGGGTTCCAACTCGTTTCTTCTTGAAACTTAAGGTAGGGATTTTCTACACTCTAATATCGTTTTTAGCTTAGTTATTTGCTATTGTGTATAAATGATGAGATTTGGTTGTGGTTTGGACAAATCTAGGATTTGGGTGTGAAATGAAAAGAGGGGTTTTGATGATTATGAGGTAAACGAGTATGAGGCTTGAATATAAGATCATGTTGTGCCAAAATAGTTGATTTTGGTGTTTGGGTTAATATTTGGTGAAAGGGGAATTCTGCCCTAATTTTGATTAAATTATTATTTTGCATAAATAATTGGGATTAACATTAAAAACATGAAATTGGAAGGTTGTGATTATAAATGGTGATATTGGATATGTATTATCTCACCTATGGAAGTTTTGAATAAACTATTTATTTTGATATTGAACATCTCTTTAGAAATAATTGCATTGGGCTATTGGTGGAAGATAGCTATGATTGTTGTAGAAATTACATGAAGATTAGGCGATTTAATGCTAATCCATTGTTGGTGTCATTGAATATGACCATGTTATAGATACATTGTATATGTATGTTTATTGGGAGGAGAAAGGGGATGTACTCCATATGTGATTATGTTTATAAATACATTGCATATGTATATTTGTTTGGGAGGAGAAAGGGGATGGACTCCATTTAAGCAAGTTGGCCGGAGTGTCCTGGGTGAAAGACTAGAAATTTTATATATAAATGGGTGCCGATTCCTTCGGACAAAATATCCGTAAAATGGCAGGTTTGAAGTGTTTATGTGAGTTTTGCATAATTGGAAAATCATTAAGTTGTAGTCCCATTTTGATTGTTGAAAGATAACGAATTTAACTCATGAATTGAGTAGCATATATGAACTAGAAATGAAATTAAAGGAAAATGGAATGAGGTTAGTCTTAGTGGCATATGGATATGCAGATCTTGTGGATGTTTCAAGATCGGTATTGTTTATGTACGTGGTATTTATACCTTTACTAAACCTCATAAATTGTGTTAGATTATTTCTACTGGGCTGTTGGCTCACCCTATATGGGAATACCATTTTCAAGTACAGGTGAGATGCTTCCTCCAAGGCAATAACGTAGATAGAGTTTTGGGAAGCAAGAGCTTCTTAATTATGCTTTATGTGTGCATGTTTGTTATTTGTAAAGCCAAGGGCTTAAGATGTAATGAGCGAGACTCAATTTGTGTAACCAAGCAATGACTTGGAAACATGTAAGCCTACATGGCATTTAACTGGTTGTTAAACAGTGAACTCTGATATATAAAAGTATGTTGTTTCTCATATTTATTCCGCATATGAGTTATTTTTATTGTATTATTTTGGGGCGTGACAGTTTACTTGCAGATACCGACCTAGGGGATTACCAGAGTTGTATTTACCACCCCTTGAATTAAATTGATAAATTTTGAACAGTTGAACTTGCATAACATTATTGAGCATGATGGTTTTCAAAAGATGAAGATGTGTTTTATTTTCAAAAAGGTATGGCATGGCATGTGCATTCATCTCTTGAGACTTGTATAAAATGTATATACTTTGTTAAGGATTTCCTACTGGGCTTTATGCTCACCCTACCGGATTTTTGTGCAGGAAAAGAGGTGGTGAATCCGCCTAATTGAGGGCGTGGAAATGTGTGTGTTGAGAGCACTAAAGTTTTCATTTGCTGTGATCCTATTTGTAAGCCAAGGGCTATGTATGTGTGGGTTTGAATAAGTGTACTGAACTTAAGCCTTTGAAGATTGTGAACCCTTGGGAGTGCTTATTTGGTTATTTACTTGTTGTTGAATCAATGTAATATCGCATGAGGAACTATTATTATTATGTAATGCAAGTATGGGAAGTTATATTTGGTTTTCCTTTAAGAGAGGCATGATTGTTGCATAATCATTTGGGTTAGAAATTTGGGGCGTTACAAATATCATGTGACATTACTTATGTGATGGTCCAAATCAATAGCGTAGTGAAATTTTTTATAAGCGAAACATTATAACTCATCTTTATTAAATAAATGAGAGACAAAGAATGACTTAATTAGTGTAGATTGCAACTTTTCACTTGTCAAGAGTACCAGCTCCATGTAAGCAATGACATATCATAATTTTACACTTCACTTGATTCATTACAATGCATTTTTTTATCATTATTTTAGTAAATAAAAAATAAAAATAAATATTTTGATAGAATAAATTTTTATTCTACTTTAGTCTATAAACGAATAACAATGCTACACACATAGAGGGTGGAACACAGAAGCCAAACACAAAAAAACTGTTCACCAGTCGTCCACCCAAACAACTGCTAGGACGACCGGAAA
Source organism: Camellia granthamiana (assembly GCA_036172215.1). Lineage (NCBI taxonomy): Eukaryota > Viridiplantae > Streptophyta > Magnoliopsida > Ericales > Theaceae > Camellia > Camellia granthamiana. The sequence goes on from CM069911.1 coordinate 53,756,413, forward strand.
ACACCATGATAGCTGCGATCAACAAACTAGACAACCGCGGTCAACAAGCTCTATCCAATTGTCCGGACAGACGACCGGTGAACAATTTCTGTGTTTAGTTTCTGCGTTCTATCTTATGTACTCCTAAATTTTTTTCATAAACTAAACACCACCCAAAACTATCTAATAATTTCCAAATTTTGGACAACTGCAATAAAAACAATTATATTTTGTCTTTTAGCATGAAAAATAAAATTTTTAAAAAAAAAAACAAGAAAGAAAGAAGAAAAAAAGCAACTTAACACAAAGATACTTTCAATAACGGCAATGCTATCGACAAATCGAGGCTTGAATGCCTCGAATTATTATTATTATTATTTTTTTTGGTGTGGAAGGGGAGTTATGTTTAGGGATATGTTAAAAAAAATTAGACATTTCGTATCAATTCAACCTGTATGATTTGATAAGGTGAGTGAGTTGGATTGGACTGATTGGGTGATAAAATTGACTGATCCTGCTGGGTAAAATTTATTAATTCTATATAATTTTGTATAATTCCTGCTATATTTTTAAATCAAATCAGAATACTCAGGGAAATTAAAATTACTTTGACATTGTGTATGCAGGAAAAAAAAAAGAGAGAGATTATTTCATTTTTACTCCTATACTTTGTCACGATTTTCAATGACCCCCCAGACTACTCTTATTTTCATGCGTACCCCTATACTATTTAAGTTACTATCAATTTTACCCCTGCCGTCAGATTTGAAATGGAAAAAGTTAAAAAAATTATATTTTGGCCCCAAATTTCAAAAGAAAGATGCAGACCCACCCATTCCTACTAGCAAACCACTACCAGCGACCACCACTTCAAGCCCTTCTATCTCCTTCGTCATAACTCCGTTTCATCTCATTTTTACGTCGTTAGATTCAACTCATGGTCTAGTTTTCGTATCACATCTCATACATCTCATTCTTTCTCTTTTTGCATGCTATCGGAGCTCCGAAAGTTGATAAAAAAAAAATAAGACTTTTTTTTTCTCATTTTCGACTTTCTTCGAGCCATCTTTCGAGCTTCATATCTTTCTCAATTCTTGACGGTTCTACTTCATTTTTTCGCCATTCTCTTCACCTCACTTCCTACTTCGCCCTACACTACCTTGCTTTCTCACTTCTTAGTATAATGGGCGGTTTTGGTATGCCCAAAGTTGTCCGAAAACTAATTTCGAAAATTTCAAAACATTCATCTTTTGTTTCTTTCTTCTCCATCTTCCTCATTTTTCTTCTTCTTCTTCACTTATAACATGATGTGGAACATGGTTCTAGATGGTAACAGAATTGGTGATGGTGGTGTTGGCGGTAATGGAGTTCAGTGGCGGTGAAGTTAATGGTTCGGGTGGTGATGTTGGTGAAGTTGATGGTTGAGATTGCATATGCCCTGGAGAATATCACTTTCAACAATGTTATTCGAGCACTTTGTGTAGTAGGAAAAGTGGAGGAGGCATTGTCGGTATTAGTCCTCATACGTTAAGGGCGTTCAGTCCCCACAAAGAATTCTTTCAATATTTTAATTAGTGAGTTCAATCGACAAGACAGGCAGTTGAGTACTTGTAATGTGTATGGTGCTGCATTGAAAATAGGTGTAATTTCGGAGAGATAGCCTAGAGGATATTCAACTGAGAGAAAAACTCTTATTTGACATGCTTAGATTTATATCATGATAGAGTAATCATAGCAAATAGAGAAATTAATAGGTACTCATTAATTTGTAATTCAACATCAATGGCTATAACAACAAAAACCTTTCTTCTAATACAAAATCAGCTATTTGCTATGAGATTTTTCTTAACAATACAAATTTCTTTTGTTCTTGGCAAAACAGTTAAGGTTTGCATCTCATTTACGATCCAAGTCTGAATGGGCAAGGTATTCCATTCAAATGGACTGAGAAAATTCAAGTAGGAAAGATGATATTTATGTATATAATTGAAGAAGAAGAAGAAGAAGAAGATCACTACCCGAACCACCAACTTCACTACCACCACCATTACCACCATTACTAATTCCATTACCATCTAGGAGCATGTTCCACGTCATATTATAAGTGAAGAAGAAGAAGAAGAATGAGGAAGATGGAGAAAAAAGAAATAAAAGATGAATGTTTTGAAATTTTTGAAATTAGTTTTCAAACATGTAACGCCCCATATTTTATTACTCGGATAACCTTACCAATATTCATTAATTAAGTCCATTTACAAATAACCTTTCATCCTTGGATGAAATGATGAATAATTAAATATACATATTCTCTCTCGTTATACAACAATGATATTTACATACAAATAAAAGAAATGCCCTGAGGCTTACAATAAAAGAGAGGACACTACTCTTTACAAAAAAATAGCACTCAGCCAAACAACAAATGAAGTAGTACAATCCATCCTACATTACACTTATGAAATAGTAAAAACCATTATTTGATCTTCAAATCCGAAAAGCATTCCCTGTACACATGTACAGGCAGGGGGTGAGCAACTACTAGCTCACCAAGCAATCTGATATTAAAACATTAGAAGATATGCGGGTACCAAAATACTCATACATATACGTGAAATCCTATCATGTCAAAACCATATGATTTTATTACATAATCTCTTAAATCCAATTTATTTAATTAACCACAACAAGTTAACTTAAATAAATAAACATGTTTCAATAGCAACAGGACATCTTTTTCAATTCATTCAATTATCTCATTATCAATTGAATCAAATAATTAAACAATTCATCAAATCCATTTTATACGGTCTTATAAGATGAATGCATATGCCATGTCATGCTCAAAATATTTTTCTTATCTTTTGAAAATCTTACGCACAGTGTCATTTTGAAAACACATTAATCCAACAATTTCAATAAAATTCCAAGATGGTAAATATGACTCAGGTAATCCCTAGGTTGGTGTCTACAAGTAGGCTACAAGTACTACCAATTTGTCATTTTTATCAGTATTAACTGGAAAGCTCGACACCTGTAATCTGTCATTTTTACCAGTATTAACAAGAAGGCTCAACACCTATCATCTACACCACCTTTCAAGACTTACCACCGTATTTACCCCAAAATCATTTTATGAAAACTTGTTTCCCAACATTTATTTCTCAATTCAAAGTTTTCAAATCAAATTTCAAAGCTTATCATTATCAAAGGAATTGATATGCCAATGCAATGATTAATAATACAATGCAATATTTCTTCCACTTTCAATACTTCCACACAATATTCCCACTGTGATTAAAATTCTCATTTCTCATTTCAATATAATTTCTCAAGATGAATATAAATATTTTTATTCTAATTCATCCATGGGACAACAAAATTCCTACACTTAGAGTAATCTCAACCATGTAGTCACTTCAAAACTATATCAACATTTTGAACAACAATTTCCAAAATTTTAACAATTCGCATATTCCATGAAAACCATCATTTATATGTAAACAAATAAACAATTTTTCAAACATCATTTATTTTGGCACACAAAATAAATATAACAACATCTTCAAAGATTGTCAACATCTTTCTTAAAAACCCCCAATTTCTAGATTTTCTCACCAAAATTACTCATCTTCATTTATTGAAAGAAAATCACCAAAAACATCTCTCTGCAATCCTCATAGTTCAAAACCCTCAATTTCTATTTTAAAAGGAACAAGAAAGTAAACCCACTTTCAACAAAAAAGAAATCTCTCATCTTCTTCAATCAACAATCAATTTTCAAAACAAATCAAAGGATGATTTCGAAAATTATCTAAATCTTGCAAAAACATATATATAACTATATTTCAACATAACCATTTTTCATGCCAAACTATTTAAAGAGGTAATATTTTTACCAAATTCTCTACCAATAACAATTCCACAACTTTTTCTAAAATTACTTAACCAACATGATATTTACATCAAAAATTATGAAATATGCTCAATAGTAACATTTTCAAGGTTATGAGTTTGAAAGTCCACATTTCACATTTTCATTTTCATAAAAATGAACACAACTTAATCATCAACATATCATCTTTTATAAAATATCATGAATATAACACTTTTAAAGTTTTTAATCCCAAAACAACTCTATAATCCTAACTTAAGCATTTACTCAATATTCATCAACATAAATTTATTTTTCTCAAAATAAATTCTAAATCAAAGATAAAAAAAATATTTCAACTTAATATTTCTCAAAATAAATCATTTAATCATAATATGATGTAGATACAATCCATACAACTATTAAAATTAAATTTTCAAATTTTTAGTAACAAAATTTCAACACAAGGTGGTCTTCCCAAATCAACCTCAAAATACCACTTTTCTTAACATTCTATCATAATTATTCTTCTAAAAATTACCTAACAAAAATCTGAAAAAAATATATATATGCAATACCTCTTATAATAATATATTTTCTCAAAATAACCCTAACATAGCTGTAATGTAAAAATATGAAGAAAGTCTCTACTTCAAATATGAAGAAAAGCTAATCCGAAAATGCAAACATCACCCAATCATGGATCCGAGATCACCATTGCGAAGATCATGACAAGCTCTCCGACTTTCATGTACAACACTTTGGTAAAATCTCACTCTAAAGACTCCCATTTCAAACTCAAAGGTTGAGCCAACAATGGAGAAATAAAGAAGGAGAGAGAGAGAGAGAGAGAGAGAGAGAGAGAGAGAGAGAGAGAGAGAGAGAGAGAGAGAGAGACGTTGGAGCTCTCTACTCAACTAAACAAATGAAGAGAAAGAAAAGGGAAAGATGGAAAGGAAAAAGGGAAAGGAGGGGAAATGATGGCAAAGACAAAAATAGGGGCCACCCACATGGGTTTGTTTCCTCAAAACTTGATTTTTTCTAAAAAAATATAATTTTTGTAATAATACCTCAAAATTTTGTAATATAAATTATAAAATGATATAATTTTTCTCACCACAAAATATAATATTTTGATCACTACGAAATATACACATTTTCATTCTTTATAAAATATATAATTTTTCACCATGTGGTACACACCATAAAATCAACTATCAAATATTTATGATAGTCATATATAATAAATAATGACAACTCCTAAGGTGATTACTATCAATCACCTAATTAAAAAGGACCAAACAGTTAAACATAAGTCATTAAACAAACTCAAATTAAATTAAATCTAAATCACGAGTCTCACCCATAAGTCAAACATGGTCCAATTATATACCAAAATAGTCCCAACAAATTTATCTCAAATCCTGGTCCGAACACCCAAAACTCAATTTCAAATTTTGCTATAAATTAAATTGAACACCAATCAATCCGTAAATTTTCATAAAACAAATACTCATCATTTAATACTGAAATTTTATCCAACTTGCTAGACTCATATGGGAACAATATATAAAAATTTCATAATTTTCTGAGATCGGTAACTATTTTTAAAAAATACAAAACCGAACTGTTTTCGCATAGAATTTACATAGCAATCAAATTCGAAAATTTTGTTCAATTAAATTATGCACTAGCTATTTTAAAAAAAAAAAAAAATTCTAGATCATTACAAAACAACTTTCGGCATACCAAAACCGCCCATTATACGAATAAGTAAGAAAGCAAGGTAGTGTAGGGCGAAATAGGAAGTGAGTTGAAGAGAATGACGAAAAAATGAAGTAGAAGCGTCAAGAATTGAGAAAGATATGAAGTTCGAAAGATGGCTCGAAGAAATTCGAAAACGAGAAGAAAAGTCTTATTTTTTTGTCAACTTTCAGAGCTCCAATAGCATGCAAAAAGAAGAAGAACGAGACGTGTGAGATATGATACGAAAACTAGACCGTGAGTTGAATCCAACGACATAAAAATAAGACGAAATAGAGTTATGACAAAGTAGATAAAAGAGCTGAAGTGGTGGTTGCTAGTAGGGGTTTGTTGGTAGGAATGGGTGGGTCTGCATCTTTCTTTTGAAATTTGGGGTTAAAATGTAATTTTTTTAACTTTTTCATTTTAAATCTAATGACAGGAAAAAATTGATAGTAACCTAAATAGTATAGCGATACGCGTGAAAATAAGAGTAGGAGTCATTGAAAATCGTTACAAAGTATAAGAGTAAAAATGAATAATCTCAAAAAAAAACAAAAAAAAATGGCTTGAGGTTCCGTTTGGAAAGTGGGTTGGCTTTTTGACTTTTTGGCTTTTTTGGCTATATGAGCCTATGCTCAAAAGCTTGGTTTGGGAAAGACTTTTAACTTTTTGACTTTTTTAACTTTTTTATGAGAGAAGAGTATAATGATTATGGGATTGGATAAGATATTTTGTCTGTTGTAACTCATGAGCCTATTCTGTCTTTTATGGCTCATTGAGCCAAAAAAAAGCCCAATGAGCCCTTGCCAAACCAACCCAAACATTTCATAGCGTAAGAAAAACTTTTTGGCGCCAATCGTGCCCTAATAAAGTAAGGCAGAGATTTCTCTCATCATCTGTGTGTCCAAACGATAGGTGAAGAAGAAGAAGAAATGTCGGACTATCTACCTGAAGAAGTGTGGATTCGTAATATCCTCCCAATACTATCCATCAAAACCCTCCTTCGATGTACAAGCGTCTGCAAATCATGGTACTCTCTCATCACCAGCCCTAGTTTCATTTCCACACACCTCAATCGAAACAAACAACAAGACCCACCATTGCTACTGCTTAGACATTGCTCTGAGCGTCCTAGGAAAGAGCATTTCTCAATACACCATGACAATCCCACACTCGATGACTATGCTGAGCTTGATTTTCCATTTCATAGCGTAAATTGGTATTTCAGGATTGTGGGTAGTTGCAATGGTGTGGTTTGCTTGTCTGATGATCACATGTCCTATGTACACACCATCATTTTATGGAACCCATCAATAAGAAAATCTTTTAACCTCCCAAGACCCAATGTTGTTTTTCAAACCCATGGCCCTTTTATGCATTCAATTGGGTTTGGGTTTGATTCAATCAATCATGAATGTAAAGTGGTTAGGGTTACCTATGTCGAAGATGGTGATGATTTTGACATTGTTCCACCAGAGGTTGAGCTTTACTCGCTCAGCAGGGGATGTTGGCAAAGCATTAGTGATTGTGGTGTTCAAAGCATTATTCCCGAGCGATCACCGCAGGTTTATATCAATGGGGCTGTACATTGGATTGCATATGATCGGAAAACAAATGGAAGTTTTCGCCGCAGTTTGATTGTGTCTTTCAATATGTGTGATGAGCTGTTCCGGGAGATTTTTCTACCAGATAGCTTGGCTGCCCAGCGCGGGATAAACATAGAGATCAATGTATTTGGGGAATCACTTTGTGTGATGCATGATGTTTTTTTATCTGGTTCTAACCAAGCATATGACATGTGGGTGATGGAAAAGTATAGTGTGGTTGAGTCGTGGACGAAACTATTTGCTATTGTCGATTATCAGCAAAGTTTGGGGCCGGTTATTGGGTTTAGAAAGAACGGTGAAGTCTTGTTGGAAAGAAGTGAAAATTTGGTTTCTTATGACCTTAAAACAAAAGAAACAAAGAATCTCGGTATCCATGGTGTTGGCTGCTTCTTTTATGTGGCTACCTATGTTGAGAGCCTGGTATTAGTCAGGGGGTTGAAAGGACTCTCAGGGAGGCATGAATCTGTTAATGAAACCGAACAAAAAAGAACAGCAACAAAGAGTAGGAAGAACAGGCAACATACATTTTTAATGGGAACAAAAGGCAAGTTAAGATTATTACTTGTTCTTGATTAGTTTACTGCTATTGCTTTTCTCTGTGTTTCGTACCTGAAATAGGCATATGTCTACTTTGAACACCAAAACTTTATATTGAATCAAGGCAACATCTTTTTCATGCTAATCCATTGCCATGACTTAGTGGCTATGCATAAATTATGTTCTAGGAGAAAACGATCAGTTTGTGGAAATTTACGTCGGTAGCTCCATTGGGAGTAATAGTTTCTTTTAACTTTGGTATTATTTCTTTTCTTATGTGTATTGTCTTGTGTCCAAGGTTCTGAAAAGCGGTTATGGTCGTCGTAACGGTGGTGGTAGCGCGGTTGCGGTTGCAAGGTGTAAAGACCGTAACATAACGGTTACGGTAATCGGAACCGTGAATTTTTTTATTTTTCGCACAATTTGAAAAAAACTTACCGATACGCACATTTTTTTTCCATATTTATTGAGTTTTAAAATAAATATTGATCAATTTTTATAAATTTTTAAATTTGATCCAATGTAGGTCATATTTTTAAATCACTATAAACTGAGTTTTTTACGTTTTATTTTAATAATTAATGACTTTATATTATATAAAAAATCAATTACTAACTATTATATATAAGATAAATAATGACAAAAGTAAAAAAAGCCTAAGTATATATATATATATATTTTAATCAAGCCAAATAGATAATGACCACATTTATTATTATTATTATTATTTTCAAACAATATATAGATAGACACACACAAACAAAATAGTTGAGGCATAGCAGCTGAATAGAATAGCATAGGTTTTACAACTTCAACAAATTAATAGCATGTTCTTCATCTTCCCTCTTCTCTCTCTCTCTCTCTCTCTCTCTCTCCTCCATCTTCCCTCTTCTTCATCTTCCCTCTTCTCTTTCCATCTCTCTTTCCCCATTTTCAACTTTTTTTTTTTTTGTGTTTTTCGAAAGAAGCAATTCGGAGCCGTTACGTAACGGTGTGTAACAGGTCGTTACGGCACCGTTACAACTGCTATAGCAGCCGCTACGGCTGACACACCTGTGAATTTCATTCACATTGCAAAAGCGGCCGTAACGGGTGGCGGTAACTACCACAACCGTTACGTAACGGCGTTACGTAACGGTTGGGACTGCTTTTTAAAACCTTGGTCGTAGGGTTTTGGGTAGGACAAAAGCTCAAGGTCAAGGTCAAGACAAGGAAGCAAGAAAAGGTGGGAGTGGGAAAATGATAGAAATGGAGGCATTGTGGTAAAGCCATTCCTTTATTAGTTACCTGTTTGCATATAGTATTGAACTGGATATATATATGTAGTGAAGTCTTCTTTCAAGAAATATGTATTCGACTCCGATATTTTTATACTTTTGGTACGTTTGTCATCCTGTAGATTCTATGTTGAAAGTATTACTTTACCATTTATATCTGTGATGATGTTATTGTCACTGCAATCTATTTCTTGGGTGGCTGAATTTATATTTACTAGATCAGCCCTGTTTGGTGGGGGTGGTGGTTTTCATGATAAGCGTTGAGAATTAGATAATTGTGATCTGCAGTTAATTAACCTGTGGCTAGTTTTATGAAGATGCATGCGGGGCTTTGGTTACTCAAAATTGTTGTGTTCTCAGTGTGGAGATTTTTTGGAGGGAGCCCATATACATCCTTGTGCCATTTGTTTGCTAATGAAATTGAAAAACATAAACGTAATTTAGTGTTTGTATTCTACATTCTAGGATCATGAAACGGTTGTGAACCAAAACACCTTTTCATTGTAATCAGACCTGTTTTTGTAAAATTATCCTTTCTATCCAAGGTAACTTTCTCCCAGCTGGAGAGATTGGTTTATAGCTGAGATTCGATGCTGACTTGTTCACTATTTAATGGAAAGAACTTCTAACATCTTGAAATGGTAATTTTTAGATTGGTTTTGTTTGTAATAATTTGGATTGGATAGTTGTGAAATGTTTCTCAACTCAGTTCTTGCAATTTAATTTATGGGATTCCCTGTGGAAAGTTTTAATTTTTAAAGGAAACTGTCAGGTTTCTCAAATTATGTTTATTTACTGAAGCTCTAGCTTGGAACTTGAGCATCAATAGTCCTCCTGTAACTCATGTAGAGCTTTTAAACCTTAAAAGAATTCGCTTTCAAATCATTCATTTGATAGGAACTTCCAAAAGTTAAGTCAGAGAGAATGTTTTGAAACTTTTGATAGTTCTCATTGTTAAAATGATGGGAATTATGAATTATAGGTAAAGAGAAGTTCAATACATTCTAGGAAATTTAATTTAACCAGAATGCAACTCTTAACTTGGAAAATAATTAGTCTTTGTAGACAATGTAGAATTACTCAAAATTATATTATATTCGGTAATTATAGTTTCTTTGCATGATATAATTTTTTTTGCACTTAATTGTTGAATCTGATTCAATCCAAATGATACATGATCTTCACAGGGACAGACCAAGAAACAGGTGAGGAAAGCTCTGCTGCGGGACAGTCATCAGCTCCTGCATAACTTCCACAGAATTAGCTTTTGTTTTTTTGATGCCTCACCCTTTTTGTATTCTCTGTAGAACAGAGACTTAGAAAAGCCTCCTTTTATTTCATTTTGCTTATAAAACCTCTTAAACTTTCATTAAATCTATGCATTATCGTTTGAGTAGTGATCGGTTTTTCTCAGGAATTGTGATGGAATCATAATTAATAGTATGACTGAATCATGGTTTATCCCCTGAGGATCCTGATTGCTTGATTTATATTCTGTTGGGGAGTAGTCAGTTTGGTTTCAGTGATAAAACAGAGCATTTAACAAGGAAATGTATAAAAGGTTAATCTCCAAGATCGAAAAAGAGTATGACAAAGCTTGTAAGTTAATGGGGCAGACGGTTCTATATTTTACCTGTAAGGCCATGTTTGATTGGTGGGTTATAAGTATAGTAATGATATTATTAGAATGGTGGCTTACATTAGTTTGTGCACTAATATAATCATATTAGTTTATTAGGATTGCATCTATGAAATTATGTAAAAAATATATATATTATATGTAATTTTGTTATTTTTATAAAATAAGAGCATAAGATTAAATTGTGAATCATGGTTAGTCATGAGAATACTAATCCCACAAATGTGGGACCATGAGATTGCTAATTTAATCCTACTCCTTAAGAGGCTTCGCAAACATGGCCTAATGACATTGGACCATGGCAAAAAATTTGTAACATTATCATAAAAATGTGTAATTTTATTATAAAATTTTATAATATCAATTATAAAATATATAATCTCGTCTAAAATTGACATAACAAAATATTCATAATTTTGTGATTGATGTTGAAAAAGTTTGTGACTTGGTTACAATATTTTTTGTTATGTCAATTTATAACGAGATTATGTATTTTATAATTAATATTATGAAATTTATGATAAAATTATATATTTTATGATAAAATTACACATTTTATGATTTGGGGCATATGGTAGGGGGGTGCACCCGTAACATTTCTCATATGAGACTTCCTCTTAATGCATATCATTGGCTTCGTTTGAGAAGTTGACTATTTTAGTAGGTTATTTTATTTTTTTGACTATTTTAGTAGATTAAAATTGTTATGTTTGAGAAAAGGGATTGGATTTTTTTATAGTTAGATATGATATTTGTAAAAGAAAAAATAAAATGATTATGAATTTAATGTGACATTTTGTCTTATTGACTATTTTAACTTATTTTATCTTTTTATAAATTTTAGTCAACAAAAACCCCAAATTGAACTTGCCAAGTCAATTTTTTTCTACCCTAGAAAGATTTAAAAAGTAACTATTTTGAAAAATTATTTGCTTATTAAAGATAAGTTCTTTCAAAATTTTCAAAACTAAAAATTTCGTATTAGAATCAGAAAATTACTTTTCATTTTGGAAAAACTTTATAAAAAAATAAAAAATAAAAAACAAACTAGGACTGTTTGACTAAGAATTTTAGGAGGGATTGGAAAAGAGAAAAAGAAAATGAGGTGTATAAACTTTACCTGTCATTTTTGTTTCCAAATCCCAACCAAACAAAGCCTGAGAAAAACATTTTGCCGCCAAACCAGCCCTGACAAACCAAAATCGAAGTAGTTTCCTCTCATCATCTGTGTGTGCAAACAACAAGGCTAGAAGAAGAAGTAATGTCGGACTATCCACCTGAAGAAGTGTGGATTGATAACATCCTCTCAACACTCCCCATCAAGACCCTCCTTCGATGCACAAGTGTCTGCAAATCATGGTACTCTCTCATCACTAGCCCGAGTTTCATTTCCACACACCTCAATCGAAACAAACAACAAGACCCACCATTATTACTGCTTAGACATTGCTCTGAGCATCCTAGGAAAGAGCATTTCTCAATACACCATGACAATCCCACACTCGATGACTATGCTGAGCTTGATTTTCCACTTCATAGCGTAAATTGGTATCTCAGGATTGTGGGTAGTTGCAATGGTGTGGTTTGCTTGTCTGATGATGACAGGTGCTATGTACACACCATCATTTTATGGAACCCATCAATTAGAAAATCTTTTAACCTCCCAAGACCCAGTGTTGTTTTTCAAACCCATGGCCCTTTTATGCATTCAATTGGGTTTGGGTTTGGGTTTGATTCGACCAATCATGAATGTAAAGTGGTTAGGGTTACCTATGTCAAAAATGATGACGGTCATCACACTGTTCCACCTGAGGTTGAGCTTTACTCGCTCAGCAGGGGATGTTGGCAAAGCATTAGTGATTGTCGTGTTCAAAGCATTATTCCCGAGCGATCACCACAGGTTTATATCAATGGGGCTGTACATTGGATTGCGTATGATCGGAAAACGAATGGCAGGTTTCACTGCGGTTTGATTGTGTCTTTCAATATGTGTGATGAGCTGTTCCGGGAGATTTTTCTACCAGATAGCTTGGCTGCCAAGTGCAGGACAAACTTGCAGATCAACGTATTTTGGGGAATCAATTTGTGTGGTGCATCATGTTCGGTTTAGTGCTAACAAAGGATATGACATGTGGGTGATGGAAAAGCATGGTTTAGTTGAGTCGTGGACTAAACTATTTGCTATCATCGATTATCAGGAAAGTTTGGGGCCGGTTATTGGGTTTAGGAAGAACAGTGAAGTCTTGTTGGTAAGTAGTGGGAATTTGGTGTCTTATGACCCTGAAACAAAAGAAAAGAAGAATCATGGGATCCATGGTATTGGCTACTTGTTTTATGTGGATACTTATGTTGAGAGCCTGGTCTTAGTCAGGTTGAAGAACAGGCAACGTATAGTTTTAATGGGAACAAAAGGCGAGATATGATTCTTACTCGTTCTTGATTAATTTATAGCTTACATTTGCTGTTGCTTTTTGTTCATGTTATTTATGTGGAATAGACATACGTCTACTTTTGAACACCAAAGCATTATGTTGAATCAAGGCAACATCTTTTAAATGCTAACCCATTGCAATGACTGAGTATGCATGAATTATATTTTAGGAGAAAAAGATCAGTTTGTGGAAATTGACATCAGTAGTTCTGTTGTGAGTAATAGTTTCTTTTAACTTCGGTATTATTTCGTTTCTTATGTGTAGTCTCTTGTGTCTTAGGGTTGTGGCTACGACGGAAGCTCAAGCTCAAGACTAGGAAGCCGGGAAAGGCGGGAATGGGAAAATGTTAGAAGTGGAGGCATTGTGGTAAGCCATTCCTTTATTAGTTACTTGTTTTCATATAGTCTTTAACTAGATATAAATGTAGTGAAGTCTTCTTTCAAGAAATATGTGTTCAACTCTGATATTTTTATACAATTGGAACATTTGTCTTCCTATATATTCTATGTTTGAAGTATTACTTTACCATTTATATCTATGATGATGTTATTGTCACTCTGAATTTATATTGACTAGATTAGCCCTTTTTGGTGGGGGTGGTGGTTTTCATGATAAGCATTGAGAATTAGATAATTATGGTCCACAGTTAAAAAAACCTGTGGTATGTTTCATGACGATGCATACGGGGCTTTGGTTACTCAAAATTGTCGTGTTCTCCAGAGTGTGGAATTTTTTGGAGGGAGCCCAAGTACACCTTTGCTCCATTTGTTTTCTAATGAAAATTGCAAAACATGAATGTAATTTTAGTGCTCATATTCTACATTCTAGGATTATGAAACGATTTTGAACCAATTCTTATCTGCTGCTTAATTTTTAAAAATTATTTCAAACACCCTTTCAGTGCAATCAGACCTGTTTTTTTAAACAGCTCCGATATGGAGCTCGAATTTCAGGGGCACTAATGCCCCGAAATTCTATGTAAGGTAAAAAAAAAAAAAAAAAAAAAAAAAAAAAAAAAAAAAAAAGTTACCAAAACTGGAAATTATGGGCATTAGTGCTCACAGTTTTAGTGCCGCAAATCATTTTTGTTTTTTAAAATTATCCCTTCTCTCCAAGAGATTGGCATATAACTGAGATGCAATGCTGACTTGCTCACTATTTAATGGAAAAAACTTCTAACATCTTGAATGATAATTTTTAGATGGTCCTTAGAAATTTTTATTTGGGATAATTTGGACTGGATAGTCGTGAAATTTTTCTCAACCCAGTTCTTGCAATTTAATTTATGGGATTCTTGTGGAAAATTTTAATTTTTAAAGGAATTAGATAAAGGAAAGTTTTAGTTTGTCAAATTATATTTATTTGCTGAAGCTCTAGCTTGGAACTTGAGCATCAAAAGTCCTCCTGCAACTCATGTAGCTTTTAAACATTAAAAGAGATCGCTTTCGAATCTTTTCATTTGATGCTCGTAGATGACTGCATCATATTTGCCAAAATATTGGAATCTGTGTGCGGGATAATTAAATCCATTATTATTACTATTGCAATTTTGCGGTCACTTAGAAAGTTACGATGAAAATGATAAGAACTTCCAAAAGGGAAGTCAAGTCAAGGTGAATGTTCGAAACTATTGATAGTTCTCATTGTTAAAATGATAGGAACTATAGGTAAAGAGAAGTTCAATATATTCTAGAAAATTTAATTAAACTGGAAAAGTATTTTTAATTTGGAAAATAAATAGACTCTGTAGACAATGTGGAATTACTCAAAATCATATTGAATTCGTCAGCTCCTGCATCACTTCCACAGAGTGATCTGTTTTTTGATGCCTTGCCATTTTTTGTATTCTCTGTAGAACAGACTTATAAAGGCCACCTTTTATTTCATTTTGTGTGTAACCTCTTGAAACTTTCATTAATTTATGCATTATCGTTTGAGTAGTGATCGGGTTTTCTCAGGACTTGTGATGGAGTCACAATAGTATAACTAAAGCATCCTTTATCCTTTGCGAATCCCCTTCCTTGAGTTATATCATGTTAGTGAGCAGTCAGTCTGGTTTCAATGATAAAACAGAGCAATTAACTAGAAGGAAATGCATAAAAGTTTAATCTCCAAGTTGAAAGAGTGATGAGACTTCTAGAATAGTGATATTAGGTTGGATATATAAAATAAATTACGTTTATTTATGTAACCAGTATATGGTGATATTAATTGGTTAGGATTAAATTTATGACATTATTTAAAAATTTTCATTACAAAAATGCTTTACACCACTAATTAGTGGTGGCTCTAATGATGTGGCAGTGGGTCCCACCCACTGCCACATGTGTTCTGTGCCTTGTTTGTTTTTTTTTTTGTTTTTTTTTCAATTGCCACCTCACTAGTGGTGGGATTAGTGATGGCAATTTAGTTATCTATAGCATTACTCTTTTCATTATATAAGAAAGTGATTTTGTTATTTTTATAAAATGAGGGCAAAACAGTATTTAACCATTCAATTTCATAAGATTGGATTATGAATCCCAACTATCCTGGAAATACTAATGCCGCAAAGGTGGGATTAGCAATTCGATGGGGCCTTAATCCCACTCCCCTTTTTCAATCCCACCCTTTATTTTTATTTTTTTTTCCTTTTCAGGTTACACTCCCAAATTATAAATTCTAGTATGATTTAAGTTTGGACATCTAACTAGCGCAAATACATATAGATAATTCAAGTCATGATATGTTTTTGTTAAATACAGAACCAGAAAAATTTACACAATCAAAAGAAAATATCTTGAAGAAATTTACAAATCTGAAACACAATGAGGGAAAGAAAAAGAAAGAGAATGGAGGAAAACCTAGAAACAAACAACAACATTGGGTGGAGACAATGACATCAAAGAACTCGAAAAGCTGCGCGAAATTGCCGCCTTAATTCTTACAAATATGAAGTATTTGCAACTAGACAATCGAATTACTAATGATTTAAGCATGACGAAGAAAAAAGTTCTTGATAATTTTGGAGCCGACCAGATGGCAAAAACACAAAACAAAATTAAGAAAGTAATGACAATGGAGATGCGATAATGAATCATGACCACAGATGGCAATAGATGAATTGAACCTTCTTAAATTGCCACCGGTGAAAGAGTTGGAAAGACTTGACATAAGAAAATTCTATTATACACGCCCCATATTATATGCACTCTTAATTACATTATTTTTTTTTGTAATTATGATCAATTTTCTTCTTTAATTATGACATTATTTTAAAATTTTGGTTATGGTTTTTTTTGTATTTGGTTATAATTTTTTTTATGTTTAGTTATGTCTCAGAAAATATGAAATTATATTATTTTCTTCTATAATTATAAGTGCATATGGTATACACTCGGGTGTCTAATAGTCTTTTCCCTTGGTATATGTAATTATGTTAATGGGCAGGTCTTATTTATTTATTTAAGTGTATATCAAATATCTACATTAAATATTTTTTTGTCGCTATAGTATTATTTAAAAAAATTAATATAACTATATCAAAATTATAAGATTAATTTTTATTTTTTTTTAAAACTTTAGAAGAGGTAAGAATAATTTAGGAATCATTTGGGAATAGATTTTTTTAATTAAAATATGAGATGGAAAAAAATTTCTTTTTACTTATTACTAATAAATATCAAAAGGGTTACTAAAATCTCAACTCCCAAACGACCCCTAACCATTAACCAAAAAAACACTAAAAAAAACGACCGTTACGCATAAACAAAAGTTAGGCCAAGTTTGGCTATCCTAAATAAGTACACACTTTTTATCTTTTTATCTTTTTTCCATCACATCATCTCTCTACTTTTCTGCACATCTTTTTATAAAAAAATAAAAAATACACTTTTTTAGGTCATCCCAAACAACCCTTGCAGAGATACAAAAATACATTTCCCTCTCTACCCATATCTCTGTTTTCTCTCTCTCTCTCTCTCTCTCTCTCTCATGAAGCTCCAAGAAATCTCAATCTCCAACTCGAACCATGCTGGACAATCTACCAGAGGAACTGTTGACTGAAATACTCATAAAACTACCAATCAACACTACTGTCGTTCAATTCATGTGCGTTTCCAAATCATGGTGTTCTCGATTCACTAGCCCTAATTTCATCAACAGATACCTCAGTCAAACCCTTCTTGTTTCCGAATCCAACAACACTCATCCTTTACTCATCAGACACTTAGACAACACCGAAATTCATCCTCAGGAGCACTATACCATACATTGGAGTAACAATGACGAGCCACTCGATTCGCATCACTTTGAGCTTCAATTCCCTTTTCAGGGTTCCAATAAAGCTTTTCGAATTGTTAGTTCTTGTAATGGTTTTCTATGTCTCTCAGACTATTTCTATTGTATTAGGAACAATGTGATTTTGTGGAACCCAATTATCAAGAAGTCACTGACTGTTCCAATGCCAAGAATTTCAACTAATTGGTTTCATGGTCCTGGTAGTCAAGGTGGTGAAATTGACCTATTTTGAAGAGGGAACTGATCATTTTCGCTTGAAAACCCCCCTTCAGTTGAGCTTTACTCACTTCGTTTGGGTTCTTGGAGAAACATGTGTTGTTGCGCCTATGTGCCTCGTATATTATAATTCATCTCAAGCTTTCGTTGATGGAACCATCAATTAGGTCGCGGTTGATAAGAATAGGTTTGATGCTCTGATTTTGTTATTTGATTTGAGGGATGAGGTATTTGGAGAGTTGAATCTGCCGGAAAGTCTTGTTAAAGTGAATCCTTCGACATTGTCCATTGTAGCATTGTAGAATTTAGGAAGTCAATTGTTGTGTTCCAGGAGCCTTACATTTCTTCGAGTAAATGTTTTGTATGGGTGATGAAGGAGTATGGTAAGGTAGAGTCTTGGACCAAACTATACACCATTGATACGGTGGGAATGGGAGAGGTACTTTTCTTGAGGAGAAATGGTTCAAGGAATGGATTGATTGCATATAATCCCAAGAATCAACGACATAGGGATCTTGGGCTTCATGATGTTCGTTTCTTAGTTTGTGTGCATGCCTATATTCCTAGGTTGGTTTTACTTGGGAAAGGAAATGAAATCTTGGTCGGTGAAGCAAAATCTCGTGACACGCAAAAACTTCTGAATGAAAAGGGTAATGTTGAGGAGGAAAAACAGTGGTTCGTTTGGTTTGTATTTCTGAAAAATTTTTGGGAAATTTTCTCTACAAATAAGTTTTCAAAAGTAATCAAACCAAATAAATTTTTCCAAAAAAATTTCTCAAAACTTGTAAACCAAACAAGTTTTCCAAACAAATCTCTCTTTCACACACATCAAATCAATCACTTTTTCCAAAACTCTCTCTCAAAATAATTTTCCAAAACATCTTTTGAAAAAAACCAAACCAAACAACTTTTCGTACTTTTTATCTCTAAAACACATCTCTCAAATACAAACTAAACATACAGTAACTTTGAATGAAACAGGGAAGATTAGGAAGAAGATGAATTGCTTTTTGTTTTTGTTTTTGTTTTTTTTTTTAATTTTTGTTTTTATTTTTATTTTTTATTTTTTGATGTTGTGAAATGCCTTTTTTTATTGAAGAGATGGTTTCATGGCTCTAAAATTAAAGGAATTAGTAATTTTTGTGCCATCACCTTATATGTCAATGGAAATATGCTACAACTACAGAGTGGTTAGGATCTTTTTTTTGATTCATAACTACAGAATGGTTAGGTTTGATTTAATAATTTTCTAGGTCATGTACATATGCAAATAAAAATGAGATCAATTACATTTGCAATTTCCTTGATTAGGAGTAATAATCATTTGGCTTAACCATTATACCCAATACCTAATGTTGATAGGTTGTGTTTTAACTTTAGATTTGTGGAGCGATTTGCGAAGAAAAAAAGAAAATAAAAGATTTTTTTAATTTAAAAAACATGCATATAGTTTGTACTTTATTTTTCTTTATCTATCTTTGTTTCTTTCCTTCCTTTTTTCTCTCCATAAATATAAAAGTCAAACACAGTATAAAATTTCACTAATAAGGGATTTATAAAGTATGTTTCATTAAAATAAATATAGACAAAAAAAGTCCTCTTTACATTTAAAAAAAATAAATTATTGAGTCCTACTATCATTATGTTCATTTATATTGACCTATCTAAATAAAAATTTTATGAAAAAAGTAACACTTAATTGAGAATTTTCCAGTTAGGCCTATTAAAATAGTCTAAAAGTTAAAAAATCATTACAAAAAATTAATTATTCTCTTTATTTTTTTACACATCTTGAAAAATCTAGAAATCCCCAAGATGTTGATTAGATGTTGATTTGTGATTATGTATCAATTTTAAGCAGTATATAACAATCCTAATCAAACAATCAAGACAAATTGACACAATGATTTTAACGTGGAAAAACCACAATTGGACACCTCCAACTGTGATTAAAAAACTACGGGCAACCGCCACAAAACAATCCACTAAGAAGATTTAAAGGAATTACACAGGTATACTCTCAATTACCTAGCGAATCCACGCCTAATTGAACCAATCTCTATGTGCCTCTTCCAACCCCGTCTTCACCTCAGAATTGTCTTTACGATGAGCCACTCCAGAATCCACCGAAGCTTCAGGCTCGAATTCTTCAGAATCCACCAAAGAACAACTCTCTCTCTCTCTTGTGTATAACAAACAAAACCTTTGATGTACTCTCTTTAAACCATGAGTTGAATACTCAATAAAATATCAAAGAAAACTCACAAAATATCCCCAGATATAAACCTTAAAAACCAAAAAGAAGATCTTGAGGAATTACATTTAGTTTTGGAAGAAAACCAACTATTTATAAAAAACCAAAGTAATCCTAATTTTGGAAGAAAACCAATTCCTTATAGAAATCTAAAGTAATCCTAGTTTTGGAAGAAAACCAATTCCTTATAGAAATCCAAAGTAATCCTAGTTTTAAAAGAAAACCAATTCTTTATAGAAGTACAAAAGTGAATAAAATTACAACTGAAAAAAGTTTTGTTAAACGGGATTGCCAAAAAAAAAACCTAACAATCTCCCCCTTTGGTAATGTCGTGACAAAACACACCTAACAAATAAAATCCTAATCACCCTAACCCATTACAGCCAACAAACGCAAACTTCTTTCTTAAGGTCATGATCTGCAAAACAACTATTAGTGCCACAATCTCCAAAACAACTATTAGTCCCACAAGAGTATATAAAAAAGCAATAAACATATGACAAGATTATCTTAAAGCATTTGAAGCATGAAATGGAAAATATGAATATATGCGACTTGGAGATTTTAAGAACATGCAGCATGAAAACCTGAAAACTAAAACACATGCACCCGACACATGGCATGAATATGGCTTCAATACATGAAATTCTAAGACACAAGCACGGGACAATCTTACTCCCCCTTGTTGTCACGAATTGACAAAGGAAGCTCAATCAACTAAAGCAAGATCAAAAACCACACAAACAGGAACAAGATGATGGAAAAATTAATAACCTGCAAGATGTAAGCAATAAACAAGTAGTGGATAGCAACACACAAACCAACTAATGCCAATCTCTTTTTCACTCAAAGCAACCACAAACACTGTACAGAAAACAATGAACAAAAAGAATCCGACAAAAATAATATGGTGGAGCAAGTAAGGAATTTCTGATTTGTACCTTGAAACATACAAGATTATCCAAGAAACACAATTACTTGAAAACACAATGTGCACAGCCTCTAGAAAATTCCTCATAACAGAAAGTGATGCATTATATGAAAAGCATAGATCCCATGAGAAAAGTGTGTGTGTGACTCTTGGAGTTCGACAAACACTAGATTCAATCCTGGTAGTGATCTAAAAGTTGAACTTCCGACAAGAGAATCTAAGCACAACAAAGGAAAGTCAAACCACTAGGAATCAAGGGGTATTTGGTGATTAAAGGCGGAGGCTCCCCCTCAATCAATGAATCTTTTATTTTTTTTCCTTTTTTTCTTTTTTTTTCACATCTTTTTCTTTTCTTTCTTTCGCACATCCCTTTTTTTTCTTTCTTTTGCACACTCATTGGCGGCTGACACACTCAAGAGTATGAAAACTGAACCAGAGAAGCATGGATATAATAAGGATAGCCTGGTTAGTGACTCTGAGGTAGCCTTTTCCTCATGGCTGGACTGCAAAGAATAGAGGGGAAAGCCATGGAGATGCAAAAAGATGAAAAATGGTTAAGAGACTCAACATCACCCATGATATGCTAGTATAGGTCAATTCCTCTAGAAAAGCAAAAGATATAATGCCAGAAGTCCATAAAAAAAATAATCACTAAGGCGGAAGACTCCGATATTTGCTAATCCAAGAGTGTGTACAGAATGAGACATACTAATCAAAAAACACACACTCCAAAATGAATAATGACCACAAAAAGCACACACATATTAACATGTAATGGATATTCTTATCAATTCCAATATGCACCAAGGACTACTCAAAAAATTTTAAGCTTGCAAAACCATACTAAGAAAATCTTTTTAGGTTTTTTTTTTTTTTTTTCTTTACCCAAAGCAAAACAAAAAATGAACATGCACACATTTTTTTTCTCTTTAAAAAAAAAAACAAAACACACAGAAACCCAAAAACTAAAACAAATAAACAAATTAACACAAGTCTAGTTTTCTCACCCAAACCGCTTTAATATAAACAAAGTTGTGAGCATTACAGTTCTTGGGTGGTGTCTTGACGTTGTGGTTCCCTTTGCTTTCAATGGGAACCCGTCTCGACTTGGTTTCCAACTTCCTATTTCTAGGTCTAGGCAAATACACTCTCCCATGCAACTTATAACAATAAGGGCGAATATGACCATGCATACCACAATGATGACAAATAAAAATAGTGTGTACCTTCTTTTCTTTTACCTTACCAGCTCTAGGAAGTTTGAGAAGTTCATCCTTATGTTGAATTTTTTGTTCTCCCTTTCCTTGAGTTCTTGTATCATGAGATGTAGATGCACTCTATTTTTGCTCTTTGTTATCACCAAAGCCAATGCCACTCTTGTCACAATACATTTGTTGAGACCCAATGATATCCTCCAAAGTCTTTGATCCTTTGTTACAAAGACCAATGGTAGCCATAGCACACTTAAGCTCTTCCTCTTTCTTGATCATTAGTTCTTCCAAGACAACTTGAGACATCTCGAGAGATTCAATCTTTTCTTTATACATTGCATAGATTTACTGTAGCTCATTCCTCTCTGTCTCACAAGTCAAGAGCTTTGCACAAAGAACTTGTTAATCCTGGCCTCGGAAATCTCCTCCTTAAGTTTGATATTCTCACTTTCACATGCTTTGAGTTTCTTTGTGAGTTTGTCATTCAATTTGAATAAGTTAAGAGACTCCTTATACAACTTTTCATAAGCTTGCTCAAGCTCTTCATGATCACTCTCCGAGGATTCATCATCAGTGATATTCTCAACTGACCTCTTCGGAGAATCTGTTTGTCCTTCAGCTTCGGAAGCCGCTATGAAAGTAAGGAATTGTTTATGTCCCTCTTCACTTTGATCTTCATTGTCACTATCATCTTCATCAGATTCTGATTCATCATCCCAAGTGATAGCGAGGGCTTTCTTCTTCTTCAAACGAGTGGGGCATTCTGAAGCAAAGTGGCCAAATCCTTGGCATTCATAGCATTGGACTCTTTCAGAGTTCCCTTGTATCTTTCCTTTTTCCTTCTTTAATTTTGAGTTTATCTTTGCCTTTAGATTTATGAGTATGAGTAGATTCCAAAAGATTAGGATTCTTTTTCAAAAAGGATTTTTTAAATTGTTTAACAAAAGCAGCCGTAATCTTGGAGTCTATCTCACAATCCTCATCAGAATCCTCTCCAACTCTATGAGCACTACTAAAAGCAATATCTTTTTGTTTCTTTTTGAAATTCCTATGTGCCTCATAAGTTTGGAGATTTCCAACCAAATGATCCAACTTAAGGGTGTCAACATCTTGAGCTTCCTCAATAGCCGTAACTTTTGGTTGGAATCGATCGGGTAAGGATCTCAAAATTTTTCCCGCAATCTTGGATTCCGGTATTTTTTCACCTAAATTGAAGCTGGAATTAACAATGTCACTCAATTTCGCATAAAATTCATCAAAGGTCTCACTATCTTTCATTGAAAAGTTTTCGAAACTAGATGTGAGCCTTTGAAGTTTTGAGCGTTTAACCAAATGAGTGCCCTCATGAATAGTTTGTAAGATATCCCAAGCCTCTTTTGCGACTTCACAATTGCAAATACGACTAAACTCTTCAAGTATGACAGCGCAAAAAAGAGAATTGATAGCTTTACTATTCCAGCTACTATTTTGGTAATCAATTGTGTCCCACTTATCAATTGGTTTGGGGAAAGTTACTCCATCAACGGTAATCGTTGGTTCAGTCCACTCATACATGACAGGTTGCCAAACTTTTTCATCAATAGATTTTAAAAAAGATCTTATCCGAGCTTTCCAAAAAGAATAATTGGATCCGTCAAGTAGGGGTGGTCGAACCATAGAATTTCCCTCACGAATTGTATCTATTATCACAAATCAAACAAGATCTCGCTCTAATAGATTTTTTATAAAAAAAAATAGAACGACCTGCTCTGATACCAATTGAAAAATCTAGAAATCCCCTAGATGTTGATTTGTGATTATGTATCAATTTTAAACAGTATATAACAATCCCAATCAAACAATTAAGACAAATCGACACAATGATTTTAACGTGGAAAAACCACAATTGGATACCTCCAACTGTGATTAAAAAACCACGGGCAACCACTACAAAACAATCCACTAAGAAGATTTAAAGGAATTACACAGATATATTCTCAATTATCTAGCGAATCCACGCCTAATTGAACCAACCTCTATGTGCCTCTTCCAACCCCGTCTTCACCTCGGAATTGTCTTTACGATGAGCCACTCCAGAATCCACCGAAACTTCAGACTCGAATTCTTCAGAATCCACCAAATAACAACTCTCTCTCTCTCTTGTATATAACAAACAAAACCTTTGATGTACTCTCTTTAAACCATGAGTTGAATACTCAATAAAATATCAAAGAAAACTCACAAAATATCCCCAGATATAAACCTTAAGAACCAAAAAGAAGATCTTGAAGAATTACATTTAGTTTTGGGAGAAAACCAACTATTTATAGAAAATCAAAGTAATCCTAATTTTGGAAGAAAACCAATTTCTTATAGAAATCTAAAATAATCCTAGTTTTGGAAGAAAACCAATTCCTTATAGAAATCCAAAGTAATCTTAATTTTGGAAGAAAACCAATTCCTTATAGAAGTACAAGAGTGAATAAAATTACAACTGAAAAAAATTTTGTCAAATGGAATTGCCAAGAAAAAAAACCTAACACATCATTTTATAAAAAATTAAAAAAAAAATACTAAAAAAATCATCTTCTCAAAACAATCCTTATTGCAATCAACTCAACTCTGTTAGGTCATTTGGATTCCCATTCAACTCAATTGTTCTTTTTATTTTTTTATACATTTTTTTTATAAAAAAAATTAAAAAAAATATTTTTCCAAAACAACCCTTATTGCAATCAACCAACTGTGTTAGGTCATTTGGATTCCCAATCACCAATTGTTCAAATTGGTTTAGTTAGTCACGTGATGAAGCCCTAACAAATCAAAGATTATCTGTGGGTTTGGACACAAGTTTTAAAAAGTCTATAAACTATGGGTCAATTACATTCCCTCTTTCTTAAATTTAGAAAAATTACAATTATTTCTATACTTTTAACATAATTGTATATACGTCTTAAGGTTTTAATTCCTATAAAATTTAAGTTATTTTTTATCAATAATTCATCAGTTGTATGAATAAAAAAAATAATACTATCATTTATTTCTTACTATATATATTTATCTTTATTTATTTCAATATTTATCTATTATTAGTATTAACTTCATCCGCTTTAATCATACTAAAATATGTTAAAAGTATGCGGCTGGCTGTATTTTTTTAAACCTTAAATGAGATAAGTATAATTTACTTATAAGCTATTTATCATCAGTTAAAAAAGTTAAATGTTATATTAAATTTTTTGACTAATTTATTTTTATTAATTTCTTAAATACATAAATTTGTTTTAATTTTAAATATATATATATATATCACTATGAAAAAAATATAAACAAACAACCCAACCTACCCCAAACCCACCAAAATGTTTGGAATGATTTTTTTATTTATTTTTTTCCTAAAAATAAAAAAAATCTTTTTACTTATTACTAATAAATATCAAAAGGGTTACTAAAATCTCAACTCCCAAACGACCTCTAAGAGCATCTCCAACGATGAACCAAATTTTTCACCAAATTTGAGTAAAAAAAAGTCAATTTTCTCAATCTGATACCATTTGCTCCAACCGTGCATCAAAAAGGAAGTGGTCGACCGGTTGGTTGACCGGCCGGTCGATCGGTAAGGTAAATTTTTTTTTTTTTTTTTTTTTAAATCTGTTTGAACCTTTTTGACCGGTTTGAACCTATCTATTTGAAAGGAAACCGGTCGACCGGTTGGTCTCCTCCAACGGTCACGCATAGTATTTTTTTTATTCAATTCTCATTTTGATACCAGTTTGGTGAAATCGTTAGAGCTCCAAAAAGTACCTTTTTCATCAAATTTCAAATCTGATGCCAGGTTTGCTAAACCGTTGGAGATGGTCTAACCATTAACAAAAAAAAAAAAAACTAAAAAAAACGACCGCTACGCAGAAACAAAAGTCAATGCAATTGCAGAGATACAAAAATACACTTCCCTCTCTACCCATATCTCTGTTCTCTCTCTCTCTCTCTCTCTCTCTCTTTCATGAAGCTCCAAGAAATCTCAATCTCCAACTCGAACCATGCTGGACAATCTACCAGAGGAATTATTGACTGAAATACTCATAAGACTACCAATCAACACTACTGTCGTTCAATTCATGTGTGTTTCCAAATCATGGTGTTCTCGAATCACTAGCCCTAATTTCATCAACAGATACCTCAGTCAAACCCTTCTTGTTTCCGAATCCAACAACACTCATCCTCTACTCATCAGACACTTAGACGACACCGAAATTCATCATCAGGAGCACTATACCATACATTGGAGTAACAATGACGAGCCACTCGATTTGCATCACTTTGAGCTTCAATTCCCTTTTCAGGGTTCCAATAAAGCTTTTCGAATTGTTAGTTCTTGTAATGGTTTTCTATGTCTCTCAAACTATTTCTATTGTATTAGGAACAATGTGATTTTGTGGAACCCAATTATCAAGAAGTCACTGACTGTTCCAATGCCAAGAATTTCAACTAATTGGTTTCATGGTCCTGGTAGTCAAGTTATTGGATTTGGGTTTGATCCCAAAACTATAGACTATAAGGTGGTGAAATTGACCTATTTTGAAGAGGGAACTGATCATTTTCGCTTGAAAACCCCCCTTCAGTTGAGCTTTACTCACTTCGTTTGGGTTCTTGGAGAAACATGTGTTGTTGCGCCTATGTGCCTCGTATATTATAATTCATCTCAAGCTTTCGTTGATGGAACCATCAATTGGGTCGCGGTTGATAAGAATAGGTCTGATGCTCTGATTTTGTTATTTGATTTTAGGGATGAGGTATTTGGAGAGTTGAATCTGCCGAAAAGTCTTGTTAAAGTGAATCCTTCGACATTGTCCATTGTAGCATTGTAGAATTTAGGAAGTCAATTGTTGTGTCCCAGGAGCCTCACATTTCTTCGAGTAAATGTTTTGTATGGGTGATGAAGGAGTATGGTAAGGTAGAGTCTTGGACCAAACTATACACCATTGATACTAGGGGTGTGCATAATACCGCCGAAACCGCCAAAACCGCATCGAGGCGCACCGCCAAGGCAAATTCATTATTATTTGCCAATCGAACCGCCGGTTTTTTGTAAGAAAAATGGCAAATTCTAGTGACACTTTTATCAATCCGCCGGTTTCTATTTTTCTTCCAAACCGCACCGACCCGCACCGCTATTAAATCATGTTTTATAAGATTCTAAAAATTCTTTTTTACTTAAGTTTGCTTGTTGTTCTATACCTTAGAATATAATATTACATTACTGCTTGAGGGGAATTCAAGATGTCAGTAATCCAAAATAAAGTTGGATTCTAATTCACTTTTCAATCTTTTTTTTTTTTTTTTCTGGCCATGTTGCAAACTTGCATCAGCTCACTTTTCAATCTAAATACTTTTCAACAGTAAACATTTTCAATATAATGTAAACCCTGAATGATATTAATTTTATGTATTGTATTTGATCATTGTAACTTCCACAGATGCTTGTAATGAACTGATGGCATAGTCGTTGATATTATCATGTTGTTGCTACACTTGCTGTATCAGAAAAAAGTTTCACAAGATGCTTAATATCACGGTATCTCTCGTCTTTTTTTTACTCTTTGATTTAAATTTTGTAATTTGAATTATATTTTTTATAAACCACTAATCCGCCCGAACCGCCAAGGCAAATCCGTCATTATTTGCCAATCGAATCGCCGATTTTTGATAAGGAAAATGACAAATTCTAGTGACACTTTTATCAATCCGCCACCTGCCATATGATTTCTATTTTTTTCTCAAACCGCACCGACCCGTACCGCGCACACCTCTAATTGATACGGTGGGAATGGGAGAGGTACTTTTCTTGAGGAGAAACGGTTCAAGGAATGGATTGATTGCATATAATCCCAAGAATCAACGACGTACGGATCTTGGGCTTCATGATGTTCGTTTCTTAGTTTGTGTGCATGCCTATATTCCTAGGTTGGTTTTACTTGGAAAAGGAAATGAAATCTTGGTTGGTGAAGCAAAGTCTCGTGATACGCAAAAACTTCTGATTGAAAAGGGTAATGTTGAGAAGGAAAAACAGTAACTTTGAATGAAACAGGAAAGATTAGGAAGAAGATGAATTGCTTTTTTGTTTTTGTTTTTTTTTTAAATTTTTGTTTTTTTTTTTATTTTTTATTTTTTGATGTTGTGAAATGCCTTTTTTATTGAAGAGATGGTTTCATGGCTCTAAAGCTAAAGGAATTAGTAATTTTTGTGCCATCACCTTATATGTCAATGGAAATATGCTACAACTACAGAGTGGTTAGGATCTTTTTTTTGATTCATAACTACAGAATGGTTAGGTTTGATTTAATAATTTTCTAGGTCATGTACATATGCAAATAAAAATGAGATCAATTACATTTTCAATTTCCTTGATTAGGAGTAATAATCATTTGGCTTAACCATTATACCCAATACCCAATACCTAATGTAGATAGGTTGTGTTTTAACTTTAGATTTGTGGAGCGATTTGCGAAGAAAAAAAGAAAATAAAAGATTTTTTTAATTTAAAAAGCATGCATATAGTTTGTACTTTATTTTTCTTTTCTTTATCTATCTTTGTTTCTTTCCTTCCTTTTTTCTCTCCATAAATATAAAAGTCAAACACAGTATAAAATTTCACTAATAAGGGATTTATAAAGTATATTTCATTAAAATAAATATAGACAAAAAAAGTCCTCTTTACATTTAAAAAAAATAAATTATTGAGTCCTACTATCATTATATTCATTTATATTGACCTATCTAAATAAAAATTTTATGAAAAAAGTAACACTTAATTGAGAAATTTCCAGTTAGGCCTATTAAAATAGTCTAAAAGTTAAAAAATTATTACAAAAAATTAATTATTCTCTTTATTTTTTTACACATCTTTTTATAAAAAAAATTTAAAAAAATACTAAAAAAATCATCTTCTCAAAACAATCCTTATTGCAATCAACTCAACTCTGTTAGGTCATTTGGATTCCCATTCAACTCAATTGTTCTTTTTATTTTTTTATACATTTTTTTTATAAAAAAAAGTAAAAAAAATATTTTTCCAAAACAACCCTTATTGCAATCAACCAACTGTGTTAGGTCATTTGGATTCCCAATCACCAATTGTTCAAATTGGTTTAGTTAGTCACGTGATGAAGCCCTAACAAATCAAAGATTATCTGTGGGTTTGGATACAAGTTTTAAAAAGTCTATAAACTATGGGTCAATTACATTCCCTCTTTCTTAAATTTAGAAAAATTACAATTATTTCTATACTTTTAACATAATTGTATATACGTCTTAAGGTTTTAATTCCTATAAAATTTAAGTTATTTTTTATCAATAATTCATCAGTTGTATGAATAAAAAAAATAATACTATCATTTATTTCTTACTATATATATTTATCTTTATTTATTTCAATATTTATCTATTATTAGTATTAACTTCATCCGCTTTAATCATACTAAAATATGTTAAAAGTATGCGGCTGGCTGTATTTTTTTAAACCTTAAATGAGATAAGTATAATTTACTTATAAGCTATTTATCATCAGTTAAAAAAGTTAAATGTTATATTAAATTTTTTGACTAATTTATTTTTATTAATTTCTTAAATACATAAATTTGTTTTAATTTTAAATATATATATATATCACTATGAAAAAAAAAAAAACAAACAACCCAACCTACCCCAAGCCCACCAAAATATGAAATGAGGATTGCTAGACCAAATTCAAATAGCCAATGTACAATCGTTTGAATTTTTTTTTTTTTATAACTTTTTTAAATATATATATATATAGAAAGAATGGTATGAGACTTTTTTGCTTTGGGAAGGCTAAATCATTATAAATTTTTTTTTTTTTTGACAAAAAAAAGGAAAAAAAAAAACTTTAAGTCAATGTGAACAAATAACTTTATTTTCAGTACTCTTAAAATTTTCATAAGGTGGTTACAAAAACTTCATAATATTATAAGAATAACATGATAATTTTTCAATTAAAAAAAAAAAACAAATATCAAATCCCATAAGTAATGGTATAATTTAGGAGAAATAACAGCACAATTGGATAGGGAAAAAAATTATAAGTCGATAAAAAAAAAAATTGTACATTGTAATAATTAAAATATTATATTTTTTCATAATTTTATAATTTTTTTACTGTTATCACTGTGCAATTATTTTCTCTATAATTTATATGCATAAAACATATAAATTTACTATTAAAAAAAAAGAAAAGAAATGAATAAGGTTCTCATGTCATGTAGTTGGAGGTGGTAGGTAGATGAAAATACCCGGGGGGAACAATTTCGTGTTTGGAGGTTGAAGGTGGTTGGTGGTACGCTGGTTGGTGATGCTCTCTCTCTCTCCAAGAAATGTGTTTCAAGTGTAGTGGGTAGCTACGGGCCAGCCAACCTTGCTCCTCCATCTTCTCTTCATAAGCCCATTGCACTGGTCTCTTTGAGTCTTACTCCTATTTCAACTGAGGTCCTAGTAATTTCCGTTTCTTATTTTTGTTGATTATGTTTTCAGATGCATAATTTAGTCCCAAAATCTTGAAGCTGTAGTAGAGTGAGCTTCCCATTAGAAATCGTTAATCTTTTTGAATATCAAAAACAACTGATTTTCTTGGACCATTATTGGGATGCGTGATTCCTGAATTGGGATTTATCTTTGATTCATAAATTTCATTTATACTTTCAGATTTATGGGGTTTTCTTTGTTGGGTTTCTTCACGATTTGATTCTTTTTGTGCAGGGTTGTTGGCTCAATTTGATTGATAGCTCAAAAATGGCACCGGAAGTGGAAAATCCACATGAAGAGGTAATCCCTCTGCAATATATTTAGGCTGTGTTTGCACTATGATTTGGGTAAGGATTTGTGGATGAAAAAGGGAAAAAGTGAGAGAAATGTGAATGAAATATTAACTAAATTCGTTCTCCTTTCCCTCACCTTTTCCTTCCCCTTCCAAATCCCTGCTCGAATCCATATCCAAACACAGCCTTATAGTTTTCAGATTAAGCCCTTCCTACCCCAACCCCTTTTCATTAGTTGGGTTTTCTTTCATTTGTTACCTAAAAGCAAAACAACTGCTCAAAACACTAAATTAGGGGTGTTGTTGTGATCACTCTTTAGGTTGTTCTTGGTGAAGAAATAGACCATGTGCGGATGATCACCTTAAACCGGCCCCGTCAATTGAATGTCATTTCATCAAAAGTGGTAAGCAGAAGCATCCAATCCGATCTGTATAAAGTTTTTTAATGCAAGGTTTAAGTTTTTGAAATAATTTTTGTGATTAAGGACTGCTTTTGTTTTTGGCAATAAGGTTTCTTTACTAGCAGAATACTTGGAAAAATGGGAAAATGACCAAACTGCAGAGCTCGTACTAATCAAGGCTAGTACCCATACTTCAATTCTTCACCATTACTGTTATTTTTATTTATATATACCACACGACTGTGATAAAATAGCATTATTAAACGTAAATGTCACTGCCTCATCTTATGGAAGTTAGGTTGATGGATTTCCTTGGTGTTTCAAATTTTATAGTCTTGCTTATGTACTTTTATAGGGAGCTGGCCGTGCTTTTTCTGCCGGTGGTGATTTGAAAATGTTCTATGATGGCAGGAACTTGAGTAAGTACATCATCATAATGTAATTTTAGGTTGTGTTTCGATCATGAATTTGGATAGGGATTTGGAAAGGGGAAGGAAAAAGTGTGGAGAATGTGAATGAAATATAAGCTAATAAATTTCTTCATTTCCTTTCCAAATCCTTACCCAAGTCTAACCCATATCCATGATCCAAACACAGCCTTAGTATACCAATTGCTTTTGCAACAAGGTCACTTATAAGTTGGCTTTCTTCTGCAGAGGATTCCTGCCTTGAGGTGGTCTATAGAATGTATTGGCTTTGCTACCACATTCATACCTACAAGAAGACACATGTAAGACATGAATTTGATCTTATATCCCAACCCTTGTGAAGGAAAACAACTTTTGAGCTTATCCCAATAATGAAATAAATAAATAAATGAAAGATAGAGATAAAGAAATGAGAAAAAACGAAGAAAGATTTCAGATCATTTTGCCAGGTCCAGGTTATTATACTTGCTATTTAGCTGTTGTTAACATTTCCAGGTTGCTCTTGTTCATGGAATTTCCATGGGTGGAGGTGCATCTTTGATGGTTCCAATGAAGTTCTCAGTGGTCACAGAAAAGGCTGTGAGTATTTGATGCTTCTTAAATTTCAGTTTTTATGGTCGTAATTATTTTGGGCCTGAAATGCTAAATTTCCAATTCTGCACCATTTAACTGGACTTTTCTCTGGTGTGTGAATAGGTTTTTTCCACTCCAGAAGCAAGTATTGGGTTTCATACTGATTGTGGTTTCTCATACATGCTTTCTCATCTTCCTGGGCATTTGGGTAAGCATTCTTCTATCACTTGGGTAATGACATACATCATATCAGATTCTTTATTCATCTTATTAATACAGATGAAGTCATATTGATAACAGTGTGGATATGCATGCAGGGGAATTTTTTGCCTTAACAGGAGCGAGGCTGAATGGTAAGGAATTGGTTGCAATTGGACTAGCAACCCATTTTGTCCCTCTTGAGGTGAGTTTTCAACTCTCTTAGTCAATTCAGTACCGCTACATCCACACAATTTTTACAGCCTGAATGCACACAATTGAGACTCTTACCGGTAAGAGTTTCCAAAAGAGTCTCATTCGGGTAGATTCGGGCAAACAAAATTGTGTGGATGAATCATTAATCTATTCAATTATAGTTTTCTGTCATTTAATCATGCATGGGCACTTTGCTCATGGTACTAAGGCACGCTTATATGAAGTATTAGACAGCTATGAGGGACATAGACGCAAAAATTAGTGTTGGTTTCATAATAATAATAATGTCCCTCATCTGATAAATGTTTGTGAAATATTTGCCTTGAATATGCATTGTCTCCCTACAGCCTGTAACAGTATTTATTATGGCAACTATAAAAGGAGCATAACCTTTAACACTTGTACAAAATGTAATTGACTCAGCTGAAAAATCGTTGTCTTGTGTATGTGTTACTATGCGATTATTATACACTGTTTGTGTTCTAACCATAAAATATGAAGACGTATCAATTGGGCTTAGTGGAATATGCATGGAGGCATGTGAGTGTTCAATAAGTGATCTATCACTCTCAAGTAAAAAGAGAGAATATCATTCCCAACCACCAATTCTCGACACCTAACCTTTGTTCCTTTTGGTATTGAAGCATAACTGTTTATTCCAATGAGTTATAACTGTTCTTATTTTTATTTGATTATATTAATGTTTGATGATATGTTGATCAGAAAGTGTCTTAAACAAGTAGTAAATCTGTAAGAAAGTGCCGCCTTATCAAATATTTAATAATTCTCTGTCATATGATTGTTCTTCTGTTTCTTTGATTTATGAATTTTTTTATTACTTTATAAAATGTTTTTAGTTACATATATACGCTGTGTGTGTCAGAAATTGCCCGAGCTAGAGAAGTCTCTGGTACGCTTAAACTCTGGTGATGAGAATGCAGTCAAATCTGTAATTGAGGAATTCTCTACAGATGTTCAGATTGATGACGAGAGTGTTTTAAACAAGTAAGAAATCAAAACTAATTAAAAGCAGTTATTCCCAAAAAGATTAGTAAGATCAATCTGCTTTGGTTCAATTGCAGGCAGTCAGTAATTGATGAATGTTTTTCCAAGGATACTGTGGAGGAGATAATAAAATCATTTGTAAGTTTTATGTTTCTATGAGGGGAGAAATCATAGATTCCAATGGATGTTTGTTAGGAAATGGCATGCGTAATTGATATTTTCTCTCAGGAAGCCGAGGCAAGCAAAGAAGGAAATGGTTGGATTGGTGCTGTGCTCAAGGGCTTAAAAAGATCGTCTCCTACAGGATTGAAGATAACACTAAGATCGGTAATGTTTTCTTTTGAAACAACATATGACAGAAGCTATACTGTTTTTTATAGTGTGAATCATTCCATAAGAAACGATTAAATGGAATGGGGAAATGTCATATGAATGTTAGGTAGCTCAAAAGTGGAAAACAATTTTGTCCAAGTATGATTGTTTTCTGTTCTCCATGAAAAATGTTTTCTGTTAGACTAACGTTTTTTTATCATACGAAACACCAAAAAAAGGTGAAAAACCTTTCCACTTCTAAAGGTGGAAAATGTTTGCCAAACTGAAGTCTTACCAATGCTGCCACCCACATGACCACCACCACCACAAGCACAAGCACAAGCACAGTACCGCTAACAGCCACCGCTGCCGCCATCCTACCACGACCTCTACCACTACTACTACCACAACCCCACTGTTGTTGCCGCTGCTGCCCCACCACTGCCACCATCACCCCTACCAGCACCACCACTACCACTAGCACATTAATTTCAAGGTTTTGACCAAACATAGGAAAAAGTTTTTTATAGAAATACAAAAAACATTAATCTTTTCCTCTGAAACAAATGGAGCATAGTAAAAACAATGCCTAAATAGTACACATTAATGTATGTTTGGGAGGGGAAAGATTGGGTACACACCTAACATTTAGTATAGTGTACAAAGTAGTTGTCTCGAGACTTGAACCCATAACCTCAAGGTTATTAGGCCAATATTTTACCATTGAACCAACAGTCACATTGTTTTACATTTATGATTGTTGTGGCAGATATCTGGTGTTATGTATAATGACTATCTATCTTATTATTTGCTTAATCCAAACATGTTGGATGAATTGCTCACTTATTGTTTTGTTCTGTTTAAGATAATACATTATTCAAGACAGTTTGATCTCGTTAACAATCTTGTTTTGTACATCTAAAGAACAAGCCAAAGCTGCTTCTATGTGGTTTAAATTTTAAATCTAAGATGGAATTCAAGTTTTAAGTTTCATCTCTTGCATTTAGTGCATCTGTTTCACTTAATTGTACTTCATTATCAGATTCGTGAAGGAAGGAAACAAACGTTGTCTGAATGCTTGAAGAAAGAATTTAGGGTGACAATGAACATACTACGAACCATGATATCTGGTGATGTCTATGAGGTAATTGATAATTTATTGGTCTTCTACAAACAAAGTTCACAATGATATATGATGTTGAAAATTCAAGTTGATTTCCAACTCTGACGTGAGCTTTTCTCTTCTTTCTGGAAAAAAAGGGCATCAGAGCTCTTACTATCGACAAGGACAATGCGCCAAAGGTATCTCTCTCTCTCTCTCTCTCTCTCTCTCTCTCTCTCTCTCTCTCTCTCTCTCTCATTTGATGAGTCGAAATGCCAAAATGAATTAAAAGTGAATCTGGACAAAAAAAATTGGATATCTTTTTTCAACAAGACTGATTATATCTGACCATTCTCAAATCCTACACTGGCAGGAGTCTCTGTGTATTGAGCTGCCCATTTTTGTTTTAAAAAATTTACATGTTATCATTATCAGTCTACATACTTTGATAGAAACTTTGAAAATTTAACTCATCTTTTGATGATTAGCTTAATTGTTTAAACTCGGCCAAAATTTTGGCTAGTACTAGCAAAAAGAATTCATGCCACAAAAATTTGCTAAAATCCAATCCCCTCTCTCTCTCTCGATTAATTATGGTATTGTTACAGTGGGACCCTCCGACCCTTGACAAAGTAAATGCCGAGAAAGTGAACTTGGTGTTTCAGCCATTTAGAGAGGATTTGGAGCTCCAGGTTCCTGAAAAGGAAGAGTGCAGGTTAGTTTAATTAAATCCAAATTTCTTGTTGCATATAGCTGATAAAAAAATTTCTTAATTGCATATTGATTTCTAGTAGAAGGCAGAAAGGGTTGATTATTTGTTTTTCTTTTCTCATCACACGAATGTACAGGTGGGACGGAAAATATGAGAATTCAGTCTATGCAACAATGGTGGTCGAAGAATCGAAGTCTATTTAACTTTTTTTCTGTCGAAGTTTCCATGATGTTTGGCTGTTATGTGATTGATATCATGCACTTTTCTGGCTGTATTTACAATATTAGTAGGTTAAAAAACTTTAAAAGCTTTCTGTTGTGATTGAAAGATAATAAATAAAATTATCAATAAAATAAGTAATACTGCCTTCTTTTTTTCTTCAAAGAATTCATGCTAGAAAAGAGGGGCATTGATGTTAAATGGGATGGGTTTTTGGTTAAAAAAGACTCCTCAACCCAATATCCTCTCAAACCTATGTTGTAAAACCTTGTTTTGAAAATACGGCTTAAAATTTAATTTTTTAAGATAGTGATGGCGATGACAGTGTGCTGGGGGTTGTCTCAGGTAGGATGGAATTGGTGACTGGTGGTTGGTGATGATGGTGTAATGGAGATGTTGGCGGGGGGTGATGGCGGTACATCTCAGCAGTGGCATAATCATAAAAGATTAAAAATTTTGCATTCAACATCAAGTAGAAGTTTGTGACTTAAAATTTTAGTCTATTTTTAAGACTGTAAAATTTTAAGTGATATGAATTGTGATTATGAAAACAGAGTTAATTTATTATTTTCATTGACTACATTTAATTTTTTAAGTTTTGAATTAAGTTATCAAACACTTCCTAAGATGCATCACCACCACCACTGCCTTGTTTTGGTGAAGTATACTATCAACACTTATATCCTCTGATTTTGTATCACATAATAACAGTCACCAGGAAACCTCAAACCAATTCGAAAACTATTCACACCACCTTGTACCATATCACCTCGCTTTCTTGTTCCTCTCTCAGACATATTAAGATCAGGGAATCAATTCACTTCCCTAAAAACGAAGCAGAAAATGAAGAAATTGAGTGAGAATAGTAGTATTTACGGACATAAAATTTAATATATATAAGTTTGTGGTATAGATACATACAGAGAACAGAGGGAATAAGTGCTGAATCTGGAACCTTTTACTACTACAACAGTCTCTGTACAAATTGGCTTGCCTCCTGAATGAATATTGCCAATTAAATAATGCAAAATCTGTATCGAAATCTTGATCATGGAAACCCATTTTGAGTGCGTATTATGGATTTAGGAAAAAGCATAAGCAGTTCTAATCTATATGAAAGAAGTGCTAATGGTCAAGGAGATGAATCCAAAACAATGGCTTGATATTGATAGCAGGTTAAGAAATGGAAGTTAATTTATCGTAATCCTATTTCAGTTGATGGTTTGGTTGATTATTAATAGTTCTCAATGGAACTAATCATTAAGTGGTGCATTCAATCCACTAAACCATCAATAACAGTGATTATAATTTCTTAAAAAAATTTGTCTGTAGGTAATTGAGAGGGAGATTTTATGAGCTGGAAATGGACCATGGTAAGGGCCAGGCAAGTTGAAGGCCTGGCGCGTTTGGGCCAGGATGGCTTTGGGCTTGCCCGGAGATGGGGCTGCTCGGCTAAAGCTTAAGACCGAGCTACTTGAGCTTGCACAGGTAGGAACCGTGCTACTTGGTTGCTTGGCTGGAAGGCTCGCGCCTTTAGCTCGGCAGTAAGGTTTCGTGCCTGTGGCTCGGCGGGAAGGCCTCTGTTCTACCCGCATGGCTTATTGCGAGCTCGGCTCTACTGGAATGCGACTAACCCCGGTCGGTATGGAGCTCGGCTAGTGAGCATTCGGGCATGTGGCGCTAGGGATGGCAATCTGAACCCGGCCCGATGGGGACCCGACCCCCCGATCCCGAATTGAGCGGTTATTCCCCGAAAATATCCCCGACGGGCCGGGGATGGTATTAAAAAATAAATCCCCGGTAATATTCGGGCCGGGGATGGTATTAAAAAATAAATCCCCGGTAATATTCGGG
Source organism: Camellia granthamiana (assembly GCA_036172215.1). Lineage (NCBI taxonomy): Eukaryota > Viridiplantae > Streptophyta > Magnoliopsida > Ericales > Theaceae > Camellia > Camellia granthamiana. Next base: position 53,794,220 of record CM069911.1, read on the forward strand.
CCGGGAACGACGATACATGTTTCAGTCCCGGCCTCGCCCCCGAGCCCCGCCCCGTTTGTCCCCCGAATTATATATATATTATATATGTACTTTTTTTATTTTATGTTCCTCATTATTCATTTAGATCTACTTCATCACATCTCACTCTTCCTCTTCACCGTCTCTGGTCTCTCTCTTCTTCATAGTCTATCACCGCCGAATCAGACAGCGCCACCGCCTCCTCCTTCTCCTCCTTCGAGCTCCACCTCTTCCTCCTCCTCCGAGCACCACATCCTCCTCCGATGTTTGAGCGCCACCTCAGATCTGAACATCGTTGCCATCGCCGTCGCCGAGCGCCACCTCCTTCTCTGGTGTTTGTTCCCTCTGCCACGACACTCACTCTCTCTCTCTCTCTCTACTCAAATCTGTCTCCCTCTTTGTGAATCTGTGATGTTGTTATGAATCTGTGATGTTGATAATGTTGTTGATGTCGTTTGTGAATCTGTGATGTTGTTGTTGATCATTGATGTTGTTGATCAGATCTGTCTCCCTCTTTGGGTTTGGGTTTGATTTTTTTTTTTTTTTTTTTTTTTCGTCCGGGGAATTTTCAGGGTCGGAGAAACCCGATCCCTGTTAGGAGGAGGGGACGGGGACGGTGATAGGTCCCCCGTCGGGGATCGGGGCCGGGGACGGGGAAGATTTTACCATCGGGGATCGGGGACGGGGAGTGTGATCCCCGGCCCCGCCCCGCCCCGTTGTCATTCCTATGTGGCGCAGCATGGCCATGTGAGGCTGAGGTGATTCCGCCGGTCTGCCGGGCATCGCCAAGATAGCCTAACAGTTAGGTTGGGTGGTGATTGCTGGATTTGTGCTGGCAGATGAGATAGCAGCACCACGTGTCGAGAGACTAATGGGAGTAGATTTGGGGCGCAGAAGGTATATAAGCATGTCTGCACCCCCCATGCTGGGACAGATGATCATTTGGTAAGTTACACTTAAACACTGAACTCTCTCCTCTCTCTCTATATCCCTGAGTGTGTGCTGACTTGATCGTCAGAGGGGTTTTCCGACCGCACACCGCCGGGTAGCTCACCGCCGTTGTGTTCGCAGGACGATCGGATAGACAAGGAGTTTGGTAGAAAGGAGTACGGGCTTCGCCGGAATATTTGCTCCCCGTACAGTAACAATGATATTGAATGAGGTTCTCAGGTTATACCCCCCAGCAGTAGTGATGCACTGAGTTAATTATAAAGAGACAAAACTGGGAGAAATGGTTGTACCTGCAGGAACAAATTTTAGTGATGATCCTTCAACAGCTTTCTCCATTGTACACTCATGCTCCTTGCTTCCGTGTTGGTCTTCAACCCCAGAACAGTGCTCACATTATTTTACATAAAATAGTGTTAGAAGCTTAGCTTAGCTTGCTATCTATAAACATTGTCAAGAAACTTCAGGGCACAATCTGCACCCTGTGAGGCTTCAGGGTCTGGTTGACTGTGGTCTGAACTCTGAATTCTTTCTGCTAAAATAACATTTGTTTTAAACCTACGGGTCTTGTTATGGTGTGCAACCCTTTAAGGTTGCACACCATATGCAACCAACACAAAAGGCATAAGTAGAAGGTATAAACATGAAACAGGACAGCAAACATAAAAGGCGTAAGTGTAAGGTGTAAGTTGCATACTTAAGAAAACTCCATATATATATACCTTTTTATTGTTTGTGACAGCTTTTGGATTTGTGCTAATTTGGTGCTATATATTGCCAAATGGCCATTGTGACTTATCTGCAAAGTCAGTGGAAATGGTCGTCTCCTTCATTAGTTTTTGCTATACTATTGTTACTTGATGTGTTAATTTATTTCCAATCAATTATATATTATGAATTTTAATAATGCAAGTAGAAATTCGTGTGATGCGTACTGATGATTTATATCATTACCTAGGCCTTAATGAAATTGTACTAATTATTGTTCTGGACATTGATCGAGTCTTATGTGTATTTTAGCCCTTGAGATTCATGTCGTGTGAGGATCTGCATATTATTATTGTCATTATGTGTGTCGATAATTATGTAATGGTGTTTTGAGTTATGACAAGGGGTATTGTCTTTTTTGGCATATACATATTGAGCCTGAGGCATGCATTGCATTGAGATTTTGTGAAAGGGCAAATTACATAAATAGTCCCTATAGTTTGGGGTTTGTGTCACTTTGGTCCCTGACTTTTCAATTGTGACACATTTGACCCTGAATTTTGAATCTTATTTCAAATAAGGACAATTGAATATATAATTAGATTTTTCAAGGTTAAAATTGTCAATTTGATAAAATATAAACTAATTTGACAAAAATAAATGTCAAGCAAATATTTTTGAATTTTTAAAAATTATTTCTACCTACTAAAAATAAAATTATGTAAAATTGATAAATCTTTTAGACATTTATTTATTTTTTTTACCAAATTAATTTTTATTATGTGTTTGGATGATGATCATGTAAAATTAATTTTAAAAAATTAAACATGTAATTTTTATTAATTTTAAATAATTTTATCATCGGTGGATAAAAATAATATTAAAAATATTAAAAATAGTTTTTTGACATTTATTTTTATCAAATTAGTTTATATTTTATCAAATTAACGATTTTACCCTTGAAAAATCTAATAATATTTTCAATTGTCCTTATTTGGAACAAGATTCAAACTTCAGGGTCAAATGTGTCACAATTGAAAAGTCAAGGACCAAAGTGACACAAGTCCCAAACTATAGAGACTATTAGTGTAATTAACCCTTTGTGAAATATAAAAGAGAGAAACTAGATGCACATGATTGAGAATAGTTGGAAATGAGAAATGACACAAGGATGTGGACTATGAGGCAGTGGACATGGGGAAGCAAAATAAGCACAGGATTATTCCTCCTCCCTTTGTTGAAAAGCCCAAAACAAACCTTTCCATTAGTCTCATTTTGAGAATAAATTATTTTAGTCAAAAAGTCATGTTGTTAAAAATATTTGGATGACAAACATCCTACAGTAAAATTTAAAATTTTTTGGTGTGAGATGAGTGTTACTATTAGCACTCTATAAATTATTTTAAATTTCTTAATTTTTAGTCTTTTTTTTTTTTACAATAATAATTTCAAATAAAATTACTACAAATGACTTCATTAATTTTGGAACACCCCATCTCACAATTAAATCTACACACCCACTATATCATGAATTAAGGTTTATGAGAGCACACACCTCCATCACCATTTCAAATCCCATTTTCAAAATCTACTCACTCTCAAAACCTTGAAAACTCTTTGACGGTAATATTCCAGCGATAACGGTGGCAACCATTTGATTACCTACATTGAACGGTCAAAACATGAAAATTTCTTAACACATTGAACGGTTAAAATTATTAACGCTTGTAAAAGTTTTCTTTTGTTCAAGTTCAAGAATATAGGTTCGAACATTACTTATTTGTTTGGGAAAGATGTTCCCGAACAAATAAGTGATGTTCGGGAATAGAAATTTTTTAACATATCGAACGGTTAAAATTGTTAACGTTTGCCGAAGTTTTCGTGTTTTCAAATTTAGGAATATAGGCCCAAACATTACTTATTTGTTCGTGAATACATTCCTGAACATAGATTATTTATTCGAGAATGCAAGTCCGAACATGAAAATTTATTAACAATTTCAACGGTTAAAATTCTTAACACTCGCATAAATTTTATTTTTTTCAAGTTCGATAGTTTCAATTTTGAAGAAGCAATGAGAGAGAGAGAAATAGAACATACCAACTGTGACAATGGTTAAACTGACAGAGATAATATTCTTCTTCTTCTTCTTCTTCTTCTTCGTGAGTTTTGAAAATGATGAGACTCTTCTTCCTCTTAGTGGGTTTTGTTAGGATTTTTTTGGAATGGAGGTTTTTTTGGGAGTGTGCATTCCATTGGTAGAATATTGAAGGATAATTTTGATATTATTTGAGGAAAGAAAAGAAATTTTAAGAATTTCAAAATTTATAAATGAGAGTCTGAAAAAATAGAAGGTTCAAAATGATTCATGGGTGATAATAGCACTGCTGGTGTGAGATACATGGGGAAATGACCTTTAAGGTTCAATTATATTGGTTACCCGTCACAATTATATGATATTATTGTTGTATTCAAGTTTGAGGCTTTGTTTGGCTGTGTTGGTTGGTTTATTAATTTAAAAAACTTATTTTGTTAAATTTTTTTTAACACATTTGGCAAATTATTTTTGTCAAAATTTACTTTAATCACTTTAAAAAGTTATAAAAAAATCATAAAAATAAATATGTATCACATAAATTATAATTATTTTAATACTAATTTTTTATAATTTTTTTAACCAGTAAATTGACTTTTTAACTAACTCTCACAGTTCTCTTTCTCTACAATATGTTTCAAATTTAATCTCTAGGGTTTCTAGCCTTCCCCTCTTTTGTTTCTTCTCTAATGATTTTTCCATTGCTATTTTTTCTTTAGATTTAATTTTTTTTTTTCTTGTTCATCATTGTGTTAATTGTTACCGTTCCTCCTGCTTTCATCATCAGCCTATCACGGAAGAAGTTTTTAGATCAAATTTGATTCATGATTAAGAGTCGATGTTAAATTCATCACAAATTAAAAAATAAAAAAAAAGATTCAATGCTACTAAATACGTTTTTATAGGCTAAACGATTACTTCATATCTAAAATGATTTATTTTGTAACGTAAAGGTTGGGATCACCATATCACAACTATTAGTTTTGACTATGAATAGATCGTAAAGGTGCTTGGTGGTGATTATTTTAATGTTGTTTTTTATATTTTATATTTTTGTATTACAATATTATCTTTCTGTATTGAGTATTTCTCACTTCGTGGAAATTTTCTTCTCATTGTGTGAAGATTTTTTTTTTCTTTACATGGAGTGGAGATTATCTTTATCTATCTTGAAATCTGTTTGGTATTCTAATATATTTCATTAACGAGGGAGATTTAAAAAGAAATTTGAAATGAAAAAGAAAAAGGTAGATAAAATATATTTAAATTTCATATAATTTTACATACTTTTTTTTCTTTTATTTTTTAAATTTCTTCTCAATTTTTCTAACCAAACACAGTACAAATAATTTATTGTGCAATATCTACTTTTCAATTAAAAATTAGAAGTTGATCAAAAAAAAAAAATAACAATTAAAAATTAGAAGGAAAAAAACAGTAAGCGTGTGCCAAACGCAAGTCATGGCGGTGATGATTGCCGTGACTTTGACACGTGGTTGGGTGCAGATAGCATTCGGTCTACCTCACCAAAAAAAATTATGGTTGCGTGTGACAGAGTTTTAAAATTATGTTTTAAAAATAAAATTATATTTTGAATTTGTGAATTTTAAAATTATAATTTAAATGTGAAAAATTTATTTAATTATGAGTTTTAAAAAGAGTTTAAATTAAATGATGTGACATATAATATTGAAAATTAAATATTTTGAAAAATATTTTAAAAAGTGAGTATGAAATTAATTTTTTAAAACTGTAATCAAACAACACACTTAAACTAAAGGGTAGAATTAAACTTCAAAAACTTTACGGACAGAGTCTATCACATGCGAAACTACTTTCATGATTCATTCTATCATTCTATAGGTTCCATTAACAGTTTTTATTTTATTTTATAATTTATCTATTTTTTAAAACAATATATCCTCTATTTTATTATGAAAATAAAACTGTTTGGTTTTGAATCATTGGAAAAAGATTTTTGAGATTTTAATTTGTATTTTTGTAATTTTAAATTATAAATATTTTATTTTTTAAATAAATTTAAATTAGGTATATCTGAAAAATAAAAATAAAATTTTGAAAAAAATATTTAAAAAATTCACTAAAAATATAAAAATACAGATTAAAACTCCAAGCAGTTTTTAAAAAAATTTAAAACTAAACAGAATTGTTATCTAATGAATAGTAATTAATATATATTAATATGACATAAATATATATATATATAATATGTATTAATTTTATGATTGTTGTTCCTTGCATGACGGAACCACTTCGTTTGTTATTAATGTACTACTGTCACACTGGATCCATCCTCACCTTGTTTTTCTAATTGGAGGAACTAATAGGGAGGAGAAAATGAAATATATTAATCGCACATGCGATATAAGTGTGTTTGTGATGGGGGTATAAATAGAAGTGTAAAAATGGCCTGCAGCTTGAGATGGGCCCAACAAGTTTAGATCCATTCTTGGGCCATCATTTTGAAGCCCGGTTCAGCCCGTGACGCAGTCCATTGGCCCCATTTAAGGCCCATTTTAGGCCCGACCTGAGGTCCGGCCTGCCCATCGCCCAATGTCTTTTTTAGTAGAAAATAATAAAATTTTGACAGAAAAAATTTAAAAAACAAAAAAAAATTGTCAAGCCTGTCTAAGCCCGAGGCCAGCTCGATTAGCTCCAACTAAGGCCCAAATACTCTTGGCCCTATTTTTTTTGTCCTGTGGCCCGGCCCGGCACGAATTTTGGCAGGAGCCTGTGAGGCTCGACATGGTCCGGCCAGAGCCCCTGCGGTTCGGGTAGGGTCGGGTCGGACCAGATTTACACCCCTAAGTTCAAATGAAAGGTTGTAGGATATAAGTGTCACTTGCATGCCCACATGTTAGTTATTTTTTTCTTGTGTTTCCCACCTGGATGTAATTCCTATTTTTAATTTAAGTCTAAATTAGAAGCGAACATCAGTACGTTAACCCGTCCGACTAAGCTTTATATTTTTAAGGTTTGAAAAAGTTGTTATAACTCATAGGGTCGGGATAAACTAATATTTTTCAGCCCAATGTATTAATGGGTTGGGTATAGAATTTGAAAAATGCTTTAAAGCTCGAAATTCTTGAGGCTTGAGTGGCCTGAATTCAAAACGACGTCGTTTTGAAATTTTTTTCCTCTCTTTTATCTGCAAACAGAGGGAGGAATGAAAAGAGAAAGAGATAGAAGAGACAGGAAAAGAGAAAAAAGAGAGAAGAGGAAGGGGGAGCCAATCTTCTCACGTCTCGCGCGTCGCCTCTTCCTCTTCCGTCATTGCTGCGACCACCGCTATCGCCGCTACACCACCTCCGTCACGGCCTTCTCTCTTCTCCTCTTCTCTTTTTCTATATATGTGTGTGTGTGTGTATGTGTATGTGTTTCATGTTAATTTTACAGATCTTTATATATGTGTGTGTGTGTGTTTCAAGGATTTGTGGGTTTGATTTAGTTCATGGATTTGGCTTTTGATTTTTTAGATCTGCATATGTGTGTATATGTGTATGTGTGTGTGTTTCATGGATTTGTGTGTTTGATTTGTATTGGTTTTGATTTTTAGATTTGAATCTCTCTGCTCTCTTTCTTTTCTCTCCTCTCCTCTTCTCTTCTCTTCTTTCTTCTTCTACCAATCATGGAAAGGAAGAAGAAAAAGAAAAAAATCAAAACGACGTCGTTTTGGAATTTCGGGCCACTCAAGCCTCTAATATTTTAAGATACCTAGCGGGACTGTTAGAATTTATATTTTCAACTTGGTTTAGTCAACAATTCATGAATTATACTATATTAAAATATATATTTTTTTATTAGAATCTAAACTTTATTTTTATTGAAACTCATATTTATGATGATATTTGATTGAATTTATTTAAAAAATTCTTTAATTTATACACAGCTTTTTAAAAAAATTTATAATGATATTAGTATAATTATTTAAGAAAGATAATATGTGATTGAATTTAATTATAAAATATTTTAATTTTTTTAATATATAATTAGTGAATGTGAAAGTTATAATTATTTTTTGAACTGAATTTGAAAAAAAGTAAAAGCCGGACCGAACCAAACACAAAGTGAGTGTTTGGGAAGTGAGTTTTTATGTAAGTTTTTTTAGTTGTAGGATATATTGGAGAAATTTTTTTTTGTATTTGGGAAGATAGTTGAATTTTTTTATAGTTTGATGTGATATTTGTGAGAGAAAAATTGAAATGATTATGAAATTAGATGTGATATTTTATTTGAATGTATTTTTTTAATTTTGCAAAAAATTTATCTTTTTGTGAAAAAAATAAAAAAAAAAGCAAGTCCCAAACTTCTCAAACACCACCAAAATGCCCAGGGTGTCGGCCCGGCCCGAACCCGGCCTACCATCCCTATACTCTAAACCCCGCGGTTTCTTATTGGTATGATCGAGAGAGAAGAGAATAGAGGTCAGCCATCATCGAAGTTTGCAAGCGTTGCACAGTCGTCTGCCGGAGCTAGGGTTTCGTTTTAACGCCGTCGGTGATCTTCGTTCTCTCCTTCGTCTAGGGTTATGGTAAATTTCAATATATTAACTCCCAATTTTCATTTCTCTGTTTCTTAAACTGTTAATCCAGTTGTGTAATTCAATCTGTGTTGATCTTCACATGCCTATGTCCTCTTTGATCCGTATAAATTGGAAAATTTTAGACGATTGCAATGAGAAGATCATAGAAAAACCCCTATATTCTCTGCTTATCCATTAAGCTTTCCTATTATTTCCTTTTTCATTTTTCTGATGCTTTACTTTGTCTCAGCTTGAGTTTTCAGAATCTATTTTCGGAAAACATTTCAACCACTTACTAGTTTGGTGAAAAAACTTTTAAAATAAAGAACTTTTTGGTGTTTATTTATTTTTGTTAAACTAGTTTAACAACTTTTTCAAAAAATTCAAGAAACTGTTTTTGAAAACTCAACCAAACAGATTTTTCTGAGAAGTGCTCTTTGTTTGTAGTTCGTGGATTTGACTAAATTGATTTGCGAATTTGACCAGGTTCTGTGTCCAATTTGTCAATCCGCGCTCTAGAGCATGGTTCGCCTATCATTCCCGGCGGATAAGGTGACTTAGGTCCTCTTAAGGATATATGTTAAGGAGTTCTCTATGTTGAGTCACCAATTGTCTCAAAAGCTTAAGTTGTTAGGAAATGGGCCTACAATAAGTTATTCAACACCACTTCTTCATATGCAATCTTGTCTTGTATTTAGACAAACATATATAAACAAAAGCAAAATGCAAAATATAGAGACTTGATCTTAAGATCTCCCCCAACTTGAGCTCCAATACCGTGTCAAGTCACCATTTGTCCCAAAATGGGCTATATTAAGTTATCCAAAACTTCAAATACAAGGGTCATGAAAAAAGTCCATATGACACTTATTAAACATTGGAGATGAATTTTGAATGTTTGCTGCTACTTATTAAATATTTTAATTTGATAATTCATCATATGGAATCATTTTGTCAAATTCTTTTGCAGGACACTACAGCAATGCAGAGTAGTGTATTGGCACTTACAGATCTGGCAGTGCTGCCCATTAGTGCAGTTTTAAATGCCATCAAGATGATCAAGAATGAAGGAGTGGAGCAGATTGATCCTCTAATCATCACTCAAGCTTCATTACTAAGTATGTTTCTCTTGCTCTACTATAAATTTAAGAATTCTCAATTATCTGTGCAGGTATGTATCTTTGTAAGTATGTCTTTTTCTTTTTTAGTTTACTAGTATGAGATATTTTGGCAATCATTTAGCCATTTGAGTAGGCATGTGAGAAGAAGCTTGTTCTTTTTGTTTTTCTTTTGTTCTTTTTGTCATTTTCTTGAAATCACAAAAAAAAAATAATAATAATAAATAAATAAAAAGAAGAAGAAGAAGGCAAAATGAGTGAGAAAGATAAAGAACAAGACAGCTTTTGTATTTCACAAGTATTGTTTTTGTAAGTTGAAATGAAAATTTTGAAAGCAAAATATCCCAAAAACTAGTGCCATCATAGCATCAAGCATAACTATTGTTATCTCCAACCTTCAGCACCAAGAGCACCATCACTACTTTGACATTTCTACTGCACCATACTTGTGAAATTTTTCGGATCGCTATGCACATAACCACATATAGCAGCACTGGCAATAAGCCCTCAGTTGTTGGCAACTTGGCATCATGACAAACACTAAACTATGTTCAAGGTGGCAAATGGGTCCATTATGATGTTCTAGGTTATGCCTGGTTGTTCAGTCCTTTAGTTTGCATGAGGCAAGTCTTGAGGGGTGGATAAAAAGACTTGATCAGTTATCCTTACCATGCATAGGACTTTATGCAATCCATACTTTAGAAGATGAACTTGGTATGGATCAGGCACGTTTTAAGTAGCTTTTTAGTCGTAGTGTTGACCTGTCCCAGTGAATCCTTTGCAAAAGTTTTTTAATGTTGTAAATGCAGTTTAGCAGAAGACCAATGCCTAGTGCTACTTGTCAGGAAGAGGACCATTCTTTGTTGTTGGGTTCTTTGTGAGGCTCATCTGTAGTCAATTGAAAACTTACACGGTCATTAGTTTGTAGTTGGAGATGTGAGCTCCTTGGTGAGATCTAGTGTTGTTTACATGTTGCCCAATTTAATGTTGATGCATGGATGGTCGTAGCATTATTTATGAGTTTCCTTCACGCAGTGCATTGATTGAATTTTAGAGGAAGTGAAAATATTATCGTGCTTTTGCGGTGGAAATAGTAGCCCTGGAGGCTCATAATTTGGTCCCATTTTATTTTTCATTCATCTCACAATTCAGCATGTGATCGTAGACTCCTAATACCCCCCTCTGTGTTTAGACATAGATTTTTCTTCTCTTTGCGCATGTCATATTTCTGTAGAGTTCTCCCTCCTCTGAGCCCTTATTTCTATTTCCCATGTTTGCTAAGAACACAATTAACTTTTTGGAGACAACCAGTTAGTCTCTTGGAAATCCTTATATGGGTATCAAAACTCCTGCTTGTTTTAAGTTTGTTACTAACTGGTGTAAAGAAAATAGGAGTAGATTTTTCAAATTTTCAGTTTATATATCTAGTGTAAATCCATATCCTTTATTTATATCAGGATTTTGTCATTGATCTAGACCAACTTTTGGGTGGAAGAATAAAGGAAGATCTACTCCTTTTATTTTTTATTTTTTTATATGGACTTCCTAATATTGATTGTGACTAATGCAGGTCAGCTACCAGTGGATTTGTCGTCTGTGGATACCATCATATTTATCTGTAGGTCATCTGAATTTCCTGGTGATCAATTGTTTGGGGAAATATCAAGAGTGTTGAAGCCTGCTGGAATGGTCCTACTTCAACAGTATTCTGAATCTGCAAAAGGGCAAATGGTGACTTAACAGTTATGTTGTTTCTTTCTTGGTGGAATATCAAGTTGTGTGTGGCTTATTGCTGTTTTCTTGCAGATAACGTCTTCTCTTGAGCGCAAATTACTGGTGGCAGGGTTCCTAGATGTACAGGTTTTTCCTGTGAAGTCAGTTTTACCATCCGAGGTTGTACAGTCTGTTGGGGTGAGTTTTTTCTTTTTTTCTTTTTTTTTTCCCCTTCTTTTTCTTTCTTTCTTGACACTAAAATCCCCCCACCCCTCTTGGTGAAGAGAAAATAATGGGCCCCGACTGTTGTTTGAATGCTTGTCAACCAGAATTATCAATGAATTTCAATTCACCATCTGCACTTTCCATTCCCTGTCTATGTAGAGGACAGGATTAAATGAGGAGACCTTGTGAATGTTTATAACATGCACAAGGCTTGTAATTTTATTCTTCCCCTTTTTGCAGGAAAATATGGAATCATAATCAGCTTGTTTGGTTTCGTTTTTCTGAAAACAACTTTCAGAAAATTCTACTTTCTTATTTTTCGTATTTTTTGTTTTTACTGAATTTTTTTTAATATTTTAAGCATTTTTTTTTAATTTTTAGACACACTTAACATAAATACACATAAAAAGTATAATTTTTGTGAAAAAGTCTTTTAAAAATTCAATAAATACCAAAAATATAAAAAAAAAAAAGGAAAATTTAGTATTTTTTCCATATTTTTATGTATTTGTTAATTTTTTAAAATATTTTTTCACAAATTTTTTACTTTTTAGATACATCTAAGTAAAGTACATCTAAAAAAGTAAAAAAAATGCTTAAAATTTTAAAAATATTCACTAAAAACAAAAAAACATAAAAAACAAAAAACTCAATTTTCAAAAAATTTAATTCAAAAAACTCAAACCAAACACACTAAATAACTTTAGCTTTAGGTTTAACTTTGATGAATTTGGAATTAACATCCCTAATCTTTTGGAATTATAAGGAATTTCAGAATCATATTAACTACACAACTGATGACATAGTTGTTGCTCCTAGACGTCTCTGTGAGACTCTGAAAGTGATGACTTAAATTGATTGTATGTTATCTTTGATGTCTCTCACAAAACATGGATTTGAATTTGTTCTTTTCTCAACAGATTAAAGCCAGGAAGCCTTCTTGGAAGATTGGTTCATCCTTTTCTCTCAAAAGCAAGCCCATAAAAAGCTTGCCCAAAGTCCAGATTGATGATGATATGGATCTGATTGATGAGGATAGCCTCTTGACTGAAGAGGATTTGAAGAAACCCCAGTTGCCACCTAGTAAGACAATGAGATTAAAGTTCTATTGTTTTGAATGTTGTCCTACCCTATTTTGATGAATTTTGTTCCATATAAGATTTTTGGGAACTTGTAATTCACACATTTAATTAACACATGTATGCAGTTGGTGATTGTGAAGTTGGAAGTACAAGGAAAGCCTGCAAAAATTGCAGTTGTGGAAGAGCTGAGGAAGAGGAGAAAGTGCAGAAGCTAGGACTGACTATGGACCAGTTGGACAATCCTCAATCAGCATGTGGCAGCGTATGTGCTGTGTTGATTTCTTTTCGTTTATAATACCGATTGCTGTTTTCTGATGGCATCTCTAGACTAGATTAGGTTTTATATACTTATTTTATAAAAAATAAATTTGTGAACTTTTAACTGCCATGACACAGTCGTGGAACTTCAATATTTTTTTTTTTTTCCTTCTATTTATTTGTTTTGTATTGAGTTCAATTTGCTCTTGCTCTCTGAAATTTTGATGTACGCTTGCAGTGTGGACTAGGTGATGCTTTTCGATGTGGCAAATGCCCTTACAGGGGTCTCCCTCCATTCAAACTTGGTGACAAGGTGATAGAAAGCAGTTTGAAAAGTTTTCTGTTTTTTCATTTTTTTTCCTTGTTTTTTTGCTTTTTGTGTCTTTATGGCAATGAGATGCCTAACTTGAACGAATTCGCAGGTTACTCTTTCTGGGAACTTTCTTGCAGCTGACTTTTAAGAGATTGAAACTGGACGTGTCCCTGGTGTGTTGGGGTTTGGACTCTACACGATTATCACTATCCGTGAATGAGTGTCTTCTTCACATGTTTGATGTAGTCTAGTCATATATTTCTGCTTCTGACTAAAAAACTTCTAAAATGATAAACAAGGCCATACCCTAGTTTGGTGTATACTGCCAACATCATTGTGTCGGTGAAAGTAAAAGTGCTTAGTTTGTAATGAACAAAATTTTGATTTAGATGGCAGATTACTTTGAGGAGAATAATTGATTTGCGTTTGTTCTGTATAAAAGTTGCAGTTGTTTGGCAATCTCTCATGTGGAGGAGTTACAATGGATACAGAAGAAACATACATAGTTATGCTAATTTCAAATCTTTGTGTTGCCCTTTGTTTGCTTGTCATAAATGAAGGGCAAATTTTATTTTACTCCCTTATGATTTGGTTTGTTTATAATGATAACCACCCTATATTATTTTTAAATAACTATATAACTTCCCTATAGTTGTGAACTGAAGTGCACTGTTAGACATCCTCTACGAGTTAATAGCAAGTATTGTGAAATGCGTGTTAAGACATAAGGGCTTATTGTTAAATGCCAAGAGGTAAATTGCATGCTCATTGTTAAATGTCGAGGAAAATTGCACAGGGAGTCGAAATAAATTCTCTCACAAAAAAATGTCAAAAATGTTAGTTATTTGCATAATGAAATTTTATATGTACAAGGGTATTTTAGTTTGTTTTTCGGCTTCAGTTGTTAACGGACTTTAATTTGTTTTTTGGCTTCAATTGAACGGACTTAACGGTGCATTTTAATGCACAAGTTACATGGAATTGTGTTTTATTTTTGTACACGTGAATCAAATTACAAAGTGAAGTGAAATTTGTTCTTAAAAAAAAGTTTTCAATATATTAACAATACTTGAACCAAACCCGGATAGAAGTATAAGGTTGGGATACACAATTAAAAAGTTCATTAGGCTAAATGAAAATAAAGTCATAGGAGTTCAATTTTGTTTACACTCTTTGAATGTGTGAACAATACATACATTATACTTTATGGATATGAGATTTTAATTTTTGGACCAATTATATTTTGTGTATTATTCAGATAAAAAATGTGCTTAAATTCATTTTCAAATCATAAAAAGTGCAATTTTGCTATTGAAATGAGAGTTGTGCCCGGTCATGTTTCAACTTTTCTAAATAAAGCAGGAGGGGAATCCTAATTACCAATAACGACGAAATCAGATAGTAGAACAGGGTACGGGGAGCAAAAAATCATCATTGAAACTGATTGATGTAGTAGAACCCAATTTTGTTGGCATTTATGCAAAAGCATATATAAATTAACAAATTCCGAAAAACAGAACAAACTCTCTCTACAGAGCTTGGTGAGTCAAGCAGGTGTGTATATACTAATAGGCATAGAAACTAAATTTGTTGAGATAGGAGAACAAGCAGACCTTGTGGACCTACTAATATTTCATTCATGAAACTAATCAATCCAAACCAGACCACAGGAGTTACATCTACTCCTCCAAGTGGTGGTATCAACTTCCGAGTCGGCATAAGAAGCGGTTCAGTCGGAGCATATGCTATTACATACGGAAACTTTTCGACTGGAAGCTTTGGGTACCAGGACATGACTATTCTCAAAATGAATAGAAAGCCGAATCCTGATAGGAAGGGACCCAGAAAACCTATAGCAAGCTTTGCAGTGGCAGGGTCCAAATCTACAACCACCAACCTTTGCATAAACTCTGATGCAGCGGCATGTGATGTGTCCACTATGCCGATGGTTGCATTTGATGCTGAGAGTTCAATAATGGGAGGGGCGGGGACGGTAGTAACTCCAATGCAACAACATGTAGTACTCTGTTTTTTACTCCACAATCCCCGACTTGGGCGGCTTCTGGTGGGAAACTTGACGTTGTCCTGAAGCAAATACATGAAGAAGTGCATGGTAATTAATTTCGACAGAAAAACCAAAGTTTTACCATTCAATTATTCAAACAAATGGACCAGGACCCCTTTTTTTAATAAAAAAAAAAGAAGAAAGATATTGAAACATGAAAACACATGCCCCAAAAAATCTCATGTCATCTAAAACAAGACCCATTGTGGTAATATAGGAACATATTTGATATGCAATTCTGGCCGTTGCTCTAGAGTGAACTGGTATGGAAGCAGGAAATCTCATAGTCAATTAACGGCAACTCGCACTTTTATCTTAAAATTAAAAGTTCGTGGTTACACCTGCAAAGAATAAAATCCCTCTCATCCTATTTCTGTGTCATTTTTAGAAATAACAAACACTAGTAAGGAAAGATCATTTCTTATGAATATATTACAGAATACCAAGTAAAAGTCTGTCCTCTAGCACTTTCGAAATAAATGTTTTTAAAATCCATGCTTTTATGCAACTTATTTCCCTTAATATTAAAAATAGAACATCTAAAATATTGTTGTGAAATACATGAGAAAAGTGATGCAAGTTCTTCAAATTACAAAAAGCAATCATACAAAATACACAAAGCAAAGACGTTCCAAATGCTATGTGTGGGTAAACAAAATGGAACAGATACACAAGCCAGTAAAAAAATTGGATGATTTTCTTAGCATTTAACACCCTAGGAATTTTTATTACTCATGATTGAACTTCAGATTTGGAACTAGAGCAAACATATGAACCCTGGTTTAACTGCAACAGCCAGGTTTCAATGCCTTAGATTGGTGTGCAAATAGAATTCAGTAGAAAAATCTATGGTTTGAAAGTTAACCTTAACACTGTCATAGACATCCTCATGCAACAACACAAATGATTTTAGCCTGAAAATGTGTGTTAACGGCTAGGTCCTTAACAATCCACTTATCGACTGGTCTAGCGAAGTAAACTCAGCAGAGTATTTTGTACATACATAACTATCTTAAATCTATTAACTATTTCCATATTTTTTGGTCGCCGGGAAGGGGCAGAAGAAAAATCTTCTTGTCGCTTCAACAATTTCTGATATCTAATGGACCTTTCAGTAGGATTCAAACCCAGATGAAGTTCTGACCATATGTCAGAGAAAAAAGAACAAATGGATCTTGTAGATTCTTCAATTTCTTCTATAATATATCAGGATAAGTGCAAGAAGTGAAAACTATACTAGAAAAGGGCAAGCCCTAAGAATCAGCCCCCATGTACTATTAAACCAATCCAAGAAACTATCTGCCAATTGATGAAGTTACTACACAAGTTTATGATAGTATGTCAACACTTAAAATTTGCAATAAATTATCAAACATACATCTCAAAGTCAAGATTAATTAAAAGGATGTTCTTTGGAGTATGTACATCAAAAGTGCAAACTAAAAGGATTACTTTGTGAAAGAATTTTAAAGCCTATAAAAAGTAGAATTTGTGCCTAGGGAAATTATCGGGTAATTGGAGATCAATACACTTCTAAAGTCGAATTAGGATCTATGATAGTCCAAATCACATAAGACAAGTGGCAAGAGGGATTTCAAATAATCGCACAGGAGATGGAAGAACTTCAACTCAAAAATTCGCACTTATAATTGTTTGCTTCGAGTCAGTAATGTTATCCTTGGATCTAGGATTTGTTGAGCAAAAGGAAAGGAAAAGGAAGAAGTTAAGAAATAAAAAGTTTCCACTTCAAACAATTTTTTCTTTTTCTTTTCCCTCCGTAAATCACTTCACAAATCCAAAATCCACAAACAACCTAGAAAAGAATGCGGAAGAAAAACTACTTTCCTCCGTGTTTTCCCTCCAACCAAACCAAACTAAGCCTTGTGTCTCAATCAAGTGGGGTTAGTTACATGAATCCTTTTTCGTCATTTAGCTCTGCTATAAGCTCAGTTAAATTAAATAAATTCATTTTTTTTACGGCATTCCATGTCAACTTAGGAATTCCCCTCCCCTAGAATATCCTTTTATGGTAATCATATCACTTTTTTTTACCATTGCATCTGTAAGCGTTCGTTGTACATAATCAAACCATTTTTAACATGTTCTCTCTCGACTTATTTTCAATAGGTGCTACTCTTACCACAAATATATTCATTTCTAATTATATCCTTTTCTACTCTTACCACAAAACCATATCTGTGTTTTCCCTCCTACTTTAAAAATAAATAAATAAATGAAAAAAAAAAAAAATGGAAAAATTATATACAAGCCCACTGTTTAGACCCATTTCATAGATCCAATGATATACAAGTAATATGATTGGTTGATGATCAAAGAAATATAAGAGAGAGTGTTACCTTTAACATCCTAATTGATTGCCACTGGCTTGAAAATTGGGTCTAATTTTTGGTCTATGCTCAAAAATTTAACATAGTTTCTTTTTCTCATTGTTTTCCAAGCTATACACACACACACAAAAAAAAACACAACAACAACAATAGCATCTCATATATTTTCTTTTCCTTTTCGGTGACCAAATCCATGAACCAAAAGGAGGATGAGGTAAATGACCAGTGATTGTAAGAATAGACAACCTGCACTTTCTAATAGACTGCCACCCACCACATTATAGAAATCACTTAAAAATATAGGGAAAAATATACAATAATACACACACAAATGTGATTTTTTTGGGCATTTTCCGGTGGGGGAAAAAAGCACAAAGGAATTGGAAAAAGGAGAAAAGCTAATAAGAGTCTGAAATGAAGCATACCAAAGAGAAGTGGAATCTACTCGGAGGAAGATTTCCGAAGCTGAAGGTGTTGCACCGCAATTTAACATCTTTGAAGTCACTAATACTCTTTGAAGGAATTGGGTTGATGATGTTCCTTGATGACATTAATAAGAGCCCAGAATTCTCCATCTCTCTCTCTCTCTCTCTCTGATGCGCGCGCGCACACACACAGGCTCACAGTACCCACTAGACTTTGGTTTGTTGAATGAAAGAAAACCTTATCTTTACTTCTATTGCCAGGGGGGCGCAACAGACTTCTGCCACAGCTAGATACTCTCCCATTCGGCTGACTCTATTTATACACCACATTTCATCTCAAGACATACCATTAATCAAGATATATTTTTAGTAATTTGATAAATAAGAAATTTACTCAATACACATCACAATCTTCCATCTTTACTCATACTCACACACCCCACTCATAATCTTACATCTTTACCCTTACTCACTCACTCACACACTGCACCCACGATCTTCAATCTTCCATTTCCTTAAAAAAAAAAAAAAAAAAAAAAAATATTACATTTTTAACCTTCATATAAATTTTTCAATCCATACAACACAAATTTTATTACGAGTTGCAATGTCAACAGTGAAGAAAAAGGCAACGCGAGTTGCTGTCATGGCAAGAACGCAAATGGATTGGAAATGGAAACAAAAAGGGGATGGTGTCGGTCAGAGGGTCGCAACGGCAGAAAGAGATAAGATGGCTGACGGCAATGGTTGATGGCGACGGCGGCTGCGGGGTAGAGTTAGGGTTAGGGTAAAGGTTAGGGTTAGGGTTATGGTTATAGTTAGAGAAGATGAGGATATTTTGGGAATATTTAAAAATTGATAGTGTGTATTGAGTGAAAAATAAAAAATCAAAATTGGGTGTAGTGTGCAATGAGTAATTGGTGTGTATTACGTAAGGTGTGTATCATAACCCTTTATCCTTTGTAGTCATTTTACATTAGGTTAATATTGTAATAAAAAATAAACTAATTAATAGTGTGCTTCGAGATAAAATGTGGTGTGTAAATAGAGGCACCCCTCCCATTCTTCCATTCTTTCTTTTATTTACTATTTTATTTTATTTTATTTATTTATCAGAGTAAAAATTTAGTTAAAAGCTTATAAAAAATTTCGATTGTATGCAATGTTATGATAAACTTATGTAAAATTTATCAATTTACACAAGTCATCTAAAAAAAATGTGTAAGTTAAATATAAATTTGTTTAAATCTATTTAAAAAAATAAATTTACATAAATTTGTATTCAACTTACTTATTTTTATGAAACCACTTATACAAATTCACGAAAACTTATGTAATTTTTGTGATAAAATTACATACGGAAGCATTACCCAGTAGCTTTGTCACACTTTAATCCATAGGCTTGATTGTTTGCTAGATTAGTTAAATGGAGTTATTAGTAGAGCATGATTGAATGAGAATATTGTAAAATTATTTCCGACTTAGACTTAAATTTTTTATTAAATTTAAATTTGGTGAAAACAGTGTTCCAACCGTTTCACCAAATTGGTATCAAATGAAGGGAGTTTTTCTTTTCTTTTCTTTTATTTTTAATTAAATTAAGGGAGCGTTTAACCTTTCATCAAATATTGTAGGTGATTGTTGGTGGACGACCAAATTGAGAAATTTCAAAGAAAATTTACATTAGGCCAGATGACTGCCAGGACATCCTCCCAGTCGACCAGTTGTTTGATGAAATTTAATAATTTAGCATTTGAACGCTTGGTATTAGATGAAACTTTTGATCTAAATTTTTACTCAAATCTGATGTGTGGGGGGGGGGGGGGGGGGAATTGTGGAGATACTCTAAGTGTGGTGTTATTAGATTAAAAATGTAAAATAATTTATATATATATATATATTTTTTTTTTGTGTAGCAATATTGTGGTATTAATTGATTTGGATTAGGGAAATGGTGTGCACCCCTACACCCCTTAGGAATACATATTGTTAGACTCATTTATTTTGATAATTTATTTAATTATGTTTTAATTTATTTAGAAGAGAAATTTAGAACCAAAATTTATTTTGATAATTTATTTCAAAGAGAAAAATATAATTAAAATTTATTTTGATGATTTATTTGAAAGAGAAAAATAGAATCAAAATTTATTTTGATGATTTTATATTTTAATAAAATCAAAATTTATTTTGTCCCATTATTTCTCACCTAAACCTTTATCCTAAATGTTGTTAGAATATATTTAATATTTGATTAAATCAGGAGTTCAAACAGTCCAAAAACAGAGATTCAAACAGCCTAGCACAGCAGCAGGCCAAAAAGTTCAAAAGGTTCAAGTGGAAGATATTCAAATTAGTAATGATGGAAGTACAACGGCTATAAACGGCTATAAATGTTCAAAAAGCCAAAAGGTTCAAAAGATTCAAGTGGAAGATATTCAAATTTGTAATGATGGAGAGAAAGATATTCAAATTGATAATGATGGAAGTACAACGCCTATAAACGTCAATAAATTCAAATGACTACAACGGCTATAAACAGTTATAAATTCAAATGAATACAACGGCTATAAACGGTTATAATTTTCATTATATATACCAAAGCCTTTAATGTAAACAAGTTACAAAAAAACTTGAAAATATTCTTTAATCTATAATCACTCACATCTATTCTCAGAAATTATACACTAAGCCTTATAGCTTTAAGCCTATCTTTCCTGTGTGAAATTTACAGAAAAATCAAAACTTCATTTTATATATCTATTTTTGAGAGATATTTATTGTAAGCTTTCTTTGAAAGAAAAAATACCATTTCATCTTATAAAAGTGTTGCAAACACTGTGTTCTTGAAATATTCACCTAAGATTTGCAAGAGTTTAGACTTGTGAAATCTGTGTAAAATCTATGGAGGATTATTGCTCCATTTGTAAAGAGGTTTCTAGCATCCCTATGAAGCTAGAAGATAGTGGAAAATCTCAAGTGAAGCTTGAGGAGTGGACGTAGGCCGAGTTGAAGTCGAACCACTATAAATTTGTTTGTCTCTCTCTCTCTTATCTCTTTATTTTATTTTAAATTGCAATAGCTATATTTCACATTTTTACTGTACTAAAATCATTAACTGACATAGTTGTTAAGACACTTATTTTAATTATTTTTATTTCATTAATTATATTTATCTATTGTGCTAGTCATAATTTGTTGTACTAGTAGTTAATTTTATTAGGGTATTATTAATTTTAATTTGTAGAAATCTAATTCACCCCCTCTTAGGTTGCTTTTTGAGTAATACATATCATATAATTTTATCACAAAAATTTATAATATCAATTAAAAAATGTGTAATCTCGTCATAAATTAACATAATAGAATATTCAAATTTTATGTTTCCTGGCTTGGTTTCTTGTTTTTTCCTCTAATAAAAAAAAATAAAAATATTACAAAAGTTTGCGGAATGGTTACGAGTTTTTTTTTTTTTTTTTTTGTTACGTTAATTTGTAATAATGTTATGTATTTTGTGGTTGATATTAAAAAAACTTATGATAAAATTACTCCAATTTGTGATAGGGTGCATATGAGGGTGCACACTATAGGGCTTCCCTTTGGATTAAATTTATAAATTTATATAAAATTCTCAATATATAAAAAGTAATTTTATGACTTTTGTAAAGTGAGGGATTTTCACCCCAACCCAAATTGTGAAACCAAACCAGAGATAAGGGGAAAACAAAATGGTTATGATAAAGGGTGAATTATAAATATATTTTTTAAAATTTGTTAAAAATATAAGTTACTCTTCACGTTTGATAAATTACGTATTTTCTCTTCAGATTTTTCAATCATATAACAAATAATCAACCAATTAAGTCAAATTAACAAAGTGTGTGACATAATAACAATATTTTATTTATTTATAGAAATATATATATTAATCTTTATGAATTTCAACACTTTGTTTTTTTGTTTATTTTTCTTATTTTACCTTCTTCATTTCTAATTTTCTTTCAATAAGTAATACTATTTTGTCCAACCATCGTACCACGCTCTCTCACCCTTGATCAGCACAACACATTACCCTTGATCAGCACAACACATTACCATTATCGTCTGCAAACATTTGACATGTCACTGAAGAAGGTTAGAGAATCAAAAATGTTTAAGAACACTAAAAGTAGAGATCTACTTATGTGGCAGTGGGCTTTACTCATGAATAATTTGATGTATGTGTTTTTTTTTTTGTTCCATGCCACATCATTAGTGCTATTGTTAGAGTTTCAAATTTAGAATTATGAATCATTGCTCTTAGAGAATATTGTGGTAGTTGTGGGGATATATTTTCTGAGTACCAACACGTGGCAAGGTGACGCCGACGTGTCAGCCGAGGTGCCACGTGTCCTGGTCGTGACGCCGAGGTGATCTCGGCAAAGCCGAGGTTATCTCCGAAGATATCAGAATCCGAGATAAGTGGATAAGGGACAAGAGTCCTAGAATGAAAAGGGAACTCAACCTGGATGAGGGACAAGAGTCCTAGAATGAGAGAAGACTTCAGTTTGTATTAAGATAAGACTCTTAGAGAGTTTATCCTAATCTTACTGGGAGTCCAAGATTAGCAGTAATCCTGAGTCCATAGAAGTTAGGCTTCTATTGGGACTAGGTTTATGTTGGCTATAAAAGAGAGGCACCCCCATGGGTTTAAGGTATGTTTTTTATGCTCAAGCTAGTGAGTTTAGCACTATTGATTATCTTTGAAAGATATTGAGTACTGACTTGATCGTCGGAGTACCCCCGAGTGGCGAACCACCACCGGAGTCTTCTCTTTCTGTTGCAGGTTAGCTAAAAGCCATCTATTCTGCCGGTGCTCTCCAGTTAATTACTAAGAGAGGCAGTGTGATCAGAAAATTACACACACAATTTGGCGCCGTCTGTGGGAAAGAAAGAAGAATAGATGGCCAATAAAAAAAAGAAGAATAGATGGCCAATGATGGACAGAAGGATCAGACTGAAGACAACGCTCCTGCTGGGAATGAGAGACCTATCAACCTCGACGTTGAAGGGGACAACCGCAACACAGAAACTCGTGACCAGAGTCACGGAGTGAAAGACGCCGGCCAGGAAGGTGACGCACCAAAGACAACAGATCGAAGCGGATACTACAACGAAGATGACCTCCAGGTATGGAAGGATAGATACCTGCGGAGGAACGAAGACCCTTCTAGAAGTGATGCAAAGATAGGGGGCATGAGCGCTCCCAATGAGATAACATTCAAGTATAGAAGAACTCATCCTGAGTGAGCACATCCCGGATTCCAGATCCTGGATCCCGGATCCGAGAAGACATGATCTCAACCTAGACAAGTAGGCCCGAGAAGACGAGAACTCAGCCTAAGTGAGCAGATCCCGGATTCCAGATCCCGGATCCTAGAAGACATGATCTCGGCCTAGATGAGTAGGTCCGAGAAGAGAAGAGCTCAACCTGAGTGAGTAGATCCAAGATTCTAGCAGACAAGATCTCGGCACTTAAGTCCGAAAAGAGAAGAGCTCAGTGAGCAAATCTCAGATCCCAGAAAATAAAAAAGAAAACACACAAGGTTGGACTGCAGTTAGCCAAGTTGAAGACCTTTTATAAGGTTCGCAAAGGAGTATGTGGAAGCCATGCAGGGGGCAGAGAGAAGAAGAATATGTTTACCACTTGTTGAAATTTGTAGCAATTTACAAGTTGGTTAAACCGAGATGATGTTTACCACTTGTTGAAATTTGTAGCAATTTACAAGTTGGTTAAACCGAGATGATGTTTACCACTTGTTGAAATTCTGTGTGAATTTACAAGTTGAAGTTAAACCGAGATGATGTTTAACACTTGTTGAAATTCTGTGTGAATTTACAAGTTGAAGTTAAACCGAGATGATGTTTAACACTTGTTGAAATTCTGTGTGAATTTACAAGTTGAAGTTAAACCGACGTGATATTTAACACTTATTGAAATTCTGTGTGAATTTACAAGCTGAAGTTAAGCCGAGATTATGATAAAGGAAGATGGTTTAACACTTGTTGAAATTTTGAGAAAAATTTACAAGCTGAAGTTAAGCCGAGGTTATGATAAAGGATGATGGTTAAACACTTGTTGAAATTTTTAAGAAAAATTTACAAGTTAAGGTCAAGCTCAAGCAATATCTGCGTACTTGCCGAGACTACCAGGTTGTCAAAACTTGAAATATGGAAAACTGAAGTCTTGATAGAAGACATTGGGAAAGTGACAAGTCCTAAGCAATACTTGTGAAAAAATTTGTTACAATATTTTCAAGTGTTAGGACAAGGCCGAGATGATCAAAATTAGAAGTTGTGACAGAGGTATTTTACCCGAAGAGATTACACAGTCAAGGTGTACTTTGAAGACATGCAAATTATTCTAAGTGTAGAATTATACAAGAGCAGAAAAAAGAAGACATATATTCAAAGAAGAAATCAGAGAAATGCATTTAAAGAAGAAAGAAGGCACTTCGGCCTGAATATTGAAAAATAAATTATTCAGACTACAAAAATGGCATGTCAGCCGGATTAAAAGCATACAAAGACGGACAAAGTACAAGGTACAAGGTACAAGGAGTAAAAGAAGGAAACAAAACTACTCGGCATCAATGACAGGATATAGAAGACAGTTGGGAAGACTTCTCAGCAGCCTTCTCGGTCTCGAGCTCAACATCGATCTCCCGAAGAGTTTGATCAAGGCTCTTCTCGGCGATTGGCACCTCGGAGTTTGAAGGCAAGGATTGAAAGCAAGAATTTGGAAAAAAACACAGAAAACAGAAACAAGAATGTAATTCATAATCAAGAATGGTGATGAAGCTATCAGGAAATCAAGACAAAAAAATTGCACAGGTGTGTCAAGCCAAGAACAGTGGCAGAAATCAACAGATGTGTGAACAGTGTGTATTTAAGAAGATGATTTGGAAACAACGGGTAAAACAGCAATGGTGATTAACAATGAAGCAGAGCTTCTTGGAAAGCAACAAGAAATGAAACCAGGAGGAACAGTGGCTTACCAGAAAGAGGGAAGCCGGAATGAGAATTGCCGAAGTCTGACGACAATGACAGAATGACGTGAGCTTCACCGGAGGAGAGGAACGAAGATAGTTGCAGAAGCTTGAAAGCTTGGAACAATGACGGATTTAAGCAAAAGAGTTAGAAAGAGAAAAAGCCAGAGGATTGAATGAAAAAAGAGAAAAATAGTTAAGAAGATGACAAAGTTCAAGAATAAAGCTAAGTGCACAGGCACTAAGTAAGTATGTGAAAAACAAGAGAGTAATGACACAGACACGATGCTAGCAACAGAAAGCGGATATGACAAGAACAGTGCCAGACATTCAAACAATTCAAAACTTAAAGACAGACGAAAATAGAAGACAACAGATGACAAGTAAACAGATTCAGAAGAGTTATGAAAGATTGAGCTTAATAGCAAGTAAAGAGTTTATGAACCTACCAAGTGAAATGAACGCCGATATGAAAATCCCTGGGGTCAAATAGATGACTGGAAATCGGGAACTCACTAGAGAGTGTGAGTGGAGCAGTTGCAAAGCTCTTGGAGTTTTCGAATTAATGGAACCAGAATCTCGGCTAGGAGGTGCGATTTCAAGCAACTTGGAAATCATGAAACTTGATTCTTGACACCAGTGGACAGTAAAGTCCAGGGAACTTTGAGGTCGGCGAGTTTGATCTCGGACAGAAGGGCACAGATGAACGAACAGTGTAGGTTCCATCACCTTAGAATGCCGAGGTAATAGAACCTAGGGGGCAGTTGTGGGGATATATTTTCTGAGTACCAACATGTGGCAAGGTGACGCCGACGTGTCAGCCGAGGTGCCATGTATCCTGGTCGTGACGCCGAGGTGATCTCGGCAAGGCCGAGGTTATCTCTGAAGATATCGGAATTCGAGATAAGTGGATAAGGGACAAGAGTCCTAGAATGAAAAGGGAACTCAACTTGGATGAGGGACAAGAGTCCTAGAATGAGAGAAGACTTTAGTATAAGACTCTTAGAGAGTTTATCCTAATCTTACTGGGAGTCCAAGATTAGCAGTAATCCTGAGTCCATAGAAGTTAAGCTTCTATTGGGACTAGGTTTATGTTGGCTATAAAAGAGAGGCACCCCCATGGGTCTAAGGTATGTTTTTTATGCTCGAGCTAGTGAGTTTAGCACTATTGATTATCTTTGAGAGATATTGAGTACTGATTGGATCGTCGGAGTACTCCCGAGTGACGAACCACCACCGGAGTCTTCTCTTTCTGTTGCAGGTTAGCTAAAAGCCATCTATTCTGCCGGTGCTCTCCAGTTGATTACTAAGAGGGGCAGTGTGATCAAAAAATCACTCACACAGTAGTGTAAAAAGAAAAATTAGTGATGGATGAATAAAAATGAAGACAATATAATAAATTTATTTTGATATTAAAAAATATTTGAGTAATTTTATTATTTTTGTTAAGTCAGTTAGCAGAAAAATTATAATAAAGAGATATTAATAATTTTTTAAATAATTCTTGACCGTATATATTTATAATTTATTTTTATTGATTTAGATTAATAATTTATTTACTAAGTTTGTTTAATTACTAAGTTTGTTTAATCCAAATTTATTCAAATAATATATATATATATATATTTTAAAAGAGTTTTCCATGACGTAAAAAAATTACATTCAAACGAATTCAGACCGAACAAATTCAATGGAACATAGGAACTTACTTTTTATTATTTATTTATTGGGTATATTATATAGAAGTTGCTTGTGATAGAACAGGAGAGAAGTATGTAAAAATGGAGATCAAACAGGCATCAGAACTTGGGAGGGGGTCAACGCCATATATGGATGTCTCCGATTCTAATCTCCTCTCCCCTCTCCAGCCCTCCGCCGCCCCTCCCTCCTCCGCCGCCGCCCCCCCATCTCAGGTGCCCCCCCTCTCTCTCTCTCTCTCTCTCTTAAGCTTTTTGAAAACCATGACGACCTAATCGATGAGAGCTTCGGAATCATGCATATTTTGTATTTCTTATTGGTTGTTGAATTTTTGATATTTTCTCAAGTCAAATTGATGTTTTGTTGCATATATCAATGCTTGATTGTTCATGTACCCAATTTTTTTTTTTTTTTTTGATTGTTCAAATTTAGTAGGGTTTTGTATTACCCTGCTATTTACAGGTTATTGGATGATTTATTTATATATTCTTATTTAGTATTTGTTTTGGTGAGTATGCAAGTTATTGGATGAGGATAGTCTTATTATTAGAAATGGAAAGTGCCTTCATGGATGTACTCACATTAAACTTTTTTTCAAGTTGTAAAAATTGAACTACGGGTTTAAACTTTACTGCTCTGCATTAATCGATCTTTTTTCAAGCGTAATGTTGCTGCATGATTAAACCATTTTTTCTCAAAGTTCAGCAGTAAACAATTGGAGGTCAATTTTATAATTTCAAGTTTTGTTTTGTAATTCGGAAATATAGTTTTCTATGTTAGTCTAGAGTACTTGTCATCTTCATCAAGGGTCTATGGAAAAATAGGCTTTGTATAACCGATCTCAAATAATTGGGCAAACCATCATCGAGTATTAGAGGAGAGGAAGTAGTGAGGTATAGAGGATAAAGAAGGATGAGTGTGAGGTACATCCTCCTAAAGTGAGTGAACCTGAAACTAATATATGGAAATGGAAAGAGTTAATTTTTTCAATATTTTAATTGATTTATAGTGCCTATAGAGATTGATGTGGTGGGATATTTGGTTGTTAGTAGTTGGTGCAGAGGTTGCCGACAATGAATGTTCTGGTAGATAATAGTGGGGATTGGTAATTGTTGTTTCAACTGGGTGGTTCAATCATAGAGGGAAAGAGAGAGTGTGTGTAGATATTAGGTGTTGTGTAGTAGTGGTTCAAGTGAGAGGGAGGAGGAGGCAGTGGTGATGGTGAGAACTGTGGTAGTTGTCATGGTGGTTGAGGGAAAGGTAAGATAATGTGGGTAAAATGGTCATTTCATACTAGTAACCAAAGTTATCAAGGTATTTTTTATGCTATAAAGTGCAATTTGTCAATCAAATTGTTTATTTGATGATGTTAGTAAGATTCTGTCAAAACCCTCAACAACCATTTTACTGAAGGGGTACTTGTTACTTGACTATAAATCTCAAGATATGGGATATGATTTTCAAAATCCAAAGGAGTCAAATGTATTTGTAAAAATCTCAGGGAATGTAATTGCAATTTACCTAAAAGGCTATGACTACACAATTTGGAAACTAAAAACTTTGATTTCTAAATTATGTTTAAAACCAAATAAGGCATAACTAAAAGTCTAGTTGTATAACTTGATCCACATGAAGTATGTATGATCCCTATAGCCCATATACCGAAAATTATGAAATTACCGAAATGACATTAACTTATAAAAACGTATAAGAAACCACTTAAATTAATGACCCAAATTATTTTTAAATAAGGGACTCTATTATAGCTAAAACTTGACTATGCATAATTCCAATAGCCCCATCCAATGAAATCATGCCAATTGCTAAAGTTTGTCTTCTCTTTGATTGTGCTTTTCCTTGAGCCTTGTATGGACTACATCAGGCGCTCAATTAGGGAGGTTTGGGGTTAAATTGTACTTTAAGATGTTGGTGGGATCTTCTCAGTAGCTACTAGCTTTCTTCAGAAAGGATTTGAGGTGCAAAGGTTCCTAGTGAGATGGGATTCTTTTTGCATAGGTAGAGGCTATGCCCTAGGGAGATCCTTACACTTTTCCAGGCAAGGGGACATGTTTCTATGTGTGGAGGGTAAAAAAAGTTTCCAAATGAGTGGCTGATTTGGTTCCTAATTGGAGAAGGGGTTGGGGGCAAAGGAGGCAAGGAAGTCTTGGAATGCTGTTACTTCATGTTTAATATGGTGCATTTGAAGGAAAGAAATGTTCCTGTGAGGGTGTGGAGTCGACAATTCTTAAATTGCAATGCTTGATGTGATCTATTTGGTTTGGTTGGGCTATAGGGAAGGTAAATCCCTTGGAATTTGTGGGGAATATGGATTGTTTTGTTTTTGTTCTGTTTCTGTATAGGCTTTTATTGGCTAATCTTGGTATATGCTGTGACTCTGTGATACATGGGTTGCTCCCCCTTTGGTGCTTGTTGATGAAATACTTCCATTTATCAAGAAAAGGAAAATGGTTTCATGTTATTGGATCTGCTTGCTTATAACTTTGCTGTTCACTTTGCAAGTGATCTCTGAAACCAAAAGCAGTGAGAATTATATTTGAGGTGCATGATGCATTCAGAGATTTTTTTTTTTTTTGGGTGATATTATTTTTTCATTTTCGTTTTGTACCATTTCTCATTTCCTTTGGCTGCTTCCTTCTTCTTCTTCTTCTTCTTTATTTATATTTATATTTATTTATTTATTTATTTATTTTTTTCATATGAAGGAGGGGTTCTGTGTAACATCTGTTCCCGAGGGGCATGAGACAACATGCTGGGGTTGTGGATCTCACCTTCTTCTCTCATCATATGCACCCATTTTCAAGTGTGGCTGGTGTGGGGCTATAACTAACCAAAATGCATGGAAGCGTGAAAACAAGGGCTTTTGGTGGAGACGCTTGCGAGACCGGTGCTTTGTTTGTGTCCTCATTATATTTATGCTCTTTGTGATTTGTAAGTCATTGAGATTATAAAATTTGTTATTAGAAACCCTGTGTGTGTGTGTGTGTGTGTGTGTGTGTATTTTGAATGCTAATTTTTTCCCTTGCAAAGCCTCAGCTGAGTTTTGTGTGTAGCCAACGTATATACTTTTGAATGTCTGCAGGCTTAAAAACCTATTCCAATAGTTTGTTTTTCTGGTGTCACACCAGCTAGTCTGTCAGTGTGAGACTCTGACTGGTGCCAGGTTGCCCTCACCAGTATTTCTTTTGTCAAACCCGAACCTTTGGTGGAGGAATTTATCGAAGTTTTTGTTTATGTTATAATCATTAGAAAGAAGTTTCTAACCATGTGTTATTAGAGAATTTTTCCAAGACATTTTGACTGCTTTCCTGTTTACAAATTTATTATTATTATTCTTTTTTTAAATTGATACTTGTGTCATACATCTGGTAAACTATATTTGTCATCGAGATCCAGAAGTCGATAGTTCACATTATGATCTCCATCTATACAGGATACATCTCAGTATAGGCAAACTTCCTGCTGCTTTGCTGCACTTTTGTATTTCTTGAAGTTAACTACGTTTGTTTGGTGCATTTTCCTGAAATTGCAGGTGGTGGGGTATGGGCTGTTTACCCGGTTGTCTTTTCAATCAGTTATTACTGTGGGATTTTTCACTCCATCTTAACAGCAATATTGTCTGTAACTACGATTTCTACATTTAGCCTTGCGGCATTTAAATGTGCTGGAGCTCCGCCAATCATACTGTGGGGTAGCTATAGAGTAGTGGAAAAAG
Source organism: Camellia granthamiana (assembly GCA_036172215.1). Taxonomy (NCBI): domain Eukaryota; kingdom Viridiplantae; phylum Streptophyta; class Magnoliopsida; order Ericales; family Theaceae; genus Camellia; species Camellia granthamiana. The sequence goes on from CM069911.1 coordinate 53,824,538, forward strand.
GTGGCCTTGAGAACTATTCCTTCTGCCACTTTTGTTCAAAGCCAAAGTCACCTAGGACTCATCATTGTCGTTCGTGCGGAATGTGTATCGTTGACATGGATCATCATTGCCCATTTGTAAGTGTTATTGCTTTTTTATATTCTGCACAGACAAATCTATATTCTTTAGAATGGTAAACACAAAATTCACTTGAAACATTTCATTGTCTATGCATACAGCTTCTAACTTGTAATCGAACTTTGAAATAACATAAGCTGGTCAGTTCAGAAATGAAGATGATTTAGTGACTTGTACATAGTCTATTCATAATTGGTTTTTTTTGTTTTTGTGTGTGTGTGTGTGTAATATTGGGTAAAGTGTCAGCTTGTGATTTTCTTATCAACAAAAAAAATTATATTAAACACTTAAAAGAATTGGTATGAACTTCTGTGAATTAGTTTCATTTCCTGAATATCCAGAGTTCATATATTTATCGGATCAGCATGAAATTCTATCAGAAGATATGGCAAAGACGGACAGACAAATGGTAGGGTAGGGTTTGCTCACAATGACTTCACGATGTTATTTTCCTAGCAGTGCTGATGTTAGCACATGTCATGTGTCCTTAGCTTCCGCTCTGTGCAGTTATGTTCTTCCAATCAGAATACTTCATTGGCAACTTGTACTGTTTTTTAATAATTTGTTATCTGTGTAGTATGGTATTAATACTTTTTTTTTTTTTTTTTGAAAAAAAGAGAAATTATGAAAGATGAAAAGAAAAAGAGGAGCAAAACGAGAGAGAATAGAGGTGTGAGAACTCTCTCTCTCTCTCTCTCTCTCTCTCTCATGACCTTATATATCATAAGAAGCTGATAAAATAAAGTTGCATATCACAATCTATACCCACTACCAGTAAGGTAGTATAACAAGTTGCATTGTGCTTTATCTTGCTGAGGAAGATAAGAAATGCTATATTTTGATTAGTGATTTCATTTGGTTGTAGAAAAATTGATATCTTAAGCTCATGCCTAAATAATGTGGTGGAGTTTTATATATTCACTGTTGGATTTATTTTTATCGTGTGTGCAGATTGGGAACTGTGTCGGGGCAGCAAACCACCGGTGCTTCATTGCCTTCCTCCTCTCAACAGTCATCAGTACAATCTACGTATCCATCATGTCTGCATACACGGGATTTCATATCTGGCCACCATTGAAATACAGATCTTTTGACCTTTTGAGGGGATCTAGAACCAACTTGGCTTTGAGAGCGGTGAAGGAAATTATTTTTGCTTTTTTGAGATCGGCAGAGTTTCTATCTGCAAGAGGACTTGTACTTGCTTACCTGTTTCTTTCTAGTGTTTCGGTTCAGATTGGGTTGAGTGTGCTCTTGTGGCAGCAACTCTGCTACATATACGAGGGGAATACCTACTTGAGTCATTTAAGTTCACAAGGGGGTGATGGAGTTGGGAAAAGAGATTGCCAAAATCTCATTCGTTTTTTCGGTTGTCCATATTCTGCATTGCGGTACTTGCCAAGGTTTCAAAATTCTAGGAAGAGGCACAAGAAATGAACCTTCCATCTCTCTCTCTCTCTCTCTCTCTGTTTGTTGTGTGTTGTTTCAAATATACAATTTTTGAAGTTTTGACAGTTTGTGAGGTCCTGTGTTAATCTGTTCAATGATGTTTGTTACAGAATGTAAAGTTGTAAACTGATGGTAAAAGAAATGTGAAAGTTTTTTTGTTTTCATTATTATTTTTTGTCCTTCAATTGTGAAGATGACAAGGAAATAATGGGAAATTATGGGTTTCAATGGTAGAGCTCTTTATTGTTTGAAATAATAATTGGAAAAAGACTTGGACATTGGGTTTGTGGACTACTTGATGGGCTATTGAACAAACAGTACCGCTACAAGCAACAAATTTGTTCAGCCTGAATGAGACTTTGACCGATAAGTTATTGGTTAAAGTCTCATTTAGACGAATTTGGGATGAACAAATTTGATAGATAAATCATTAATCTTAAACCAATTATGATTTATGCCCACTCACTTGTTTTTGGGTTAATATCACGAATGACCCAAGAGTGAGTAATTTGCCTCAAATATAAGATTAATATACATACATTTTCATTAATATTTTACTTTGACCTCTTTATTTTTAATTTTCAATTATAACATTTAATATTTTGCAATTTAAGTTCAGTTGTGATGTTACTTTTCTTTTGATCTACTATTAATAAGTAACAGAAATTATAAATAAAAGGATTAAAGTTAAATTTTAGTAAAGTTAATGAGTCTAACCAAAATTGTAAATAAAAGAATTAAAATGAAATTTTAGTAAAAATATAATTGTGTTAATAAGGGAATAAATTGAGTAGCTAATAGACGTAATAAGGAAAAGAAAATTAGAAGACAAGAAGGGGAGAGGACGGTAGAAGTACAACCTCTTAGCTTTCATTTGGCATGTTAGGTTTTTTTGATTTTTTAGTTATTTTAGTTAAAAATAAATAAAATAAGTTTTTTAGCTTAATAAAATAAATATCAGATTCAAACTATAATCATTTCATTTTTTTCTCATAAAAGTCAAAAAAACTAAAAAGTCTATCCCAAATGACACTTTTTAATCCCAAGTTAAAAGAGTTAAAAAGTCAAAAAGCCAACCCACATCACAAACAAACCCTTAGTCATAAAAATGGATTCAAAATAAATTGTCAGTGATAATTACAAAAATTGTTACATATGTATGATAAAATTTATAATTTTAATTATTAATATTGATAAAATTTAGGGATATAACATCATTCTCTAACTTTTAGTAATGGAAAAGTTTCACAATATTTTTTTTATTTTATAAATATCTCACCCACACCCCACATATCACATCCACTATCTCATTCGCTCTCCTTTCTCTCTTCCTCTCCTCTATCGTAGCCTCCTCCTCTACCTCTTACGTCAACACTTCCTTCGCCACCGTGACTGTCGCCACCACCACCTCCGTTGTATATTCTCACACCAAACCTCTCGCTCTCCTCCATTTGGAATTGGTGATGGTGGACGGCAGTGGACGGATCCTCTGGTTGCTCAATCGCTATTAATCTTCGCCGTTTATGAGTCTGTATTTCAATTTCTCTCTTATTTGGTAATTAATTTGTTTATGTGATTCATTTAATATATATATATATATACATACATGCTTGTTTGTATGTGTTATGCAAAAGTACGGGTCGGTGTATATAATATTAGTGTCTTCAATTGCATGAGTTATGATTCATAAATTGATTGTTGTGAATTTATCTTCTAGATTCATAAATTGATTGTTGTTGTTACTGATTTGGGTGATCGATTTGGTGTGGATATATCATCATCACCATGATTGGTTCTGGCTAGTTTATCTTTGTTCAATTTTGTAATTCAATGTTTTTTAGTTTGGTCAAAACACAGAGAAAATTGTGAGCAAATCAAAGAAATTTCAATCCAAATAAATTTCAAAACACAGAGAAAATTAGAGGATTTAGCAAATCAGAGAAATTTCAAAACACAGAGAAATTTATCTAAATTTTGTTGTGTTTTAAAATTTCTCTGAGAAAATGTTGAAGGACCCAAATTACTATGAAAATATTGTATGTCATTTATCATATAAAATCTTAATACTAATGACCTTAAACAAAATCTCCTAAAATTTTCTAGTAATTTATAATTGTTACCCAAAAGACAACTTAAGAGGGAGGGTGAATTAGGCTTTTACAATTAAAATTAATAATACCCTAATAAAAATAATTAAAACAAGTGTCTTAACAACTATGTCAGTTAATGATTTTAGCCAATATTTTCAAACCCGGACCGAACCGGCCAGTCGGATTGGTTGGACCGGGAACCAGGCCTTGTTCCGGTCCGATCAACCCCCTAAACCTAGAGTGGGGCCAAAACCGGGGAAAACCGGTGACCTAGTGGTCGAACCGGAAAAACCGGTGACCTGGACCAGGTCGGGAGGGTCAGACCGGTCTTTTTTCATTTTTCTTTTTTTAAAATTTTCTTTCTTTTCTTTCTTATATATATATATATATAAATATATTTCAAAATTTTGACTAAAAATTCTTATTTCAAGAGTCTCCTCTCATAAGGAAGAGTCTCATTGAAAGCTTGAGAAGATTATGAAAGTCTATTCCTATTTATAGGAAAAGATTTTTCAAAGAGAACCTACAAAATTCTATGTGAGATTCAATCAAATTATTTGAAACATATTGATTGGAGGGAGAGTTGAAAATTTCATTTTCCTCCAAAATTAAATATAGCATTCAATCAATTTATTTAGAGGGAATGTTTAAAAAATTTAATTTCTTTAAAATAAGTGACTTTTTTTTTTTTTTTTTTTTATCAATTATGACTTTATTAAATATAATTAATAAATACTATGCAACAATTTTTATTTTTATTTGATTATTTATATATATTTTTATTTATTTATAATTTATGATTATATTTTTTAATTATATAATATTAATTATGACATCACGATTCGACCGCTTTGACTCGACGGTTGAACCGGTGACCCGTCCACCCGGTCCATTTTCCGGTTCGCTCACCGGTCCGGTTTTGAAAACATTGATTTTAGCACAGTAAAAATGTAAAATATAGCTTTGGCAATTTAAAATAAAATAAAGAGATAAGGGAGAGAGAGGTAACCAAATTTATAGTGGTTCGGCTTCAACTCGGCTTACGCCCACTCCTCAAGCTTCACTTGAGATTTTCCACTATCTTCTAGCTTCACAGGGGTGCTAGCAACCTCTTTACAAATGGAGCAATTCTCCACGGATTTTACACAGACTTCACAAGCTCAAACCCTTGCAAATCTTAGGTGATTCACAATCACTCTCAAGATTTCAACAACACAGTGTTTGCAACACTTTTACAAGATGAAATGGTATTTTTGCTTTCAAAGAAAACTTACAATAAATATCTCTCAAAGATAGATATATAAAATGAAACTTTGATTTTTCTATAAATCTCACACAGGAAAGATGGGCTTAAAGCTATAAGGCTCAGTGTATAATTTTTGAGAATAGATGTGAGTGATTATAGATCAAAAAATATTTTCAGGTTTTTTTGTTAACTTGCTTACATTAGAGGCTTTAGTATATATAATGAAAATTATAACCGTTTATAGCCGTTGTAGTCATTTGAATTTATAACCGTTGTACTTCCATCATTACCAATTTGAATATCTTCCATTCCATCATTACAAATTTGAATATCTTCCACTTGAACCTTTTGAACCTTTATAGCCATTTATAGTCGTTGTACTTCCATCATTACTAATTTGAATATCTTCCACTTGAACTTTTTGAACCGTTTGGCCTGCTGCTGTGCTAGGCTATTTGAACATTTGTTTTGGGCTGTTTGAACTCCTGATTTAATCAAATATTAAATACATTCTAACAACATTTAGGATAAAGGTTTAGGTGAGAAATAATGGGACAAAATAAATTTTGATTCTATTTTTCTCTTTCAAATAAATCATCAAAATAAATTTTGATTCTATTTTTCTCTTTCAAATAAATCATCAAAATAAATTTTGATTAAAATATAATTAAGTAAATCATCAAAATAAATTTTGGATTCTATTTTTCTCTTTCAAATAAATTAAAACATAATTAAATAAATCATCAAAATAAATAAGTCTAACAATCTCCCCCTTTTTGATAATGGCACAGAATGATGTTTTGATTTGATTTGAGAGTAAGAAAAGCTCCCCCTCAAGTCATGCTCCTTAAATTCATTTATAAATATATAGGTTAACACATGTGTAATAAATAAGTTTTAATCAATAACATGATATAAGATTAAGATATTAAACTATAAATACATAACATCAGATTAGTTTAAAAATAATACTGTACGAGCACGAAATAATCTTCTCGTATAATCTTGTTGATCAAGTCTGCGCTCCTCCAAACGTCATCGCTTTACTCCCTGAAAACACAAACGTGAGCTAGCCGGCGGGTGTGTGCCGGATACCTCTTCGATGCCTAAGTCAGCAAAATAGACAAATAGACAAATAGACAAAAGCTCTATGTATTCGAGAATTAAAGTTGTGTTACCTCTCCATAGGTTAGGTTGTGAGTTTTTATAGGTTCCGCGTAGCACAATCCTAGTAGGACTCTTATTCCTCCATATAGAGTCCTCCTAGGAATCACACTCCTGAAAGATAATGCTTATCATTTCACAACCCCCTCACTGCATAAACTAAGTGAGATGGTCCTAGCTCGGTGGTATGACCAAACGACCGAGCTAGTATTGCCATGCTCAAGTGACAGTTTAGACCAAGCTATGCCTAGCTCGAACCTTCTTTTCACTGCTGGTACCTTGGTTTGGCATACTCCAACCGAGCTATTTGCTTGAGACTGACCGAACCATGCCCAATGACGACCTTAGCTCGGCGCTACTATGCGCGATGCTTATCTCGGTCCAACATCACCTGGGTCCGACTCATTTAGTTCCAAGACCGAGCTATGTCAACCCTTTACCCCGGCCCATTTGTGCGGCCCAACTTACAAAGATGGCCTTTCCTTAGCTCGACCCAATTTGTTCACAAATTATCCTCTCAAATACCATAATTTGAAAATAATACCATAATACATAACATCATAATAAAATAATACCATAATACATAATATCATATAATTTCTCCCCCCGTGACATTATCAAAAGGAAATTATGGTGCAGAATTTGGAGGAGGAGGAGGAGGAAAATGATAGTGATAAATGGCATCAAAAAAAATATATATATATCAATCAACGGTCAATCAACAAATATATATATTACATATACAACTCTCCCGCGTCGCTCTTGTTTTTCGCAAAACGTGGTTGTCACGCGGCCTGACTTTTGCTTCATTGGCTGACAAAAACAGCTCTCCTCGATTGCCGCTCACCTCGGCTATTTCGCCCTCCTTGTCTTCTTCTCTTCAGCCTTCTTCTAAATCATACACTCTTCTATTTTTTTCTTCACAATTCTCTTCTATCTCTTCTTCACCACTCTCGTCTGGTTCTTCTTTCGCATCGAGAGACAAAAAAAATGAACGGAGAAGGCCAAACCTCGGTCTGTTCTCTTCTATTTCTCTGCAACACATTTCGTTTACATCTCTCACCTCTCAACCATGGCTTCCTCATCCCGTCCCCTCACTCTATTTCCGGATCTGAACGATCCCATAAGCTCTGCTGGATCGAGTGCCCCTATTCTTACTCTTCATGTCATTCCTATTCCTCTTCCTAACCTTCCTATGATGTCAATTGAGCAAATCATGGCAGCTCAATTTGACATAGAAGCCAATCATTTCACATTGACGTCCTGTATGGAGACGGTGACGGCAGTCACAAAATTGACTCACCGATTGCAGAACAGGATGAGTGAGCTCCATCAGGTCAACGCCCAACTCTCTCTGCTCCAGCGCATGTACAAGGATGCGCGAGTAGAAATAGGCGCACTGAAGGCCGAAAATAAAGAGCTTAAACAGAAGACCACCTCAATGGCCCGATTTGGAGCAACGTCGTTCTTGGCCTTTGATAGTCAGCGGGGAGTCGTCGCCCTTGACGAAAGCACGGGGGCAGGGGCGTCAAGGGTCACCCAAGGTGATAAAAAGAAGAAGAAAACGATGGAAGATGTGAGTAAGTAAGATCGGCGTATGACCCGAAAAAAAAATAAAAGTTTTTTTTTTTTATGTTTATTTTGATCGGCGTGTGGCCGTAAAAAAAATGAAGGGTGTTTTTTTTTTTATGTAAATATTTGTATTTTGATTTGTTTTTGTTTTTATGTTTAAGTACTAAAAAATGAAAGTAAAAAGCAAAAAAAAAAAAAGAAAATTAAGTCCAAACAAAAAATCATAATGAGAAAAAAATAAAAATAAAAGAAATTAAGCCTAACAACAAAATAAAAAAAATGAAATAATACCAGCATAAATTAAACTTAATGGGATGTTGGTGTTCTTGGAATGGTAATGCAAAACAAATACCATGAGGGTTTAAAAAAAATCAATGTACGCAAAGTTAATTTTACCTCAAGATGCAAAACCAAAAAAAATTACACAGTTGAGAATAGCAAACTGTTAAGGAGAATAAATGTATGAAGGACTTGAGAATATTCAACTGATATAAATGTTTCCATATCAATGTAACAATACACATATATCATTTTAACAAAAATTCAAGTTTCACAGTCATAACAAAACTTTTTAAGTAGAAATCGACATTCCAAGCTCGCCACGAATAAAATTGAAGTGATCCTCGCTTAGGGGTGTTTTGAAAATATCCGTCAATTGCTTGTCGGTGTTTACAAATTCAAGTACAATATCCCATTTTTGAACATGATCTCTTAAAAAATGATGTCGAATTTCAATATGTTTTATTCGTGAGTGTTGAACCGGATTTTTGCTTAAATTGATGGCACTAGTATTATCACATTTAATAGGGATATGATCATAATGCAAATCAAAGTCCTCCAATTGTTGTTTCATCCAAAATATTTGGGCATAACAACTTCCAGAAGCTATATATTCAGCTTCGACCGTTGATAAAGCAACATAATTTTACTTTTTGCTAAACCAAGATACTAATGAGTTACCAAGAAAGTGACAAGTGCCACTGGTGCTTTTTCTATCAAGTTTGCATCTGGCAAAGTCGGCATCCGAGTAACTAATTAAATCAAATGTAACATCTCTAGGATAAAACAGTCCCAAATTTTGAGTGCCAACAAGATATCTAAAAATTCTTTTAACAGCACTAAGATGTGATTCCTTAGGATTTAATTGATATCTAGCACACATACAAACACTAAACATAATATCGGGTCTACTTGCAATTAAATAAAGAAGTGGGCCGATCATACCTCGATATTTTGTTTGATCAATGGACTTACATTTTTCATCCTTGTCTAGATTAATGGATGTGCTCATAGGTGTTCCAGCTATTTTTGAGTTATACATACCAAACTTTTTGAGTAGTTCTTTTGTGTACTAAGCTTGGTTGATAAAAATTCCTTCGTTACATTATTTGATTTGAAGCCCAAGAAAATAATTTAGCTCTCCCATCATGCTCGTCTCAAACTCACCTTGCATATACTTAGCAAATTCTTTACACAAGGTTTCATTAGTAGCACCAAATATAATGTCATCCACATATATTTGCACAATAAGTAAATCATCATTTTTAGTTTTAACAAAAAGTGTGGTGTCAATCGTTCCTCTAGAAAAATTATTTTCAATTAAAAATTTACTTAATCGTTCATACCATGCACGAGGTGCTTGTTTCAAACCATATAAAGTTTTTAATAGTTTAAAAACATGATTTGGAAAAGCATGATCTTCAAAACAATTCAAATTTCTCATTTTCAAGTTCTCTACCATAGTCAATTCGAATATTAGTAATAAGATAGCCTTTTTCATTTTGAATTCTACGACAGAGTTTTGTGAAAGAAGAAAATGTTTCATCTTTGTGTGCTAAAAACATAACCCATGTAAATCTTGAATAATCATCAATTATAACAAGACAATAATGTTTACTACCTAGACTAGATGTCCTTGAAGGACCAAATAAATCTATATGCAATAGTTGTAAAGGTCTAGCTGTGGAAATCTAAGATTTTGATTTAAATGATGTTTTAGTTTGTTTTCCTTGTTGACAAGCACTACAAAGATGATCTTTTTCAAATTTAATTTTTGGAAGTTCAATAACCAAATCCTTTCTCAAAAGTTTAGCAATTAAATCCATATGAGCATGACCAAGTCTTCTATGTCATAACCAACTATTTTCATTATTAACATATAAACATTTAACATCACTAGCAGAGAGATTATTAAGATGAAAAACATAAATATTATTATGGCGATTACCAACGAATAAAGCTTTATGATCATTTGTGCTTTCAATTGTGCAATGTGATTTATCAAAAATAACTCAATTACCTTTATCACATAATTGACTAATACTAAGTAGGTTATGCTTAAGTCCATCAATAAGTAAAACATTTTCAATAGAAGGGTTAGGAGAAATACCGATGCTACCAACACCGATGATTTTTCATTTCTTGTTGTCTCCAAAAATAACAAGGCCTCCATCTTTGGATGACAGTGTAGTAAAGAAGGATTTATCTCCGGTCATGTGTCTGGAACATCCACTATCAAGGTACCACTTCCCTTCTTTAGCTTTGGACTTAAAAGGCAAACCTACAAGATGACAATCAAGTGTTGGTTTTTGGTACCTATAGTTTCTTGGGTCCTTCTTAGTTAGTTTTGTTAGATCCCTTAATAATCCAAATCTTTTTAATTCCCATGTTCATATTTTTTTTGAATGGACAATAAGATATATAATGGCATTTCTTTTTACAATAATGACAAGTAATATGAGGGTGTGTCATGAGAGGTGCATTTTCAAAAATTGTATTGAGATTCTTTTGTTTCTTAATAGGGTCATGTCCAATGCCCGCTTTATCAAAAACACATCTTTGATTTCCAAGAAGCATGTTGAGATTATTTCTACTTTTTACAAAATTTTCAAGTGTTTTTGTTAAATCATCAACATTGTTTTTTAAAACAGTTTTCTCACTAGAGATGGTGTCAAAGTCATTTTTCAAAACAATTTTTTCTTTCTTTAATTCTTCTACATTAATAGATAAAGATGCAACAGATTATTTTAACACATTATTTTTGGCACAAACTTTTCTAAATTCATCTTTTAGTTCATGGAATGCATTTTCAAGTTCTTTATAAAGAGTAGTTACCTCATCTTGAGTAGAGTCTTCATCTTCAAAAGCCATGAGACACAAGTTGGCTACTTGATTTTCAATTTTATCACTTGAGCTTTCATCTTCACGTTCTCCCCAAGATGCTACCATGGCCTTCTTGTTTCTTTTGTAGTCTTTTCCATGATTTTTCAATTTTGGACAATCTATCTTCATATGTCCAAGATTTTTGCACTCATAGCAAATAATAGGTTCTTTCTTGTTATCTTTGTTGTACTCCTTTTTGAAAGTCTTCTTTCTCCATAATTGTTTTTCTTGAAGTGCTTTTTGAGATTTCTACTAAACATGGCATAGCTTTCATCCTCACTGGAGTTTTCATGTTTTTCTTCATTTGATGATGCTTTGAATGCAATTCTACTTTCTTTTTGCCTTCAACATCCTCATATCCTTTCATGGTGATCTCATGAGTTATAAGGGAACCCATAAGCTCATCCAATCCAAGTGTGGAGAGATTTTTGGCTTCTATAATGGTCGTGACCTTTGCTTCCCAATTCTTTGGTAAACGCCTAAGAATTTTTCTTACCAACTCACTGTTAGTATAAGTTTTGCCAATAGATTTCAAAGAGTTTACAATTTCAGTAAATCTAGTAAACATACTTGAAATAAATTCATCAAAGTTCATTTTAAACAATTCATAACTATGAGCAAGCATATCAATAGGAGATTCTTTCACTTGGTTTGTACCTTCATACGTTACCTCAAGTTTGTTCCAAATTTCTTTTTCCGAATCACAACTTGAAATTCTATTATACTCCTTAGAGTCTAATCCACAACCAAGGGTGAGTTTGGCTTTAGCATTGGCTTGCAATAATTTATGATCTCTCTCGTCATATTCATCTTCAGTTTTAGGTACATTAATATTGTCTACTAATTTGGTAGGAATTTTTAGACCTTTGGTGACAATAATCCACATGACATAATCAGTGGTTTTTAGGTATAGGGTCATCTTATCCTTCCAATGACTATAGTTTTTCCGTCAAACAATAGTGGCCTATTTGTGGTTTGTCCTTCAGCTAAGGTTGCCATGGATCGAAACTCCTAGATGGTTAAATCTAAAACAAGAGTCTAGGCTCTGATACCAATTGTTACCCAAAAGACAACCTAAGAGGGGGGTGAATTAGGTTTTTACAATTAAAATTAATAATACCTTAATAAAAATTATGACTAGCACAATAGATAAATATAATTAATGAAATAAAAATAATTAAAACAAGTGTCTTAACAAATATGTCAGTTAATGATTTTAGCACAGTAAAAATGTGAAATATAGCTATGGCAATTTAAAATAAAATAAAGAGATAAGGGAGAGAGAGACAAAAAAATTTATAGTGGTTCGGCTTCAATTCGGCCTATGTCCACTCCTCAAGCTTCACTTGAGATTTTCCACTATCTTCTAGCTTCACAGGGGTGCTACCAACGTCTTTACAAATGGAACAATCCTCCACGGATTTTATACAGACTTCACAAGCCCAAACCCTTACAAATCTTAGGTGATTCACAATCACTCTCAAGATTTTAAGAACACAGTGTTTGCAACACTTTTATAAGATGAAATGGTATTTTTGCTTTCAAAGAAAACTTACAATAAATATCTCTCAAATATAGATATATAAAATGAAGCTTTGATTTTTCTGTAAATCTCACACATGAAAGATGGGCTTAAAGCTATAAGGCTCAGTGTATAATTTCTGAGAATAGATGTGAGTGATTATAGATCAAAGAATATTTTCAAGTTTTTTTGTTAACTTGTTTACATTAGAGGCTTTGGTGTATATAATGAAAATTATAGCCGTTTATAGCCGTTGTAGTCATTTAAATTTATAGCCATTGTACTTCCATCATTACTAATTTGAATATCTTCCACTCCATCATTACAAATTTGAATATCTTCCATTTGAACCTTTTGAACCTTTATAGCCCTTTATAGCCGTTGTACTTCCGTCATTACTAATTTGAATATCTTCTATTTGAACCTTTTAGCCTGCTGCTGTGCTAGGCTGTTTGAACCTTTATTTTGGGCTGTTTGAACTTCTGATTTAATCAAATATTAAATACATTCTAACAACATTTAGGATAAAGATTTAGGTGAGAAATAATGGGACAAAATAAATTTTGATTCTATTTTTCTCTTTCAAACAAATCATCAAAATAAATTTTAATTAAAATATAATTAAATAAATCATCAAAATAAATTTTGGATTCTATTTTTCTCTTTCAAATAAATTAAAACATAATTAAATAAATCATCAAAATAAATAAGTCTAACAATAATTATTTTTTAAATTTTACACTGTTTTGAAAAAATAAAAAAGAGATGGGTTGGATTAAAAGAAATTGATGATGACCATTCAATTTTTTAATGGTTAAATAAAGGTTACCGGTGTAACTGGTGGTTACTGTTCAACCTCCTTACTTCCCATGGGGTGATTATTCAAAAAGGGTCTGCATTACCACTACCAATCGTCCTCCTCATGACAAGGTCCTGAAAAAGACAACGATCAAGAAAAAAAGTCATACTACAATTCAAATCCTTTGTAATACAACTCAAGGATAACAGGTTAACCGAAAAATTGGGAACATGAAGAACAGAAGAGAGAGGTATGGTAGGGGTGACATGGACTAAAGCTTTCCTACAAATAGAAGAAATAGTACCATCTGTAATCCTAACTTTGTCCTGGTCGGAAGAGGGCTTATAGGTAGAGAAAATGTCAAGAGAATCCAGACATATGATCTAAGGCACCAAAATTAATAATCCAGGATAAAGACTTATGAGAAAGGAAAACACTAGGAGAAGAGACTAAGTTATCTGAGCGGACAAACGATGAGGAAGATGTACTGAGAGCAGTAGAAGACCAGCGGTCCAACAAGTGATGCAGAACATCTTCAAGCTCATGAGTAGTCATGCCAGAGAGACCATCAGAAGCCTGGCCAACAGAAGCGGAAGTAGAATCAAGTGTATCAATGACACAAGACTGATGAGCCCGTAGATGAGAGCCACGTCCTCTAGACTGGCTTGACCGACCTCCTCCAAAACCAGACCAATCACCTCATGTGATAACCCTGTTCCATATTATGCTAATTGATCTTGATTATGATTATGATTATATGTTTGGTATGGTCTTGTGTGATAATTATGTGATTATATGTGTTTTTGTATTTCTATTTGTTCACTGTAGGAAAATCTATTTGATTTTCTGTTTTAAGATTTAAATTGAAGGCCTTAGAGGCGTCAGAAACTGAAATTGTTTACACCATTGTGATTAGCGTAATTTTTAGAGCTTATGGTGAAATTTAATTGAAAACTGATTCGGAACGAATTAATTAGTTTAAACTGGTGGAATTAAGTACCATTACTTAGCCTTAATCAAATTTGATTAGGCAAACATACATAAGGGGCCCTATTACACTTAACCTCATTCTTTTGAGCTCAAATATGGAAATCACACTCTAGAGAGAGAGAGGGGCCGGTTCTAGAGAAAGGAAGAGGAAGAATTGTGTATTTTGGCCCAAAGTTTATGAATTTGGAAGCTACACTCAAGATTTAACTACATTTGTGAAGATTGGAGCTCCTAGGTGAGTAAATTCATGAGTTCGAGTTTGTGATTTTGTGGATTCAAAGTTAGATGGTGATCAAGAACATAAAATGAGTTGAATTTGATGATTATGAAATCATTATAAGCATGCATGCAAGAAATTGTCATGAATTTGTATATTTGAGCATGAAGTATATGATCAATGTTGAAATTTGATTGAAGTTCATGTTTTTGATAATCTCTTCATCATTTAAGTTGAGAATGGAGGTTATATCCCACATGCAAGTACAATTCATAAAGGTATGAGTTTTGAATGCATGAATTTAATGTGTTGGAAGTAAGTTTGGTATAATTTGGGTATGCATGTAATTTGTAACGCCCTAAAAAAAATACATAAAACCCATCATTCTTGACATGCAACTGTATAAGAGAAATAAACATCTTTTTATTTATCAGAGTAGTTCTTACAAAAGCATTACATGTTGACAACAAAAGTAAAGGCCCTATGGGCTTACAACTTTCCAAGCCAACACTTGGTTACAAGAAATAAGTACTAACTCATATACATATTAAGCCCTTGGCTCGAATTTACATGTAATACATCAAGGAAAGCAAAATATCCAAAAAGTCTGTCTGCCTCTAGCGTCCCAAGCTATGTCCTTGGAAGTGGCATGCTACCTGTACTTGAAAATGATGCCCCATATAGGGTGAGCCACAGCCCAGTAGAAGTATACTAAACTAATTATAAACAATGACTAAAATAGCAGCATTCGATAGATGGTCCACACTTATATTCTCACTTCTTTTTCAACTTTGAGTTTGAAAACAAGGCTCAGAACCTAGCCAAATAACTTAATGAGATTGAGACTCATCTTTAAAACACATAAACCACTTCCATACTTCACGAAGGATACACATTTTGGTGCTGTATCAATATAACATAAAAATACTTCTATGCTTCACAATTGATAATGATATACATTTTAGTGCTATATCAAATCAATTCAAACACTTCCATAATCCACACTTGATATACATTGTAGTGCTGTATCAATGTAAAACAAAATCCGGTTTAGAGGTCCATCCCCTATCTTCCCCTAAACCGTGGAGTACATCCCCTATCTCCTCCCACACACACAATGTATATAAACGTAGATCATATACATAGTCACTCAACACATATAGTGAATGTATTATTCCGACCGCTATATTTGTTAGCATACTCAATCGATTAGTTTTAGTTTGCCTAATCATCATGCATTGTCTACAACAATCAAGGCTATCATCCACCGATAGCCCAAAGTAGTTATTTCTAAACACCAAAATAAATGCACCAAATGGATAAAATATCAACATTTCAACTAGGTGAGTGATAAATGATCCAACTACACCCCTTTAACCCCATACATTCCCAATTTCAACATTTTCAATTCCATTTCTCATTTCTCAAATTAATTCTTACAAATTAATTTATCAATGTAATTAGGGCATTTCCCATAATTAACAAAACAACCCTAAGGTTCCATTTCTATCAATAACCCAACATTTACCTCATTTCTCCATGCTAAACATGCATATAGGTTTATATAAGTAAAACCCCTTCTTTTGTAAAATTACATAAAGGCCCAAACTTTCTCAAAATTATCCAACAACCCCCAACATATCAAAATGCTAAAATTCAAAGACAAAGCTCATAAGGAGGAGTAGGATATACCTACCTCGAAGTTTGAGCTCAAACGGAGATGAGGATCAAAAACCAACGTGCTCCAAATCCCAAGTTTTTCAGATTAAAACGAAGCCCTCAACCCACTCTACATTTTTAACAAAGGACTAAGGGTAGAAACTCACTCTAGATAGATCAAACCTTAGAGAGAAGACAAGTATAGAGAGAGAGAGAGAGAGAGAGTCAGATCTAGAGTTTGTAAAAAGAAAGAAGATGAAAAAGTGATGTTTTCCCCGCTGCTGCCTACTGATATAAAACAGGCTTCGCTCGAGCGAAGAGTTGGTCGCTCGAGCGACCAGACACAAAGAACCCTTGCTCGAGCGAAGAAAGTCTCGCTCGAGCCAACATTACGAAGCTTCAGGTCTGCAACCCAGAAGCACGCTCGAGCGACAGAATGCTCGCTCGCTCGAGCGAAATAACTCAAAACATACACCTCGTTTACTCGAGCGAAGGAAAGCTCGCTCGAGCCAAGAAATGCAACTCTCAGGTCCAGAACCAGACGCAGTTTCATGCTCGAGCGAAGAAACTCTGGCTCGAGCGAAGGACCAAAAGCAAAGAGCTCGCTCGATCGACAAACTTCTCGCTCGAGTGAAGGACCAAAATTCTGGGGCAGCAACCATTTGCTCCCAAACATAACCAACCTGTAACAAACCTGCCCAACACATCCTATAACTCAAATACAAGGTACGAAAGGATGTAAACAAGATATAAACAATTGCTAACATCCACGGAACCAAGTCCGAATCACTGTACAACAAGGGGTAAAACCCGAGATCGCTATAACCTCCCCCCCTTAAAGAATTTCGTTCCTGAAATTGAGTGCAAGTTTTCAAAAGAACAAGTTTTTTATTCATTTTAAACAAAGTTACATTACAACATTCAATAACTCGACCCATCCCGGTCATTCCATCTCTTGTCAAGAGGCATTTCACAACATATACATTTCAACATGCATTTCCTTTCCATTTTAACAGTTTACAATATACATTATTCCCATTCCCATATCACATTCATTTTTCATGATATAATCCCGTTTCTACAATATAATCAACATATGCAATGTTACATTAAAACTTCCATTAAACCAAAACATATACCATGTTTTACAACCTTAGATATATATTCAATACTCTTAAGGTCCACTAATATAACAAAATACACAACATATACTCAAACATCCACAAATAGATCCGGATGTTTCTCTCGGACCTCCAACTCACGTTCCCAAGTGGCTTCCTCCACCCCGTGATGTTTCCATAAGACTTTTACCAAGGGAATGGTCTTGCCTCGCAAGACTTGATCTCGCCTATCCAAGACCCAAACCGGCCTCTCGTCATATGAAGCATCCTCATCAACCTCTAAGTCGGTCCAATCCAATACATGCGATGGATCTAGCTCATACTTCCGAAGCATACTCACATGAAACACATCATGAACTCTGGACAACTGCGGCGGCAAAGCTAAACGATAGGCAACCTCACCAATCCTCTCAAGGATCTCAAAAGGGCTAATAAACCGAGGGGACAACTTCCCACTCTTCCCAAACCTTATCAATCCCCGCCTAGGTGATATCTTTAGAAAGACATGATCACCCACCTCAAATACCAAAGGTCACCTTCTACGGTCGGCATACGATTTCTGACGACTCTGGGCTGTAACAAGCCTCCTACGGATAAGCTCAACTTTTTCCGTCGTTTCCCTCACCAACTCCGGACCCAACAAAGGTGCATCACCCACCTCGGCCCAACAAACTGGAGACCTACACGGTCGGCCATACAAGGCCTCAAACGGTGCCATACCGATACTAGACTGGAAACTGTTGTTGTAGGCAAACTCCACCAAGGGCAAGTGCCTCTCCCATGTCCCACTAAAGTCAAGGACACAACCCCGGAGCATATCCTCAAGGATCTGAATAGTACGCTTGGACTGCTCGTCAGTCTGAGGATGATAAACCGTACTAAAGGTCAACTTAGTACCCAAGGCACTCTGCAAACTCTGCCACAACCTGGCAGTAAAACGAGGATCTCTATCTGAGACAATCGTCACTGGGACCCCGTGCAACCTCACTATGTCCCGAATATACAAGTCGGCAAGGTGATCTACCGAATCTCTCACGCGCATAGGAATGAAGTGCACCGACTTAGTCAACCGGTCTACAACCACCCAAATAGCATCACTACCTTGCTGAGTCCTCGGAAGACCTACAACGAAGTCCATAGTGACATGCTCCCACTTCCACTCGGCAATCGGCAAGGGTTGTAACAAACCCGCTGGCCTCTGATGTTCGGCCTTCACTTGCTGGCAAGTAAGGCACTTAGACACGAAAACTGCCACATCTCTCTTCATACCTTGCCATCAAAATTGGCGACCCAAATCCCGATACATCTTAGTACATCCCGGATGCACCGCAAGGCGCGAATGGTGGAATTCTCGGAGTACCTCATCTCGGCAAGACTCCGGTACAAACAAACGGTCTCGGTATCTCACACTCTGGTCGGGATACTCAGCCAAACCCTTCTCAACCTTCCCACTGGAGATCTTCTCTCGGAGGGAATCTACCTCAAGGTCACCTCTCTGTGCCTCTAACACTCGAGTCACAAGTGTAGGCTGTGCAACAACAGAAAACAAGGCCGCAGCCTCAACAGATTCACCCAAAAGCAAATCAAACTCACCAAGTGCCCCCAACATCTCCCACTCCCGGATGGCTACACAAGCTACATCACTAATGGATTTTCTGCTAAGGGCATCGGCCATAACATTGGCCTTTCCCGGATGATAATGCAACTCGAAGTCGTAATCCTCAATAAACTCCATCCACCTCCTTTGCCTCAAATTCAAGTCTTTCTGTGTAAACAGATATTACAGACTCTTATGATCCGAGAACACCTCGAATCTCTCACCATAAAGGTAGTGCCTCCAGATTTTCAAGGCAAAGATCACTGCTGCTAACTCTAGGTCATGTGTAGGGTAATTCTTCTCGTGAATTTTCAACTGACGTGAGCCATAGGCAACTACTTTCCCCTCTTGCATCAACACACAACCCAAACCCTCTCGTGAGGCATCACAATAAACCGCATAACCTAACCCCCTTTCCGGAATAATCAAAACTGGAGCAGTGGTCAATCTAACTTTCAGCTCTTGGAACGACTTTTCACAAGTCTCACTCCATACAAATTTGACTCCCTTCCGAGTCAATCTTGTCAACGGTGAAGCTAATTTGGAGAAATCTTTCACAAACCGACAATAATACCCAGCTAATCCCAGAAAGCTGCGGATCTCAAACACACTCGTAGGCTGTGTCCAATCTTGCACTGCCTCAGTCTTGGATGTATCAACAGACACCCCTTCCCCTGATACAACATGGCCTAAAAACTTGACTTCCCTTAGCCAGAACTCACACTTCCCAAACTTGGCATACAACCTATGGGCTCTAAGCAACTCAAGCACCACTCTCAAGTGTTCCTCGTGCTCCTCCTCAAAAGGTGAATAGATCAAAATGTCGTCCACGAAGACGACTACAAAACGATCCAAGAATTCCCGGAAGATCCGGTTCATCAAGTCCATGAAGACTGCCGGTGTATTGGTAAGCCCAAATGGCATCACCAAAAACTCATAATGGCCATACCGCGTACGGAATGCCGTCTTCGGAATATCCTCCTCCCTGACCCTCAACTGGTGGTAACCCGATCTCAAGTCTATCTTAGAGAAACAATGGGAACCCTTCAACTGGTCAAACAAATCATCTATACGGGGCATAGGGTACTTATTCTTAACCGTAGCCCGATTCAACTTCCGGTAGTCGATACAAAGTCTCAAGGCACCATTTTTCATTTTAGCAAAGAGGGCCGGTGCTCTCCACGGCGAAGTACTAGGGAAAATGAAGCCCTTATCTAATAATTCCTGGAGCTGAACTTTCAACTCAACCAACTCTGCTGGGGCAAAACGATAAGGTGCCATAGAAATCGGCGCCGTGCCGGGCACTAAATCAATAGAGAACTCTATCTCTCGGTGAGGTGGCAAATCAACAAGATCCTCGGGAAAAACATCCGAATACTCACAAACCACCTTCGGCAACCCAATCTGGGTCTCGTCACACTCACCACTCATAAAGCTAGCAAGTAGACCACTAAGCTTACTCCGCCCTCGCGGATCATACCCCGGTGGCAAAACACTACCAACCCGGTCCCCCAAGAAATGGAAACACTCCCCGCTCACGGTACAACAAGTGACCCTCTGGCGGTAGCAATCAATAACTGCCCGGTATGACGATAACCAGTCCATACCCAAAATAACATCAAAGCCCTTCATGGGCATAACTACAAAAGGAAACGGAAGCCTATGATCGGCGACCTCTATATCACAGCCTCTACATCCGTGTTTCAAAATCAACTCACCCCCAACAGGTGACACAACACAAATAGGAGATGCTAACAGTGCCAACTCCAACTCCAACACAGATGCAAATGCAGCAGATACAAAAGAATGAGACGCACCCGTATCAATCAATACACTAGCAACCGAGTTGCAAAACAGAAAGGTACCTCTCACTACTGATGGAGCCGGTACTAGGTCCTGTGCGGTAACCGCGTACACTCGCCCTGTAGGCCCCTGATCCACCTGCTCACCTCTCGGAGCATATGACTGCTGTACTGACTGGGAAGATGAAGCTCCCGAATTGGCCCTCGAGGCCTGCACAGACTGAGCTGGCTGATAACTCTGCGCCTGCCTAGAACCAGACGCTCCTGAAGTGGCACTCAACTGTGGGCAGAACCTCTTCAGGTGCCCAGGCTGTCCACACTGATAACAAGACAAGGGCTGGCCCCTGCCCAAACTCTGACTCTGAGGTCTAGCTGAAGAAGAAGCAGCTCGCTAACCTCCACCCTTCTACGGGCAAACCGAAGCCTTGTGGCCCAACTGACCACACTTGTAACAGGTAAACTCTCCCTGATTGCCTCTCCTTGAGCCTGCACTCGGCACTGGAAAGGTCGATCTAGCCACACCACCCTGAGACTGCTGAGGGTTATAACCCCTCTGTCTCCTGCCATCACCCTGGCCATCTTGGCTCCTCTTGGAACCTCTATTCTTCTCCTCTTCCTCCTCTTGTATTAAGAGCTCCATATGAGCTGCAGCATCCACCAGATGTCTATACTCTCGAATGAAGGATCCACCAACCCTTAACTTGAGGCCACGCCTCAACTTCCGCTCAAACTCATAGCAACGGCGTTCCTCGGACGCCACAAGTTCAGGTGCAAACCTGGACAAGCTAGTAAATGTAGCCTCAAACTCGGCCACAGACAAACCCTGCTGATTAAGCCGGCAAAAATGATCCCTCAGCTTCTCCCTAGCAGCTGAAGATAAAAACCTCTCTTGGAAAGCATCTACAAAAGCCTCCCATGCACCACCAACACGAACCTTCTCGTACTTTCACCATTGATCCGCATCTCCCTTCAGCTGGAAGGATGCCAAGGTCACTTTCAGGGCTCCGTCCTCAATGTCAAGCATCTCGAACGTCTTACTCATTTGTTCCAACCACTCGTCTGCCTTAAGTGGCTCCTTTGGATCCCCAACAAATTTGTCCGGGTTAGACCGGAAGAACTCCCTCTTCAAGAAAGAAGGCCCTACCTCAGCAACCTGATTCCCTACTCTGAGAATAACCAAAGTTCTTGCTATCTCTCGAGCCAAAGCACTCATAGCCTGCTGACCCGCTGGCTCGGCCACATTGGCCTGGCCAACTCCCTCCTGTACTGCCGAAATCTCATCCGGTATAGGCACTTCCTGCCTCCTAGGCCTACCACGCCTACCACCTCTTTCTCGTCCTGACATCCTAATAAAGGAAACGAAGAACATTAGCACATTCATAAATGTACCGAAACTAAACACTCACGTCCTAATGCATGGACAACTGTAATTCACTCCACGTAAGCACATAAACACATAAGCACTTACGAATTTCATTTCCGGATAATGATAGTCCCGAGGCGTTACTAGAGTTCCGGTTAGAAACAGCATTGATCAAGTGCTTTTTCAACAAGACTCCCAGAAACCCAAGGACCCAATCAACATCCTAGAAATTAGGGGTGAGCAGCGGATATACCGATCCGCCAAAACCGACCGAACCGAACCGATCCGCCGCATTTTGGACGGATGCGTGATGACGAGCGGACGGTTGCGGATTGATTTTGTCCAATCCGCCAAGTTGGCGGACGGATGGCGGATTTGAGATTCCTTTGGCCGCAACCGAACCGCCAAACCGCGAGCACCCCTAATAATTTGTAAGACTTTATGTTTTCAATTTGTTTAAATATTTTGTTTGTATTTTCAATTGAAAAATAGTTTAAATATTCTGTTGAAAAAAAGTTTTCAACTTGAATATATTTTTGAATTGAAAAAAAATAAACGTATTATTTATCTATATTTTTTTGTTTTTAAATTTAACTCTAAAAATAATAAATAGAAAATATGATATATGCTGGTTAATTTTTGTTTTCAAAAACATATATAGATGTAACAATACAGAGACATACAATCTCTACTACTGCCCTGTTCATGGTTTTGGTGGTTTGAATTGTTATTATATTTTAAGAACCACAGATTGTAATATTTTATGTGGATGAATCATGCTGTGATTGTAATATGTGGATGAACCATGCAGTGATTGTGATATTCTAAAGTTTCAAACTTTCTTTTTTTGGATGAGACATACAGTGATTGTAATAGTTTTTTAAGTTATTGAGTGTAATACTTTCTTTCTTTTTTTTTTTTTTTTAGGAAGTGCACAAGTTCAATTATGTTAAAAATTTAGAAAATCTTAAACCGCCAAACCAATTCGCATCCATCCGCCAAACCGCCAATCCGCTCAATCCACATCCGCCGGATTGGCAGACGGATGCGGATTGATTTTCTTCAATCCGCCAATTTGGCGGACGGATGGCGAATTGGAGATTCCGTGGCCGCAACCGACCCGCGCCCACCCCTACTAGAAATTAAATCCCATACCCATATAGCCACATAAGCATGTTATCAATTTAAACACATAGCATATGACTCTGCACCTAAGTCTCTATCAAGCAAGACAAACCCATTGTGATCCTAATCACTTCCCACGTACCCAAAGTATTCGAACCCGGTACGCTCTGATACCAAGTTGTAACGCCCTCAAAATAATAACATTAAACTCAACAATATTGACATGCATTGTTATATAAAAGATCAACATCCTTCTATTCATCAAAGTATTTCCTTACAAAAAGTATTACATGTTGACAACAAAAGTAAACGCCCCATGGGCTTACAACTTTCCAAGCCAACACTTGGTTACAAGAAATGAGTACTAACTCATATACACATTAAGCCCTAGGCTTGAATTTACATGTAATACATCAAAAGAAAATAACATCCAAAAAGTCTGACTGCCTCTAGCCTTCCAAGCTATGTCCTTGGAGGTGACATGCTACCTGTACCTGAAAATGATGTTCCCATATAGGGTGAGCCACAGCCCAGTAGAAATACACTAAACCAGCTATGAACAATGACTAAAAGATTAGCAGTTGATAGATGGCCAACACTGATACATCCACTTATATCACATTACAGTTACATGACTTACAAGTCTATGCTACTTTTCTTTTTCCATTTTCAGTAGATAAGCATACCAGCTAAATCAATACATCAACAGATAAGCATATTAGCTATATCAACATCTCAACAGATAAGTATAAGAACTATATCATACAACCAACGATAAGCACATGAGCTGTATGTACACTTCTCAAAGATAAGCATATGAGCTGTATCTACACTTCTCAAAGATAAGCATATGAGCTGTATCTACGGAGTTCATCCCCTATCTCCTCCCAACACTATCCGGTTTAGAGGTACATCCCCCATCTTCCCCTAAACCGCGGAGTACATCCCCCATCTCCTCCTCTACACATAATGCATATAAACACATAGGTTCTATATACAATCAACCAATACATAAAGTTAATGTGTTCTATTAACCGTCAAGTTTCATGACACATTCCATTGATTAGTTTTCGTTTGCCTAATCATCATGCATTGTCTACAACAATCAAGACTATCCTCCACCGATAGCCCAAAGCAGTTATTTCTAAACAGGAAATAAATACATCAAATGGATATAAAATCAACATTTCAATTCGGTGAGTGATAATTAATCCAACTACACCCTTTAATGCCATACATTCCAAATCCCACATTTCCAATTCAATTCCTCATTTCTCAAATTAATTATTCAAATTAATTTGTTAAACCAATTAGGGCAAATTTCCATAATTAACAAAACAACCCTAAGGTTCCCTTTTCATCCATAATCCATCGTCTATCCCACTTTTCTATGCCAATCTTACATATAGGTTTATTATAAACAAAACCCCATCTTTTGTAAAATTACACAAAAGACCCAAACTTATGTAAAAATTACACAACAACACCCAACATATCAAAAAGCTAAAATTGAAAGACAAAGTCCATAAGGAGGAGTAAGGTATCCCTACCTCAAAGTTTGAGCTCCAAAGGAGATGAAGACCAAAAACCAAAATGCTCCAAATCGCCAAATTTTTAGATTAAATCGAAGCTCTCAACACCCTCTACCTTTTTAACAAAGAACTTAGGGTAGACTCACACTAGAAAGAGATGAAAATTTAGAGAGAAGATAAGTTTAGAGAGAGAGAGAGTCGGCTGCTAGGGTTTCAAAAAGAAAGAGATGAAAAAATGATGTTTAAAATCGCTGCTGCCTGCTGATATAAAACAGGCTCGCTCGAGCGAAGACTTGGTCGCTCGAGCGACCAGACACAAAAAACCCTGCTCGTGCCAAGAAAGTCTCGCTCGAGCCAACAACTCAGAATCTCGCTCGAGCGACAGAATGCTCGCTCGAGCCAACAACTCGAACCTACAGGTCTGCAACCAGACGCACGCTCGAGCGACGAAACTCTCACTCGAGCGAAGAAAAACCAGACCGCTCGAGCGAAGAAAATCTCGCTCGAGCCAAGAAATGCAACTCTCAGGTCCAGAACCAGACGCAATCGCTCGCTCGAGCGAAGTCACTCTGGCTCGACCCACCAGACACAAAACACACCTCTCGCTCGAGCGACCAAACCCTGGCTCGAGCAAAGGACCAAAACAAAGAGCTCGCTCGAGCGAAAAATTCTCGTTCGAGCGAAGGCCCAGAATTCTGGGGCAGCAACACTTGGCTCCCAGACACAACCAACCTGTAACAAACCTGCCCAACACATCCTATAACTCAAAACAAAGTGTGAAAGGATGCAAACAAGAGAATAACAACTGTTAATGTCCACGGACTCAAGTCCGGATCACTGTACAACAAGGGGTAAAACCCGGGATCGCTATAGATTATTCTATCATTATGGGGTTAATTAATTATTATTAGGGTATTAGAAAATATTTTTAAGTTATCGGGATTGATTAGGGTTGGCATGGTTCCGATCAGGACGCGTTCTTAATTCTGGGGTTAATATTGAATGTAAATAAGGAATTGAGTCTTTATATAAATAATTCAAAAGTAAGGGTCTAAAAGAAATTACAACCCCAAACATGGTTACAAAAGGGACTTTAGCAAAACTAGTGCCTAAGTCTTCTATGGTAGCCATACATCCTCAAATGATTCAGTGCCTAGTATGAAATACCATGAGTTTTAAATGCCCAGTAAACGCACATACACCCCGTTCCTTTTTCTCAATCTAATACACCATCACAATTATAACAAGTAAGTAATGAAACATGATAATCATTTAATAACAAAGGATTACAAGGTTAGATGCTAATAATCTAGAAATCTGCAAAGAGATTTCATCCTCCTAACCACAAGAATTGAACTCGGATTATTCGGTATGTCCCATTTTTTGCTGCTTTGCAGACCTTACCTTGGATGCCTACCAACGGTTACATACTGCATAGTGCCAACCGAGGACCTCAACAGATACGGTAAAAATAAGGACATTGCCCATAACCTCCTCCAACCTTATATCCATCATAAACATTTAGGGTCCGAATACAACCGATCCATTCAACAGTTCCGATACAATCGCTTGCACAAGACTTTATTTCAAATATGGAATATGTTCCGCCAACCAATTCAATGTAAATTCAACATTTTCTCATAATACAATTCAAGTGATCGAAATGCAATCACCACCCCAAATAAGTTTCCCATTGTGTTAAATGTTTTAAGTTAAGGTTAGGACAATTTATTGAGACAATTACATACAAGTATGAGCATCATCAAAGTACCATTGCAAGGAAATAGAGCCACAATATATGTAACCGTCATACTAAACTCAAACAAGTGATAATTAAGAAGCACATTCATGAAATTAATAAAATGAGATCACCAACAATATAAATTTTCCGATTAGATACACTTTAACGATCACAATCTAAGAGACATTTCCAGATTTTTTCCAAACTTGGCCTTTCTATGGTTTGTAGAGAATTTTATCTAATTTTCATAATATTTTTCAGAAGTGGCATAACTTTCCTAGATTTTTAGTTATTTAAGAAATACGCCAACACTATCCAGATTTATCGATTGTTATGAAAATTGGATTTTCTCTTAAACCATTTACTATTTTTTGTTAAAAACAATTTTACTTGGAAGCTGACACATTAAGGAAAGTTTTGACATAAAAATGAGATCAAGATGATTTTTCTGCATTTTTCTATAATTTTTGCAAGTGGGTTGTAAAAACCGGTTCTTTGAGCACAAAACTTAAAATAAAAGAAAAAGTAAGAAAAGAGGGTAACCATGGATAATTTTTCTCTTCCATTGTGATAAAAACAGGATAAATAATATATATTCAACTCAGAATTTTAGACTCAAGGTGTTCCTTTGGAAATTATGTGAGATAAGTGTAGAAAAAGATAGTGTTGCACCGATTAAGAGGAAACACAAATAAGGGTGAAATAATGCTCAATTCTCTTCATTTTTAACACAAGAACACCATGCAAACAATCTGAAAATAATATTCCAAACATCTAATTCCATGTATTTAGAGGAGAAAATAAAAGAATCGTTTGTGTTGTGACTTACTTGAATGCCTATAGAAGGATGTTGTGCAAGCGTTCCCTGTTTTTCTTCCTCCTCTAAGGCTCGCAGTTTCTCTCCTCATTCTCTCCTTCTTGCTGATGAAAAATCTAGAAACCTCCTAGATGTTGATTTGTGATAATGTATCAATTTTAAGCAAAATATAACAATCCCAATCAAACAATCAAGACAAAGAGACACAACGATTTTACGTGGAAAAACCACAATTGGACACCTCCAATTGTGATAAAAAAAACCACGGGCAACTGCCACAAGACAATCCACTAAGAAGAATTAAAGGAATTACACAGGTATACTCTCAATTACCTAGCGAATCCACAACGCCTAATTGAACCAACCTCTATGTGCCTCTTCTAACCCCATCTTCACCACTTAATTGTCTTTCTGATGAGCCACTCCGGATTCCACCAAAGCTTCAGGCTCGAATTCTTCAGAATCCACAACTGAAGAACAACTCTCTCTTTTGTGTATAACAAACAAACCTTTGATGTACTCTCTTTAAACCATGAGTTGAATACTCAATAAAACATCAAAGAAAAATAATAAAATATCCCCAGATATAAACCTTTAAGAACCAAAAAGAAGATCTGGAGGAATTCAATGAATCACCTAGTTTTGGGAGAAAACCAAGTATTTATAGAGAACCAAAAGTAATCCTAGATTGGGAAGAAAATAAACTCCTTGAAAAATCCGGATTCTGAGGCTCGCTCGAGCGAAGAGTTGCTGGCTCGAGCGAGGAGTGTATTTTTCATGATTTCTACTAGTGCCTTGGCTCGAGCGACGGATCCTTGGCTCGAGTGAGGAATACATTTTTTCAGGTTTTTGTATGGACGCAATCCTTGGCTCGAGCGAGCATTCCTTCGCTCGAGCGAGCTCTTCTTGGCTCGAGCGACCAATGGCAGACATGCAATTTTGAATGCAATTTTGCATTTTGCTTCGGCCGCGAGCTGACCGGGCAGCTCGACCGCCGTAATAATCAGCGAAGTGGCAATCTTGAAAGCTTTAACATCACAAACTTCTCTGCATGGCTCGATTCGGGTTGGATTCGCATCTAATAAACTCATGGCCTCACTGAAATAAAAGTGCGAAAATAAATACAACTGAAAAGAGTTTTGTCAAACGGAGTTGCCAACAATAAAAACCTAACAGCTGAGATTAGTGTATGTGTTTGATGTGCAAAAAATTCCATGAGAGTAGTTCTATTTATAGAAAAATTGTGGCAAATTGTTTAAAATGTTCTTGGTTCAATTAAATATTTACATTTCTCTCTCCTCTCTCTCTCTCTCTCTATATATATATAATTTTATAGCATAGTCAAAAAAAAAATTCATGATTTAAACAATTTGTCTCAATTTGTATGATCAGTCAAAAACTTTTTCATGATTTAAGCAATTTATCCCTATTTGTATTATTTGTCAAAATTTTTTCCATGATTTCATGAAATTTGTTTCAAAAGTACTATACAAAATCTCCATGGCCATGTGCTTCAATTGACTAGGGTTTTTGAGGGATTTTTCATTTTCTTTTTCTATATAAATTCATCTTTAAATAGTGTAGATATTTTGTGAAAAATATTATTATAATGGATTGTATTTATATATATATATATATAAAGAAGTAATTTTGAGGCTGTTATCCCAGTTAGGCAACCCAAGAGAGAGGTGAATTGGATTGTTAAAAAATAATTTCACAATATTAAAAATAATAATCAAAATATCAGAATTGCAACAAATAAAATAATAGAGCAATAATAATAAAAATAAAGGAGATAGGGAGAGAGAAAGAGAGAATTAAACACAGAGATTTATAGTGGTTCGACACGTCGGGCCTATGTCCACTCCTCAAGGAACCTCCAGAAGAGAGTTGTAAAATATTAGCTTACCCTAATTTGGGTGAGACCATGTCTATATATAATCAATATAAGATACATGAAAAAAGGAATTAATAATTACACAATCAACTCCTAAAATTAAATTCCTAAATTAAATATACAATATTCGATATTCCAACTGTGACACCCCGAACGTTTAATTAAGTACACATAAATATTTAGAGTTATATATAATTATGGTGGCATGTGATGATAGACTATCAAATAAATAAATATATAAATTTAATTTGGCGTTGGGTTATCAAATATAGAATTAATTGAGAATTATTATTTGGGAGCAAATTAACACATTTATGGAATTGTAATATTAATTGGGTCAAACTAAAGATAGTAAATAAATAATAATATTGCTAACAAGAATAATAATAATAATTTGTAAAGTAAAATAAAATAATTAATTTTACAATGCTAAATGATAAGATGTAATTTAATTTACATTGAAAAAGCTTAACACCAAAACAAATAAATAAATGAATAAAAAGAAAAGAAAAAGAAAATTTATAAGCTAGTTGGCCCAGCAATTTCGGCCCAAGCAAAAAAAAAAAAAAAAAAAAAAAGAGAAAAAAAGGCCCAAGTATGTTAAGAAGATTTATACTTATCTCTAAAGATTCAAATCTCATCTTGAATCTACAATTAAAAGCTCCACCTCCTAGCATTATTATGGCCTCCTGAGAGAGGGGGGTACGTGGCATTCCATCAAGGCTTGGCTAACAGTATAAAAGGGGCAAAGGTGTGATGAACTAAGAGAGGAAAACGAAAGAACAAAAGAAAGAGTGGAAATCGAGAGAGAGGTACGTAAGTGAGAGTAAGAAATTTATAGTAGGGAAGTTCTGATAGTAAAGTAAGGCTAAGGGTTATAATTAAAGTGAGTTATATTATACCTTCATTCACTATTATATGTTTTACGAATGTTTTGAGTTGCCATAGCTTATTTTATACAAGTTATATTTATTAAGTTATATAAATAAAAGTTATGGTTATAAATATTTCAGTTACGTGGGTTACTTTCTAAACTCTATTTACTTAAAAGGAAACCCATAGATATGTTTGTTTAAATTTTAGTATACATTTGACTATAACCTTATAAACAATTATATTTTGTAAGTACCACCACGGGAGTCCCACGCCTTGGGGGACTTAAATAACCACTGGCCTCTGTTTGACCACTTTGTGGTCCTCTATTTGTCATGAATTCATTGACCTCTGTTCTGCCTGTCACTTCTGTGACCCCACTCTGTTCTGTTTTATACCGTGGTTATGATTATTTATTTACATGATTTCTGTATTCTGCCACTTTAAATAAATTGTCATTTTAAATTAAATTATGCAAATATTTTAGCTTAACTAATTATCCATGGTTATTTTGTATTCCCTACACTCTTAGCATAATATTTCTCACTCTGCTGTGTGCTTATAGCTGTTACCCTTTCAAGTGACGAGATGTAAGGGAAACCCATAACCCCACAAAATGGAACCTGCACATGGACTGACGTTGAATCACTATTTTATCTTTCTTTTTTTTTATATTTTTGCTCCCTTTTGTTTCTATTCGGGGCTGGTCACTGAATAATAAAATAATGAAAGCCCTAGAAATGTATTTCCTCCTTAAATAGTAGCATGAAGTAAAATTTCTGTTTAATTATTTTTATCTTCACTTGCGCAGCCTAATTTGCTTCGAATAAGAATAAGTTAGTAAGTTGCGATTCCAACCCTAAGCCCTGAGGTTGGGTTGTGACACCAACACTCCCCCTCAAGCTGGATCAAAGATGTCAACCAACGCCAGCTTGCCAATGGAAGATTGAAGTAGGGATAGTCCTATAGATTTGGTGAAGATGTCAGCAGTCTGATCAGAAGATGGAACAAACGAAGGACATACAATGCCAGTTCGAACCTTTTCCCGGATGAAATGAATATCAACCTCAATATGCTTAGTACGCTCATGAAGCACAGAGTCAGAGACAAGTAAGATGGCAGACTTATTGTCACAAAATAGCTTGGCAGAATTATTCTTTTCAAAGCCTAATTCAGTAAGAATGGACCGAAGCCATAGTAACTCACATGTCCCATGAGCCATGGAGCGGTATTTAGCTTCAGCAGATGAGCGAGAAACAACAACTTGTTTTTTGTTTTTCCATGACAGAAGATGGGTACCAAGGAAAGTGCATACCCCAGAAGTAGAACGTCTATCAGTCAATGAACCTGTATAGTCTGCATTAGTAAAACAAGACAATCCTGTCTGAATCCCACCATTGAAGAATAAACCCAAACTTGGACATGACTTGAGATATCTCAAGATGTGGTGAACATCAAGGTGAGCAGTACGAGATGAAAGCATAAACTGACTAACCACACTCACAGCAAATGTCAAATCTGGTCGTGTAGTAGTAAAATAGATCAAACGTCCTACCAATCTCTGGTAGCGAGTTGGATCAGAAAGCAACTTACCAGACTCAGCCGAAAGCTTCAGATGTGGATCCATAGGCGTAGATGCAGGCTTACATCCCATCATACCAGTGTCCTGAAAAAGATCCAAACTATACTTCCGTTGGGACAATGATATCCCATTGCGAGAACGAGCTACTTCATTCTCCAAGAAATATTTGAGAGGACCCAAGTCCTTGATGTCAAAAACTCGACTAAGCTCTTATTTTACCTTAGCAATACCAATGGTGTCATCCCCTATAAGGATGATATCATCCACATAGACCAACAAAATAATACATTGACCATTGGGTTGACGATGAATGAAGCATGTATGGTCGGAGTGACATTGAGTAAAATCCATGGATAGGATAATAGAGCTGAAACGATAGAACCATGCACAAGGAGATTGTTTCAAGCCATAGAGAGACTTACGCAGATGATAGACCTTGCTAGCATACTCTCCCTCAGCCCGAAACTTGGGTGGAGGATCTATGTAGATCGTCTCAAGTAAGTCCCCATGTAAAAAGGCATTCTTGACATCAAGTTGATGAAGGGGCTAAGAAGAAGAGGCAACCAAGGAAATGAGTAAACGAACAGTGGTCAATTTAGCAACTGGTGCAAATGTAGCCCCAAAATCCTTGCCAGGAACTTGTGCAAAGCCCTTAGCAACAAGGCGAGCCTTATATCGGCCCACTCTACCATCAGCCAAGTATTTGACAGTAAAAACCCACTTGCACCCAACAGTCGTCTTACCAGAAGGTAAAGAGACAAGATCCCAAGTGTGATTATGCTCCAAAGCAGCCATTTTAGTTTGCAGAGCTGCAACCCATTAGGGATTTTGGAGAGCCTTAGACACAGACCGCGGGATAGAGACCAACTCAAGTTTGCCCAGAAAAGACCAATGAGAAGTTGAAAGGGCATCATAACATAAAAACTGGGAAATAGGGTGATTAGTACTACTAAACCAATCAAACCGATTAGGGGGACGGTGTTCACGGGTTGGATAACGGAAAGGAGCGGGGGAATGAATAGTAGAGGATATACCTGGGCCTGAGGGAGAAGAAGATGCTGGAGGGGGCGGAGCAGAAGGGTGATAAGAGTATGTCTGTAATGGCGGAGGACTAGCAGGTGCAAATACAGGCAATAAGGAAGAAGCAAAAGAATCAAGGATAGGAACGGGGTGAGCACTCGGAGACACAGCGGGAGGTGGTGCATGCGAGGCAGAATCCTGAAACACAAGGTTAGAACCAAAAAATGGCATATCTTTGCAAAATGTGACATCCATAGAATGATAAAAATGACGAGACAACGGATCATAGCACCTATAGCCTTTAGAGAGAGCAGAATAGCCCAAGAAGATGCACTTAAGAGACTTGTTATCTAACTTGGTCCGAGTACGACTACGATCCTGAACAAAACAAGTACAACCAAACACACGAGGCACAAGAAGAAATAACATAGTATCTGGGCGAAGTAATTGAAAAAGTGCCAGCCCGTGAAGAATCCGACTAGGTGTTTGATTAATGAGGTAAACAGCAGTAAGCACAGCCATATGCCAGTAGGATTTAGGGACATTCATCCCACAAAGAAGACACTGGACAACAGACATAATATGATGATTTTTACGTTCAGCAATCCCATTTTGTTCAGGGATGTAAGGACAAGTGAGTTGCTACAAAATTCCCTGCTGATTAAGTTGGTAGTGAAATGCATCAGAGATGTACTCCCCCTATTATTAGAATGAATATTGCGTATAGCGGTGTGAAATTGGATTTTTACCATTTGGAGAAATTGAATAAAAAGTGGAAGCACATCAGACATCTTTTTAAGCAAATAAACCCAAGTACACCGAGAATGGTCATCTATGAAAATTACATAATAGCGATGCCCAGAAAAAGCCAAAAGAGGAGAAGGACTCCAGATATCAGAGTGAATAAGGTCAAACATACAGGAGGCGTGATACATGTGAGGAATAAAAGAAGTACGAGTATGTTTAGAGAGTTCACAAACAACACGATGAAACTGATGATCCTTGCAAGCTTTATTAAGTGACGGAAAAAGTGAACATAAATAATTAAAGTTTGCATGTCCTAAACGAGCATGCCACAAGGCTAAAGTTTGAAAAGAAAACACATAGGAAGATGACTCAGGCAACACAGCTACTTCCAGGCTAGAAGTGGTAGGATGAGAAGGTGGTGGGTCCCCGAA
The DNA here is from genome assembly GCA_036172215.1 of Camellia granthamiana. Taxonomy (NCBI): domain Eukaryota; kingdom Viridiplantae; phylum Streptophyta; class Magnoliopsida; order Ericales; family Theaceae; genus Camellia; species Camellia granthamiana. Next base: position 53,858,170 of record CM069911.1, read on the forward strand.
GTAGTATAGCCCGTCGCGCTCAAAACCCCTGCCAAAAATCTTCTTCGAAGTCAGGTCCTGTAATAAGCAATGAGTAGGTAAGAAAATAACAGCATAATGAAGGTTTTTAGCAAGACGACTCACAGAGAGAAGATTATAAGCAAAACAGGGCACATGTAAGACAAAAGTAAGTGTAATAGCAGATGACAAGGAAACATCACCTTTATGTTGGACATGTGAAATAGATCCATCAGCAAGACATATAGTCTGAGTAGTAGTAGCGATAGGAGAAGATAAACAAGAAAACTCACCGGTCATATGATCATTGGCCCCAGAATCCAATACCCAAGTAGGTGCAGTGCAAACATGAAAGGCTGTAGGAGTACCTGTAGCGAGTGTGGCAGTGGAATGAACACTTGGAGACATGGTAGTGAATGAACCAAGTTGCTTTTGAAGGCGACCAATCTGAGATTGAAGCTGATGAAGATCAATAGGATGAGGCGGCTGAGGAGTACTAAAGGTGTCTGCAATAACAGTAGTATGGGGAGAGCCTGAAGGACGTGCCCTTACAAAGCGTTGCTTCAACTCATGATGAAGCTTGAAGCACTGTGCTTGGACATGACCAGCTGCACCACAATGGTGGTAAATAACCTTGCTACTAGAAGCATGAGAACTAAACTTGGCAGTAAGGGCCATCTAATCTGAAACGGAAGATGAGGTAGGAACAGAGGGAGGAAGCGGAGCCACCGGTTGAATCAATCGACGACGACGCTCCTCACTATCACTAGTAGCAAAAGCCTCATATAAGGATGGCACAGGTGATGTGTTCAAAATCTGAATATGAAGAGACTCGAATTCAGGTTTTAAACTCATCAGAAATTGATAGATGTACCAACGAGCAAGATGAGCAAACACAATCGAAGCGGCAATAGCTGGAAAATCACTCAATGGATCATACTGTGCTAACTCCTCCCAGCAAGACTGAAGATACCCTAAAAATACAACAACAGTAAAGCCCAAAGCTTCCTGAAAGGCATGAGAAATATTCTGATAGAGCTCGAAAATCCTAGCATCATTATGGGCATGTGCGTACATCTAGGTAAGAGCACTCCACAACCGAGGAACTGTATCATAATACATAAACATGTTGTAGATGCGTTCTTCCATAGAGTTGAACATCCAACCCAGTAAGGTGCAATTGTCAATATCCCATTGAACCCGCTTAGGATCATCAGCGGGAGGTTGTATCTCGGTTTCCAGAAGCCATCTAGATTTGCCTCAATCCCCAAGGTAGAGACGTATAGACCGACTCCAAGCCGCAAAGTTGTGACTAGTAAGCAACACACTAGTAACTCGATGGATCGGAACATGGGAGGCCAAGGAAACATCTGAAAGAGGCATAATGCTTTGAGTTTGTGTAACAAAGTCAGACATTCTCAAACACCACAATGCCAAAGTAGTGGAGTCACACAAAAGAGATGCTACCGAACACACCGGTAGCCTAACACAACAGAAAATCAAACTATAAAGTGTTTACCACATCAGCACATGAACCCTAGAAGGGTAAAGAGATAAGAATAACACCCAAGAGGGAAAGCCGCACTAGACCCAAGGCAGGGAGGGTCTAGTCGGCACCTAAGGAAGCTGCAGCAGTGTGGATAAGGGACTGCCGAGGGGCTAAAAAGGAAGAGGAAAACTTTCAGCTGGGTAGAGGGAAGAAGAAAGGCTGTCGAGTGGCTGGATAGATGGTTTAGGGTTGCTGGCAACATAAGACAAGGGTGATGGGTGGCTAGGGTTTGGGCGGGTGGCTAGGGTTTGGCTTTCATACCAAGAAGAGAGTTGTAAAATATTAGCTTACCTTAATTTGGGTGAGACCATGTCTATGTATAATCAATATAAGATACATGGAAAAAGAAATTAAATAATTACACAATCAACTCCTAAAATTAAATTCCTACATTAAATATGCAATATTCCATATTCTAACACCTCCTTGAAAACTTCTACACTATTAAAACGAATCACTACACCACCAAAGTTTCACCAAGCTTGTGGATTTTACACAGGTTTTACTCTTATCTTTTGAGCCTTACTTAACAATAAATGCCTTACCCTTACAAAATTTCTCATCACCAAATAATCAAAACGGATAAGAGGTACTTCAACCCTCTTTTACAATAATTTTCTCACAAAGAGTAGATATGAAACTGCAAGAACAAAGACTATACTTAAATCTGAAAATGAAATAGCAGAATACAATACACTCAAAATTTTGGAGCATACAGAATTTTTTCTCTTCAAGTTTTTGATTTTTCTCCACACACAGCACTTCTATTTATACCCAAAATCTGCCCATTGGAAAGAGAGACGCTCCTCTTCTAATGATGGATGACATGAGCTCAAGATGCTCTTTTTTTACTTTGTTTTTTTCAATCACGTTGAGTAACCATAAAAGTTTAAAAATGTTGGTCAAGTCATTTTCAATGAATAGTGATTTGCTAACCTTTTTCTAAAACAATAATGTGAAAACAGATTTACATAGTGACTTGTATATAATAATTTTTTTATTTAAAAAATTTGATTGCACAGTAAAATCTTTTTAAATAATATTCATACTAGATAAAAAATATATATGCCCTTTCTAAAAGTTTTGTAATTTTTAAAGAGATTATAAATACACTCAAATAAAAATAACTAATCGTCCCATGTGAGTCTATCAAAAGGAAACAATTCATCAATATCACATTTGTCAAAATAATACAACCAATCAATCAATTTTGTTAAAATAATACAATTAATCAATTTTAAATTTATCAAAAAGTGAATAGTGATCAACTAATCAATCAATCAATTTTGTTAAAATAATACAATTAATCAATTTTTAAATTTATCAAAAAGTGAATAGTGACCAGCCAACCAATCAATCAATTTTGTCAAAATGATACAACTAATCAATTTTAAGTTTGTCAAAAAGTGAATAGTGACCACCCGAATTTTTTAAAATCGTGAATAGTAATATTTTTAAAATATTTCTATTTAAATAATATTTATAACAAATATATCATACAACTTATATTTTAAATAGATAATATTTTGTGTCAAATAATATAGAATATGTATATTAAAAAATCTAAAATTTTCAAATAATATTTTAGACATCATCAAAATTAAACAACATGATTAACAGAGGCTATTGTGCAATATTAATAAAGTATGAGGGCATGGACTCAATTTATGAATCAGGATATCTGTTTCAACTGTAAAATTAATTAAATTAACGATAGGAAAAATAATTCAGTTTTCGTTTTCTAATTAAAAGATAAGCAACCGAACGAATCTTACGAGAATGTGGAAATCTTGGGCTTTGAACGATTATTCTACAATTAGGAGGTCAATTAATTATTATTAGGGTATTAGAAATGATTTCTAAGTTACTGGGATCAATTAGGGTTCGCATGGTTTCGATCAAGACGCGCTCTCGATTCTAGGGTTAAAATTGAATTTAAATAAGGAGTTGAGGGTTTCTGTATAAATAATTAAAAAATAAGGGTCTAAAAGAAATTACAAAAATTGAGGCCTCACAATCTATTCCTCTTAAACAAATTTTGTCCTCAAAATTTAAGTCATTCCTCACATCGCGAATAATTGTGGATAAGTTGCTCACAATCATGCTCCCAATTAGATTTTTGCCAACGTACTTTGATGATCTGGATCATTTTTTTTTTCCAGAACCGGGAAATAAAACATGGGTCACGGTCTGACATGATAGTTACCGAGATTTGTAATCTCATATATTCTAAGATTTAATAATAACTTATCCCTAAAAAAAAAATTCCCGCAACACACTCTGATGTAAACAATTATTTATTTATTTTTATTTTATTTTATTATTATGTTATGTATATTTATATATATTCTTTTATTATTATTATTATTATTATTATTTTATTTTTTTGGCTGAGGTGTCGAGCGTCTCTTCTTTTTTCTTTTCTTTTTCTTCTTCTTCCTTTTCTTCTTCTTGTTCTCCCAATGCGTCAGGCGCCCCCCCTCTTTTCTCTCTTCTTCTTCTTTCTTCCCCTCTATGCTTGCTCACTTTCTGCTCTCTCTCTCTGCTCTCTCTTGGCCTTGCTCTCACTCTCATTCTCCGATTCCTCTCATACACCAGCCGTCATCTCACAATTTCACCTCACCTCTAATCCATCCATTATCGATCTATGCATCTTTGTCGTTATTTTTCCAAATCTGCCGCCGATCTCGGTCGATCTTCATCGATCCACTGTTGATCTTCGCCGATCTTTGCTGATCCACCGTCGTCGTTCATATATTAAGATGCTAATTTTATTTTTACAAATTGAACTTTTTTTATGGTTGTATTCAGTAGAGATTTTGCTTTCCACTGCGTCCTATGCGACCACTTGGTATGATGCATTGTTTTTCAGTTGTCTTTACTTATTTTCTACTAGTGCACTCATTACGGTTGTGTTGGGCCGGATACTTATGGCTCTCAATATTAAAAATTTTTAGATTTGTATTTTTTTTTAGTGATCGAAATGAAATTTTTGGGTGTGGACACTGAATGCTTTATTTTTATTTTTTGTATTTTGAATCTTTGTTTAGAAGTTGTGCACCTATAGTCTCAACTTTCTTTGTACAACTCTGATTAGGGTTTGATCCTTGAAATTTAATAAATAGAATTTTGTTTTGCAAATTCGAATGATATGAATGACATAACACTTGAGTATGAAAAACATTTTGTTTCGAAATTGAAATTGAGAATGGTTGCATTTCAATGAGTTTTAAATTGGATGTTGAACCTACAATTGACCAGAACACAAAATGTAACTCAATGAAACAAAAACAAAGAAAACCCAACCTAAACACACTTATTGACTCTTGCTGGAATGGAAAGGACACAAATTTTCATCGCAGGAGCGGTTATAAACACCGCAAGCACAACCAAGTAAAACAATCACGGATGCGGTTTAGAATATCACTAGTACGATGCTGTAAGACAAGATTCAGAAATAGGTTTAATTGAAATTTAAATAAATTGTAGAATGGATTGTATGATGAATTTTAATGGGATCAAGGTTATGGAAGTAGTGGCCAAAATAGATATTTGACTTGAAAACTACATTAGCCAGACGCATTTCAAATCGAATATCAATTTTCATCACCAAGGAAAAAATTTAATATAGTGATTGCAATTAATTTATTCGAATACTCCAAGGTATTCAATATAGCAAATGGTAGAACTGAAAATTATAAAGTAAGACCAGATGATAAAGACTCAATCTTGAAGGTGAACGACATCAAACAAGGGTTTCAAATATGAGATGATGGTATGACTATCGATAGAATACTCGTACAAATAGCAGAATGCACAACACATTGCCCCATTCAGAGTTAAAACCACTTCTCTTCGTAGGTGTTCATTAAATCATTTAGAGCCCAAACATGTGATGATTTAGAATGTGAAACATGTTCTCATGAGTCAATATTGTTGTGTCTAGAATTCGAAGAGACGTCCTAAGGTGGGTCGAGAAAATTTTGATTTTTCGGTGTCTTTTTGATAATTGAATAGATAGTGTTATAATATTATAATATAGTTGGAGCAAGGTAGTCTCTAACCACAGGTCGAAACACGTGGGTAAGGTTGAACCTAGACTTTGATACGAAATTGTGACGCCCTAAAATTTCGAGAACATCAAAGAATACATTAACAAATAATTATAGGGTTTTTCTAAGGTAGTAAGCGTAGAAAACGTCAGTAATGAGTCATTTGATCAATAACAAAGTAAGATCTTAGGAATGTCAGAGGAGTCAACATAGCCTCCCTTCAAAGTCCAACCACTTTAGATAGTAAAACTACATTTTTGACAGATCTTAACAATGTATTAACACGAGGTCTACATGAGTTGACGGAGTGTAAGGATATATTACAAATGATATATATTAATATATAAGCAAAATATTAATTACAAGAGTTATGTCATTCTTACATCAAGAGTTTCTAACACTTAACCACCCTAAACATGGTTACAAAAGGAACTTTAGCAAAACTATTGCCAAAGCCTTCCAGGGTAGCCAGACGTCCTCAAATGCTTCAATTTTGCCTTTGACCGGTCTAATAGTCTTTAATACTTGGCATAAAACATCGTGAGCTTTGAATGCTTAGTAAACGCACATATATCCCGTCCCTTTTTTCCAATCCAATACACCATTACAATTATAACAAGCAAGTAATGAAGCATGATAATCATTCAATAACAAAGGATTACATGATTAGATGTTAGTAATCTAGAAATTCTCCAAAGAGATTTCATCCTCCCAACCACAAGAATTAGACTCGGATTATTTGGTATGCCCTCTCTTTTGCTGCTTTGCAGACCTTACCTCAGATGCCTACCAACGGTTGCATACCACGTAACGCCAATTGAGGACCTCAAAAGATACGGTAAAAACAAGGGCATTGCCCATAACCTCCTCCAACCTTATCCATCATAAACATCTAGGGTCCGAATATAACCGATCCATTCAAGAGTTTCGATATAATCGTTTGCGCAAGACTTTACTTCAAATAAGGAACACATCACACCAACCAATTCAATGTAAATTCAACATTTTCTCATAATACAATTCAAGTGATCGAAACGCAATCACCACCCCACATAAGTTTCCCATTGTGTTAAATGTTTTAAGTTAATGTTAGGACAATTTATCGAGACAATAATTCCATACAAGTATGAGCATCATCAAAGTACCATTGCAAGGAAATATAGCCACAATATATGTAATTGTCATACTAAACTGAAACAAGTGATAAGAAGCACATTCATGAAATTAATAAAATGAGATCCCCAACAACATAAATTTTCAGATTAGATACACTTTAAAGATCACAATTTAAGAGACATTTCCAGATTTTTCCCAAACTTGGACATTCCATGGTTTGTAGAGAATTTTATCTAGTTTTTAGTACATTTTTCAGAAGTGGCACAACTTTCCTAGATTTTTGGTTATTTAAGAAATACGCCAGCGCTGTCCAGATTTGTTGACCATTTTGAAAATTGAATTTTCTCTTAAACCACTTACTCTTTTTTGTTAAAAATATTTTTACTTGGAAGCTGACACGTTAAGGAAAGTTTTGACATAAAAATGAGGTCAAGAAAATTTTTCTGCATTTTTCTATAGTTTTTGCAAGCGGGCTGTAAAAATCAGTTCTTTGAGCACAAAGATTAAAATAAAAGAAAAAGTAAGAAAAGAGGGTAACCATGGATAATTTTTCACTTCCATTGTGATAAAAATAGGCTAAATAATATATATTCAACTCAGAATTTTTAGACTCAATGTGTTCCTTTGGAAATTATGTGAGATAAGTGTAGAAAAAGATAGTTTTGCACCGATTAAGAGGAAACACAAATAAAGGTGGAACAAGGCTCAACTCTTTTCATTTTTAACACAAGAACACCATGTAAAAAATCTTAAAATAATATTCTAAACATTTAATTCCATGTGTTTAGAAGAGAAAATAAAAGAATGGGTAGCGTTGTGACTTACTTGATGCCTATGGAAGGATGTTGTACAAGTGTACTCTGTTTTTCTTCCTCTTCAAGGTTCGCACTTTCTCTCCTCATTCTCCTTGATGAGATTAGTGTGTGTATGTGTTTGATGTGCAAAGAAGGCTAGGGGACTAGTTCTATTTATCAATAAAATTGTGGCGAATTATCTAAAATGTCCTTGGTTCAATTAAATATTTACCTCTCTCTCTCTCTCTCTCTCTCTCTCTCAATATATATATATATATATATAACTTTATACCATAGTCAAAAACCTTTTCATGATTTAAGCATTTGTTTCATTTGTATCAGTTTGTACTATTAGTCAAAAAACTTTTCTATGATTTCATGAAATTTGTTTCAAAAGTACTACACAAAATCTCCATGGCTATATGCTTCAATTGACTAGGATTTTTGAGGGTTTTTTCATTTTCTTTTTGTGTACAAATTCATCTTTAGATAGTGTAGATATTTTGTGGAAAATATTATTATAATGGATTGTATTTTTATATATATAAAGAGATAATTTTGAGGCTATTATGCAATATCAGTAAAGTATGAGGGCATGGGCTTAATTTATGAATCAAGATATCTATTTCAAGTGTAAAATTAATTAATTTAATGATAGAAAAAATAATTCGGTTTAGATTTCTCGTTTTCTAATTAAAAAACGATCAACCGAACGAACTTTACGAGAATTTGGAAATCTAGAGATTTAAACGATTATTCTACAATTAGAGGGTTAATTAATTATTATTAGGGTATTAGAAAATTATGCCTAAGTTATCGGAATCAATTATGGTTCACATGGTTCCGATCGGGATGCGTTCTCGATTCTAAGATTAAAATTGAATTTAAATAAGGAGTTGAGAGCCTCCATATAAATAATTCAAAAGTAAGGGTCTAAAAGAAATTACAAAAGGATCTAATTTAAATTATTTCTTTGTATTTATTTTATCTTTTTTATATTTACCTCATTACTATTCGTCTCTTTTTGAAAATAAATTTGTTCTCATATCCCACCTTTCCTACTATTCTTTTGGTGGAAAATAAAATGAAAAAAACAATTCAAACAATTAGGCCGGTGAAACCAGCCAACCCAATTCACTTTTCTTGTTTTCAAACCAACCCCATCATTTCACATTTTCTTTTTTATCTTTTGACTCCTTTCAATTATCTTTTTATGTTTTTAATTCTTTATCCTTTACCTACTTCCTATAATTGAGCCTCAGTCTTCCTTACTTCCCCATCTTCTTCTTCAACTCCGTTTCTTCCTTCTGCTTTTTTTGTAAAAGGTCTCCCAGTTTCATCTCTCCTCCATCTGATCTTTCTATCTCTCTCACAAATTGTTCTCTCCATTTATAACCAAAATTTTGAGTATAGATTGGGAGTATTTAGAATGAGAATCAACATTTTTATTTAATAGAAGAGTTAATTTTCAATTCGCTATTCATTTGGAGATTTATGGAACAAAATTCAGATTTATGGTGACGGAGGAATTATTTTGAGGTAATTCAGGTGATATAATATGCTTCTTTTAAATCTCTTTGCAAAGAGTTTTCCATTTAAATTATCCCCAATTTGTAACCTTTTAATTATTGAAATCAATGATAAATTCTGTGAAATTATTTGTTGTTGATTCATTGATTATTCTGGTCATTTGGTAAAATTCTGTGAAGTTATTATGTGTTAAAAATGGTGATTTGTTTGACTGAATGACGTGGAAATGCTTTGTATATGGATCAAATGGACCCTGCCAATATGCTCTGAACCAATAGCCTGGATAAGCGGTTATGCTTGGGTGAGGTGGATGAGGTCGGTCACTAGTCATGTGCTGAGTAGACCAGGTATTTGGTCCTGAATAAATTATCATATGTCGGGTTGAATTATTGTGCAATTTGGTAAATTGTTTGATTACTGTAATGTTGGTGTAATGTTTATAAATTATTGGATCACTGTTAATTAATTTTGTATCCGAGCCTTATATTCCTGTCGTATTGTATACTTCTCGAATTAATTTATTTTTCAGGTGCGGAGTAGATTTTAGTTGAAGATCAGAATTGAAATTATAAAGGATTGTTTGAGATAGAGATTTTGGGTTTCACCACCATTATTAATTTTAGAGACAATTGTAAATATTATAATTTGGAGATTTTTATGTAATTATTATTTTGGGGGGCAACATTTGTATATATTTGAGGTTGATTTAATATATTTAACGGCCTGGCAGGTGGGGCATTACATAACTTATGAAAAATTTGTGTTAGTTTACGCATTTTTATGAGACCACTTACGTGAATTTGTGAAAACTTACATGATTTTGTGTTGTTCAAAACTTTTATGAGATGTCTTGCTCGAATTTGTGTTTTTTAAGCATGTTTGTAAGATCACTTACCTAATTTTGTAAAAACTTACGTGGTTTTGTATTGCTTAAAATTTTTATGAGATAACTTACAGGAAATTTGTGTTAACTTACACGTTTTTGTGAAATTATTTATGAGTTTGTGAAAAATTATGTGGTTTTGTATTGTTGAAACTTATATGAGATAAATTATTTATATTTGTGTTATTTACGCATTTTTTGAGATCACTTACGTGATTTCATGAAAATTTACGTGACTTTGTATTCCTTAAAACTTTTATAAGATAACTTACTCAAATTTATGTTTATTATACGTTTTTATGAAAATACTTACGTACATATAATAAAATTTATTATTTTAATATGACTTATCTGTAACGCCCTCAAAATAATAACATTAAACCCAACAATACAGACATGCTATGATATGTAAAAAGTCCACATCCTTCCATTTCTAGAATCTTATTACAAAAAGTATCACATGTTAACAACAAAAGCAAATGCCCTAAGGGCTTACGGCTTTCCAAGTTAACACTTGGTTACACAAAAGTCGAGTGCTAACTCATTTACACATAAAGCCCTTGGCTTGAATTTACATGTAATACAACAAAAGGAAAGACAACCAAAAAGCCTGTCCGCCACTAGCCTCCCAACTAAGTCCTTGGGGGTCGCATGCTTCCGGTACCTGAAAATGATGTTCCCATATAGGGTGAGCCACAGCCCAGTAGAAATATACTAAACCAATTATGAACAATGCCTAAAAGATTAACAGTTGATAGATGGTCAACACTTCTACATTCATTCATAATATAACACAGTTCCAAGACACTTAAGTCTATATTTCCTTTCATTTCCATTTCTTTTCTTTTTACTTGCCATTTCATAACCTTGGCTCAGAACCTGCCAAACATCACACATGAGCCAAACACTCATGCCAACATCTTTCACTTCATCAAAGATAAACATAACAGTTATATCAATACTTCCAACGACAAGCATATCCGCTCTGTCAACACTTCTAGATAAGCATACCCGCTCTATCTACGGAGTTCATCCCCTATCTCCTCCCAACAACATCCGGTTTAGAGGTTCATCCCCTATCTTCCCCTAAACCGTGGAGTACATCCCCTATCTCCTCCAACACAACACAATGCATATAAACAACAATTATATACATCACAAATCAACACAATTAATTGTCCAATTAATTAATCAATGTAATTAGGACATCCTCCATAATTAACATCACCACCCTTAGGTTCCAATTCCACTAATGTTTCAACATTAATTCCATGTTTATATACCAAACATGCTTCTAGGTTTATCAAAGATAAAAACCCCCAATTTTTGTAAAATTACACAATGGCCCAAAGTTTCCCAAAATTACACAACAACTTCCAACATATCAAAATGCTAAAATTGAAAGACAAAACTCATAAAGAGGAGTAGGATATCCCTACCTCAAAGAATGAGCTCCAAAGGAGATGATGCCCAACACCCAACTTGCTCCAAAACCAAGTTTGTTCCGATTAAAACGAAGCCCAAGCCACCCTCTATCTTTTTAACAAAGGCCTTAGGGTAGGAAATCACCCTAGGTAGATCAATTCTTAGAGAGAGTGCAAGTGTAGAGAGAGAAGCTCTCAAAACAAGGGTTTGAAGATGATAAAGTGTAGAAAAAGTGATGTTTAGTTCGGTGCTGCCTTGCTGATATAAACAGGCTCGCTCGAGCGAAGACCCCGTCGCTCGAGCGACCAGACACAAAAACTGGTCTCGCTCGAGCGAAGACACGCTCGCTCGAGCCAACAGTGCAAATTTTCCGATTTGCACTACGACGCTCGCTCGAGCGAAGACGGACCAGCTCGCTCGAGCCAAGAAATGCAACCTTCAGGTCTGAGCCAGACGCAGTCGCTCGCTCGAGCGAAGCCACTCTGGCTCGAGCCACCAGACACAAAAACCAACCCTCGCTCGAGCGACCAAACCCTCGCTCGAGCGACCAGCCAAAATTCTGGGCAGCAACACTTGGTTTCCAAACACAACCAACCTGTAACAAACCTGCCCAATACATCCTATAACTCAAATACAAAGTAGGAAAGGATGTAAACAAGAAAATACTCAACTACCAACATCCACGGACACATGTCCGGGTCACTGTACAACAAGGGGTAAACCCGGGACCGCTATATTATCTGTATGTTGATCTGTTTAATAGGTCATCAATACATAATTTTAAACACAAAAATGTATTAACTAAAATAAAAAAAATACATCATATAAGTATATATGTCTTGCAAGACATACCAATTCCCTTACAAGAAATAATCTCATGTTAGAAATCCCTTTTTTAGTTTTATTTTTTATATGTTATAAAATCAAAATAGAGAGAACGATATACTCTCTCTAAATCACTTTAGTGATATGATATTGAGATTAAAACTTCATTTGGGAATAGACTCTTTTAGTAATTTTTTAGTTTTTTGGCTAAAATATGAGATAAAAAAAATTTAGTATGTTTGGAATGCCTTTTTAGTTTTTTATGAAAAGATATGCAAAAAGTAGAGAGAAAAGGGAATCTTTAAATTTTCGGTATAGATTGTTAACTTTTTAATTTTTTTAGCGATTTTTTGACTTTTAAATTAAAATATTGAGTTGTCAAACAAAAACTAAATATACATAATAAAATATTTAATAAATTAAAATTTGACATTTGTTAAAATAAAATATTTAACAAATCACACATCAACAAAATAATTTTTAGGGTTGATTACCCTTTTACCCCTAAACTATCACCATTTTGTTTATGTAGTCCTTAAACTATTAATTTTGTCTTGTTGGTCCCTAAACTATCTCATTTTGGTTCTGTTTAGTCCAAATGATAGATGGTATCCAAATTGTTAACAACAAAGGTGAAAATGTGGCCTGCAGGTGAGATTCAAAACTGGTAAAGGGGTAAAATAGACTTTTCACCTATATATTAGCATTAAAAAAAATCCAGTGGAGTAAGGTTCCCGCCAATTTCACTGAGTCTTGGAAAAAAAAAAAGAAAAAAAAAGGAAAAGAAAGAGGAGAAGATGAGAGGTTTGGAGAAAAAAAATGGAGAATAGAATGCTAGAAAAAAGAGAGAGAGAGAGAGAGAGAAGAAGATAAGAGGTTGAAAAAAAAAAAAGAGAGGGAGAATAGAGTATTGGGAGGGAGGAAAAAAAAGGAGAGAGGAGAAGATTTACAGATTTGAAAAAAAGGAAGAGACTAAATACCTTTCGTCCATGAACTTGTTATGATGTATTGTCTCCAAAGGCTTTGAGTGTAAATAAAGAACCAATATGACCAACATGACTAACCATAACCTTTGCTTCATGAATCTGTTTCATAAACAAAAACAACTCAACAAAGTAAATAAAATCACAAAAGTTAATCACACCAGAACTTTACTATGACATTGAACCTGTTTCATAAACAAAAACACATCAACAACAAAATAATTAAAGTCTCAAAAGCTAATCAACAAAAGTAACCGAGAACCACCAATCGCTACCCCCACCCATTTTAAACAAAATAATCATCATCTGCATTCATGAAAATATTCTAGTTGATTACACGAAAGTAACAGCACTTTAAAACTAAAGCTAAATAGAGTTTTTCAAGTTTTGCCTCTAATTGTTGTTATTACATCCCAAAAACAAGATAATATAAAGACATCATGAATGCACACAAAATAGATAATGCCACACAAAATATTTCAGCTTTACTGTGTTGACCCTTTCTTCTTTGATGTGCCACCCTTAACTGGAGCTATCTTTTTGAGTAGATGGATTGACATCCATTGGCCCTTGAATGGAAGAGAGTGTAGATGGTGGTGGCCTCCTAGGCATTGCCCTTGAGTGGCAAAGAGTGCAGGTGGTGCAAGTGTTATTGTCCAAGGGCAGCCTTATCTACAAATTGCTCTAACTTGTTGGGTATACCTCCTTAGTGGAGTGTGAGACCCAATTGGTTTATTAATATTTCATTTGATTTGGTGTTGGTTATAATATATTTTCTATATATTATATATAACTTTTGGAAGCCCAATGGGTATTTAATAATTTGTTTGATAAAAAACTACGGTTTTGATAAAAAGCCCAAGAGACAACAATATTTTTGGATTGTTTTATCTTTGAAAGGGGCAGCCGTTTGGCTTTGTGGAGCAGTAGCTTTTTTTATCATTATTCGGTGGGTTAATTTGTTAAGGTGTGGTTGTGTGTGTATTGCTTGGGCAAACAAGCAATAACGCTGCTCTGCTTTGTCTGGTTCAGATTTCGGTTATGATTTGGACGTATTATTTTGGGTCTTCTACAATTCTGCTTTGAATACTTTTGTTCATCTATATGGTGAGATCTTTCCTCTTGATTTTTTGGAATTCACCTAAGGGTGGTTTTGTGAGACTATTTGTGTATCGTTTGGAAACTCTTTGGTTGATAGTGGAATCAAATTTCGATCCCGTGGACGTACCTTACATTGAGGGAACCACATAAAATTTTGTGTCGTTGTTGATTTAATTTTTCCGTATTAGTTTTTATTTCCATTGATTGATTTACTTGTGGAAAATTATCTATTTTCTCTAACAACTGATATCAGAGCTTACGGTCTATTTGGGTTTATTTATTTGTGTAAATCAATGGAGGGAAATGTAAGTCATATGTCTAGCTTCAATGGAAGCAATTGGGTAATTTGGAAAACTAAAATAGAAGGCTTATTATTTTGTGAAGATTTGTATAGGCCTGTTGAGGGTGATAGTGGCAAACCCAAAGGTATGAAAGATGATGAATAAAAGAGACTTAATCGAAAAGTCGTTGGTATTATCCGTCAATGGGTTGAAGACAGTGTGTTTTATTATGTTGCTACTGAAACTTCGGCACATGATTTATGAAAAAATTAGAAGGTCTTTATGATAGAAAATCAGCCACAAATAAAACTTTTCTGTTTCGTAAGTTGGTTAAGTTAAAACATAGAGATGGCAGCCCCATTCCGGAACATTTGAATGAAATAAAGAGTATTGTTAACCAACTTGCTTCTATGAAATTTATTTTTGATGATGAGTTACAGGCTTTGATGCTACTTAGTTTTTTGCCCGAAAGTTAGGAGACTTTGGTTGTGACGGTTAGTAATTCAACACCCAATGGAGTTGTCACAATGAGCCAAGTCACTAGTAGCTTGTTAAATGAAGAAACTAGAAGAAAATTAGCGGTTTTTCTCACTTGGAGGCATTTGTTGTGAGAGGAGGAGGGGAGTAAGACACCTCATGATCGTAATCAAAGCCGTGACAAATTAAGATATTGTTCTTTTTTGAAGAAAGACATTGAGTGCCATTATTGCCATGAGAAATAGCACATGAAGTGGGAATGCCAAAAGCTCAAGAACAAGGAGAAAATGCATGACAAAAGTGTGGATAAGAAGCAAGAAGACACAATGTCGGTTACTATCGATGGTGATCTCATGGTTGTTTGTGAAAATGATTGTGTTAATTTTGTAGGCCAAGAGAGCAATTGGGTGATTGATTCTGGTGCTTATTTTCATGTGACTTCTCGAGTTGATTTCTTCACTACCTACACCAAAGGAGATTATGGGTGTGTTCGAATGGGTAATGAAGGCTTGTCCAAGATTGTTGGCATGGGTGATATTTGCTTGGAAACAAATTTGGGCTGCAAGTTGCTGCTTAAAGATGTGAGGCATGTTCCAGATATTCGCCTCAATTTGATCTCTATCGGGAAGCTAGATGATGAAGGCTACAAAAACAAATTTGGTGATGGAAAATAGAAGCTCTCAAAGGGTTCTTTGGTCGTGGCTAAGTACAAGAAGACTCATACACTTTATTCGATGCAAGGAAAAATTTGTAAAGGTGTTGTCAATGCACATGAGGATGATACTTCTACTGAATTATGGTATAAGCGGCTTGGGCACATGAGTGAAAAATGACTGCAAGTTTTGTTCAAGAAAGAGCTTCTACCCGATTTGAAAGGTACGCATCTTAAAACTTGTGTTCATTGCTTGGCAGGTAAACAACATAAAGTTTCTTTTTATAAAAATGTTGCTTCTAGAAAAGAAAATGTTTTGGAGTTGATTCATTTGGATGTTTGTGGTCGTTTGAAAGTTAGAACACATAATGGTGCACTTTATTTTGTTACTTTCATTGATGATTATTCAAGGAAAGTTTGAGCTTTTGCACTAAAAATTAAATATCAAGTTCTGGATGTGTTTAAGCATTTTCAGGCTATGGTTGAAAGAGAAACAGGGCAGAAATTGAAGTGCATTCGAACAGACAATAGTGGTGAATACGTTGGGCCATTTGACGAATATTGTCATAGCCAAGGTATTCGGCACCGAAAGACAATTAAGAGGACTCCTTAACAAAATGGTGTTGCCGAAAGGATGAACCGCACCATTGTGGAAAGAACAAGGTGTCTGCTTTCATATGCTAAATTGCAAAGATCGTTTTGGGGTGAGGCAATGAGGACGGCAGTTGACGTGACCAATTTGTCTCCTTCATATCCTTTGAATGGTGATGTTCCCGAAAGAGTTTGGACTGGTAAAGATGTGTCTTATGAGCACTTAAGAGTGCTTGGTTGCCGAGCTTTTGTTCACATTCCAAAAGATGAGAGGTCCAAGCTCGATAACAAGTCAAGACAATGCATTTTTCATGGCTATGGGCGTAATGAATTTGGTTATAGATTGTGGGATCCGGTCGACCAGAAAGTTATTCAAAGCCGTGATTTTGTGTTTCTTGAAGACCAAACAATTGAAGACTTTGGCAAAGGTGATCAACCAGAGCCAAAAACTAGTGATCTCATTGACATGGATCTGTCTTCTTTATCTTCAGTTGATGATGAAAATGGGGGAGATGTGCAGCTACCTATTGAAGATGTGAAGGATGATGCTAATCTTGATGAAGTTGAGCCCGAAATTGAGGAAGAGCATCCAACTCAAGAACCACCACCACAACTTGAGTTGAGAAAATCTACAAGGGACCGACAACCTTCTAAAAAGCATCCTCCCAATAAATTTGTGTTGATATCCGATCAAGGGGAGCCTGAGAGCTATCAAAAAGCAATTGAGCATGCAAAGAAATGTGATTGGAAAAAGGCCATGGAAGAGGAAATGAATTCTTTACTTGAAAACCACATTTATGATTTGGTGAAATTACCTAAGGGGAGGAAAATTCTGAAAAATAAGTGGATCTTCAAATTGAAGAATGATGACAAGAATCTAAGGTATAAGGCATGCCTTGTTGTGAAAGGCTTTAGGCAAAAGAAATGTGTTGACTTTGATGAAATTTTCTCATCGATTGTGTAGATGTCTTGTATTTGGGTTGTACTTGGCATAGCTGCAAGCATGAACCTTAAAGTTGAACAACTTGATATGAAGACCGCATTTCTTCAAGGTGACCTTGAAAAAGAAATTTACATGGACCAATCGGAAGGTTTTGTAAAGAAAGGGAAAGAGAAATTTGTTTGCAAATTGAAGAAAAGTTTGTATGGCCTCAAGCAAGCCCCGCAGCAATGGTACAAAAAATTTGACTCTTTCATGATGAATAATGGTTTTTCTAAAACCACTTCGGACCATTGTGTGCTTGTGAAAAAAAAATTTGGATGACAAATTTATTATTTTTTTACTTTATGTTGATGACATGTTAATTATGGGTTAAGATTATACTATGATTAACAAGTTGAAATTGGAGTTAAGCAAGTCGTTTGCTATGAAAGATTTGGGACCGGCAAAGTAAATACTTGGTATGAAAATTGTTCGTGATCACACAAAAAGGGGCTGATTTGGTTGTCTCAAAAAAACTACAGTGAGAAGGTTCTTGAGAGATTCAACATGGATAAAGCAAAGCCGGTTGGTTGTCCACTTACACTTTAAGCTTAGTTCAAATCCATGTCCTACAAGTGAGAAAGACAATGAAGAGATGCTGAAAATTCTTTATGCTTCAGCGATTGGTTCTTTGATGTACGCCATGGTTTGTACAAGGCTGAATATTGCTCACTTCGTTGGTGTGGTGAGAAAAGTCGTTTTCTCTATAATCCGGGTAATGAACATTGGGCAGCGGTGAAGTGAATTCTATGATATCTTCAAGGGATTTCGAAGGTGTGTTTGTGTTTTGGGGATGGTAAGCTGATGCTTGATAGGTTCATGGATTCTGACATGGTCAGTGATATTGATTCTAGGAAATCTACTTCAGGGTATTTGATGACATTTGTAAGGAGAGCTATGGCATGGCAATCTAAATTACAAAAATGTGTTACTCTCTCAACTATCGAAGCTGAATTTATTGCTATTACAGAAGCTTGCAAAAAAGAGTTATGGTTGAAGAAATTTTTGCAATAGTTGGGTTTGAAGCAAGAAAGGTATGTGCTTTATTGTGAGAGTCAAAGTGCTATTCGTTTGAGTAAAAATTCTACTTTTCATTCGAGATCGAAACTCATTGATGTAAGATACCATTGGATTCGTGATGTGTTAGATTCAAAATTGTTACAACTTGAAAAAGTTTACACGGATGATAATATTTCGGATATGTTGACTAAGACTTTGTTGAGGGATAAATATTTGAAGTGTCGAACTTTGGCGGGTATGGTTGATGTCTCCATCTAAATCGGTAGGGGGAGAATTGTTAGATATACATGCTTAGTGGAGTATAAGACCCAATTGGTTTATTAAAAATATTTCATTTGGTTTGGTGTTGGTTATAATATATTTTTTACATAATATATCTAACTTTTGGAAGCCCAATGAGTATTTAATAATCTATTTGGTAACAACTAGGGTTTTGATAAAAAGCCCAAGAGATAACAATATTTTTGGATTGTTTTATCTTTGAAAGGGGCAGCCGTTTGGCTTTGTGGAGTAGTAGCTTTTCTTTATCATTATTCGGTGGGTTAATTTGTTAAAGCGTGGCTGTGTGTGTATTGCTTGGGCAAACAAGCAATAGTGCTGCTTTGCTTCCTCTGGTTCAGTTTTCGGTTCTGATTTGGACGTATTATTTTGGGTCTTCTACAACTCTGTTTTGAAGTCTTTTGTTCATTTATTTGGTGAGATCTTTCCTCTTGATTATTTGTGATTATTTGGAATTCACCTAAGAGTGGTTTTGTGAGACCATTCGTGTATCGTTTGTAGTCGTTTGGAAACTTTTTGGTTAATAATGGAATCAGATTTCGATTCCGTGGACATACCTCACATTGAGGGAACCACGTAAAAAATTTTGTGTTGTTGTTGATTTAATTTTTCCTTATTAGTTTTTATTTCCATTGATTGATTTACTTATGGGAAATCATCTATTTTCCTTAACATAACTCTACCGCCCTTATTCTTTTTAAACCTAATGTCTTTACTATTCAATATGGCATAATGTCTAACAGCCTCGACAAACTATGCTCTACTCTTAAAAATCATTTCCAACTCAAAAATAGGATTTTTTCTACTAGACACAGGTTTGAACTCTTTGTGCTTAGGCATTTTCCACCAATCATCCTTATCTAATTCTTCAAGGCTAGCAAAGCCATCCGATGAGTCCCCATTCTTACTTTCTTTTTCAGACAAATTTCCTGGTTGAGTGATTTGTGATGGCTTTCCAGTGTGTTGGTTCATCTCTAGCACTGGTTCCTCATTCAAACTATAATCACTATCAACAAACACCTCATATTGAGCCTCAAAATTAGAACTACTGCCCCTTTGCTCACCATCATTACCTTCATAAGTGATACCCCATTGTCCATCCATATCGACTTCATGACTAGTACCTCCCTGTTCCTCAACACTGCCTTCATGAGTTCTACTCTACCACCTTGCCCATCAACATTAACTTCAAAAGTGTTGCCTTCTTTATTAGTGTTGTAGTCCCATTCCCAAGCGCGAACATTTACATCATGGAAATAGTTTTCAAACCTATGTTCCACAAAGTCAATAACCTTAACATTGGTGCTTGCATGAGACCAAGAAACAGAGACAATTTACACATGTATGGGACCACAAAAGCATCAAAATTGCTACCCACAATCTATAAATGCATGGGACAAAAAATCATCAAATTAATAGAGACATTACATAAATGCATGGGACCACAATGGAATAAAAAAATACAATGTCTTTTAACAATTCCACTAATAGAATAATCTATTCCAAAACAGAACTTTCATAACTTCTATTCCAAAAACAAACAAGAAAAATTACATAAAAAGTCATGTGGCATCAAAATACACTTTTTTTTTTTGTATTTTTTTATATATAAAACTACAACACTTTTCTGTTAAGTATTTGACGGAAACAAATAAAAAAACAAACAACAAAGAAATTCTTAAAAGCATCACTTTGAAGACTTTGATACAATAGAACACTATTTTATATAAAACAAATAGCACTTTCTTAATTTTTGTTCCAAAAACAAACAAAAAATAATGCTTAAAAAAACATAGAATGCTTAAACAATGATTTTACTTGTAGTTACAGGAACATCAAATACACAAGTTGAAAACAAAAAAAAAAAAAAACTATGCACAATCAACTATACTGTGAGAGAGAGAGAGAGAGAAGTATACGTACAGGTTTGGAGTTCACCATGTTTGTGTTCGTCTTCATCGTGTTGATCTATCCGAAATCAAACTCAATAAATACAAACACTGGTGCAAAACCCTTCCAATGTTGTTGATTCACACAAATCCAAACCTAAATCGAGTTGATTTGGGTGAAATTTTAAAACCCTAGATAAATCCCAATTGTTCTCTCCTAATTATATCAAATATGTATGGCATATAAGTTTCCTCTTACTGAATTTTTTTTGAGTGCTGCTATTAGCACCTGCCAAAATTCTTTGGACTCTCATTTTATAAATTTTTTTTTATTACAATTATACCCTAAAGTAAAATTACATTAAAAGACATTATTAAATGGAACACCCACCTATCAATAAAAACTAATACTCTATAATATTGGACACCCACCCCCACCCTCACCCCCACCCCCAACCCCACTCTCAACTATACGTATTCCATATTTGTAAACCCTAAACCTATTACTTTTCATAACCAACTAATATAAACCTTAAATCTATTATTTTTCATAATCATCTTAAATCCTGAATGTGTCATCTTCATCACCATCATCAACGCTATTGAACTTGAAAGTTTTGCTTCAAGTGTAACGTATACTTCATCACTTATTTCACTGTGTAGAGCAATAGAGGACGAGGACAACAATTCTAGTGAGACCGGCGTTCCATTAATAAGTTTATCTGTCTTGTATTAACATTCTCGGTCGTTTTCGGTCGTTCTTGTTTCGTTCGAGCTGTTCGGTACTGGTTTGCTGACTGTTAGAATTATGTTCGGTAATACAGTACTGAACATAATCCTTTCGTTCAATACATAGGTTCCGAACATTAATGCAAATAGTCAGTTATGTAATTTTCTTTGTTAAACTAACTTAGAATGGAAAAGAGTGAATTGGAATGGATTTAAGTTATGTATTTTGAATGGATTTAATTCATGTTATTTTAAGTTGTGAATTGGAATGGATTCAAGTTACACAGTGATGAACAAATTTTGTTCGGATATACAGTGCTGATAGGATCATTATTGTTCGACGAAAACAGTTCTGAACAAAATACATTTTTTCTGCTACACAGTGGTGAACAAATTGTTTTGGGCTACATTCAGAATTCTGATGGCGATTCAGACGATGATTCTGATGGCGATTCAGACGATGATTCTGTTTTTCCTCATCTTGCAAACGGTTATGCAAATCCCGTAGAAATTGGAGTATCTTCGATCGATCTCAGCGATGACGAAGATACAAAAAGCAACGAAGAAGATGATGATGAGAGGATGAGAAAGGTTACTGATTCGGTGATACAGAGAGCGTTCAGAGAAGATGAGAGTCGTCAGAATGCTCCGTTGACGGCCGAGATGGCGACGAGAGTGATGGAGGGTTGAGGTCCAAGAATTCTATACTAGACCAAAGCTCCAAACTCTAAAGATTGAGTGAGTCAGGGAATGAGAGGGATGCAAAATTAAGTGGGTGTGCATTTCATTGTGAAAATATTATGAATATGGGTAGATTTGGTAATAAGTGGGGTGTCCAAAAAAATATTATTAAAATTTAGGGTTTACGGTTGGGGTCCAAAGAATTTTGATAGGTGCTAATAGCAGCACTTTTTTTTTTTTCTTCAAATGGTGATATAAGTGAAAAGTATGTTTTACCTCTATACCAATTTTGAATCTCAAGTGAAGGCCACATTTTCACCTTTGCCGTTAACAATTTGGATGTCATCTACCATTTGGACTAAATAGAACCAAAATGAGATAATTTAGGGATCAACAAGACAAAATTAATGGTTTAAGGACTACATGAACAAAATAGTGATAGTTTAGGGGTAAAAGTATAATTAACCCTAATTTTTAAGGATGATAAACTAACTACTTGTCTCAATCGTTACCTCGACCATGCTCTCCTGGGATAAATAAATAAATAAATAAATAAAATAAAATAAAATTAAAAAAAAAAAAAAAAAACGAAAGGGATAAAGAGAGAGAGAGCTGAGAGAGCAAGCTTCGCGCGTATTCTCCTTCTTCGGTGGCGGAGGCGATTCAGTCAGCAATCGAGGCGGTTCCGTGGCGGTGCCGCCGTCGCTGAAGCTACATACCGATAGAGATGTGTACAGTACAGGCCGGGCGATCCAGTTCTCATCACTATTGAGATTCCTAACACTTCTCCAAGTTCAGTTTCATCTCTGTCCCAATCCAACAATGCGATTACTAGTCACAATAATAATAGTAACACTGAATATTCGCTTTTGATCGAAAAGCTGACCTTCGAAATGAAAGGGATTGAGAAGTTGGATACTCAGTGGTTCACCACACTGAAGCCATTGTCCGATTCGAACCAAAGAAGAGGTTGCTTATGTTTTTAAATTCTGTCTCTATCCTTAATTGAGTTTTCAATTCCATTCTTTTGTGTCTTTTTGCTTTTTCCAAGTATAGTCTCTGGTGTTCTCATAATTCAAGTAGAACAGTTATATGTGAAATCATGCTATATTTATATATATGTGTGTGTTAGTAAAAATTATGTTAAGTCTTGATCAACAGAGACTTAACAACAATTTTAACCAAACAACCATACAGAAAATCAAACGACTGTGTAAAGTTTCTAAAATGCCTTGAAGTACAAGGACTTCTTTGGAATTATTAACAGTGAAGTAAACAGAGAAAAACTTCCATTGAAATCTTCTAAGTTTACTAGGTTACAAATGGTTGAAAGCTACTCCTAGAAGTTAAGATAATCTACTCTTAAGAATTAAGGTAGACTACTCCTAAAGATAAAGAGAAAAAAAAACTATGATAAGTTTGATGATTTGTTGATCTCTTTCTCTTGTTTGTGCCTTGCCAATTTATAGGCTCATGTCCACGGTTTCCTTCAACTGCTCAACAACCGCTCTTGTAGCCATGTTGCCACAAACATCATCAGCAGTTACTTCATCATCATCCAATATGATAGCCATGGTGCCGCACTTTCACAACTTCCTCAAACCACTTGATGCCTTCCATGGCTCCTTATTTCATGGGGTATGGATCTTCATTTCAATTTCTGCATCCCAGTCCAATCTTTGAAAACCTGCAGTTGCAACTTCCATCAACTGCTCATGTTCTGCAATAAAGTAAAAAACAAAAACAATAATAATAATACTAATAATAAAAATAGATAATGATAAAGATAATAAAATATGGCCATAGTAAATCTTTAAAGATGGTCATGGTTTGAATCGACAGACCAAAATCAGTAAGCCACAATCAATGAGATTAGATTTGGCCATGATCGACAGGCCACAATTAACAGGCCACAATCGATAAAATTATATTTGGCTACAATTGATAAGCCACAATCAATAAGATTAGATTTGGCCACAATCAATAATAATCGACAGAAAAATATTTATGGTGCAAACATGCCCTCCCAACTCTTTTAAGAATAAGAAATTTCGAATTCTTGAAGAGTTGTATATAAAATTGATTTGGCCTTGACTTTTTTACTAAATAGACATATATAAAATATATGTTGTGAGACATGCATAAACCACTTTTCAACAACAACTATATTCTTTGGTCTTATATTATCCAAACAATGTTGGATCTTTAGCCAATTCACCAAAATTAAGTTTTGGTGTGATCCACAAACCCAAAATGGGTGTTGAATGTCATAACCCATGGTTTTGCATTGCTAAAAAATTATGAAAAATTCAATATTTTGAACAATGTCAAAAATATTAAATTTATCATGAACATATGGTTGTTCATCTCTTTTAGCCATTTTTGGCTTTAAACCATGCTCTCCAATTACTTGGTAGAGTTGGTCTTTTTTTTCAATTACTAATGGGTTGAATTGCCCCCTAAGTGCCATTCTTGGCATTAATTTATTCTTGTTTGCTTTTGCCCAAAAATTGAGATTCTGAAATACTTCATCGACTTCTTTATTGAACAGTGGATTCTCATAAAAACACATATTCACTTGCATATGGAAATATTGCCATTGGTGGCTCTTGTACCCTTATTGGGGGTGTATTCATATTGACCTCTCCAATTTGCAATCCTTGCAATCCACCATGTCCGTAATTAATCTGGCCTTGTTTTGATATCAGGCCATCAAGTGTATTTCTCATTTCAACAATCAACTCTTGCTTCTCTTGAATTGTCATACGTGTTGATGCATTCTTAATCTGCAAAAGCAAATTTCTAACTAGTGTATGGCCATTTGTTTGGCCTTGACTAGTAATCCCTTGGTCATTTATCTAGCCTTGATTAGCCATTATTTGACTTATTGGTTGCCTCTTATGGTCTTCTTGCACTTCATCTTGCCTTCAAATTCTTGCCATCATTCCAAATTAGGAAGATGTCCCACTGGGCGTGCCAAAAATTGTTAGTAAAAATTATGATTAGTCTTGATCGACAGAGACTTAACAACAATTTTAACCAAGCAACCAAGTAGAAATAAGAAAATTGTTTAAAGGTTCTAATGCCTTGAAAGTACAAGGACTTCTTTGGAACAATTAACAATCGAAAGAGTGAAGTAAACACAGAAAAACTTCTATTGAAATCTTCTAAGTTTACAAGGTTACAAACGTTTGAAAGCTACTCCTAAAAGTTAAGATAATCTACTCCTAAGAGTTAAGGTAGACTACTCCTAAAGATAAAGAAAAAAAAAAAAAACTATGATAAGTTTGATGATTTGTTGATCCCCTTCTCTTGTTCGTGCCTTGCCAATTTATAGGCTCATGTCCACGGTTTCCTTCAACTGCTCAACAACCGCTCTTATAGCCATGTTGCCACAAACATCATCAGCAGTTACTTCATCATCATCCAATATGATAGCCATGGTGCCGGACTTTCACAACTTCCTCAAACCACTGGATGCCTTCCATGGCTCCTTATTTCATGGGGTATGGATCTTCATTTCAATTTCTGCATCCCAGTCCAATCTTTGAAAACCTGCAGTTGCAACTTCCATCAACTGTTCATGTTCTGCAATAAAGTAAAAAACAAAAACAATAATAATAATACTAATAATAAAAATAGATAATGATAAAGATAATAAAATATGGCCATAGTAAATCTTTAAAGATGGTCATGGTCTAAATCGACAGACCAAAATCAGTAAGCCACAATCAATGAGATTAGATTTGGCCATGACCGACAGGTCACAATTGACAGGCCACAATCGATAAAATTATAATTGGCTACAATCGATAAGCCACAATCAGTAAGATTAGATTTGGCCACAATCAATAGGCCATAATCTATAAAGCACTTGTACTCTAAAAATAGTGTTGTACGAGTACCGGGTACTTACCAGGTGTGGGTACGCGTACCGGTACGGCTGCACGCGTACCGGGTAAAGCAAAAGGGGGTCCGGTGCGTTTGGTTCATTCGGGTACGGCGTGGGTACGCATACCGGGTACGACAAAAGGGGGTCCGGTACGTGTGGTTCATTCGGGTACGGCGTGGGTACGCCGGGCCTTTTTTTTTTTTTTTGTGCCCTTGCAGATCAGAAATTTTTTTTTTTACTTTTTATTTTTATTATTATTTTTTTTGTTTTTTTGGTGCCCTTGTAGATCAACAATTTTGATGTTTATCTATTGTCCTGTCTATTTGTATGAATTATATAAGCATATCAGCAAATGATTTTGATGTTTTTAAAAAGCAATTTGAACAAAAAAAATAACAAGGCCTATAAAGGGCAATTCTGTGTATTACTATGCATTATACTTTTGCTTCAGATCCTCCTAGAATTTCTTTATAAAATCTTTAATTATGACAAACTTTTAAAGTTTATGCACAATACATTAAAATTTGATACGGTATTAGTTGATTAGTAGTGGTTGGGAATGATGCAATTTTATGTATTATGCAAATTGCAATTGACAACTTGCCTCAATTGAGAATTTTTTTTCCTTTACTGTTGGCAATTAACTTTAAATCTTTCTTTGGTCTCCTGTTATTTCTTTGGTCTCACCCTATAAAAATAGCAAATTGATGAGTAAAAAGAAAAATTTTAAAAATAAATTATGATAACAAATTTACAATGCATAACATGTTAAAGTGAGAGATTTCACAAATATTATTTTTAACTATTAATGGTTTTAAATTATAGGAAAATGAGTAGTTCTCTTTTTAGTTTTGATATTTAATTTTAATTTGTAGATTGGATCCTTTAACCATAATTATATAAAATATATATATATATATATCGTCGTACCGCAGCCGTACCCGTATCATATTTTTTTGAGTTTTGCCGAATCGGCGTACCCACACTCGTACCCGTACCGTACTCGTACCCGCACCCGCACCCGCACCCGTGCTTCCTTGGCCATAATCGACAGAAAAATATTTATGGTGCAAACAGTGATAAATTTTCCATTTTGTTTTGGAGAATTTATATATATATATATCTGTTTATTTATTGGATGCAACTCAATATGTCAAAACGTCTGTTTGAAAATAGGGATTGAATTGAACCCTGTATGTATATGGCAGTTAATGTATAGCATATAGGCTATATTTATTTATATTGTAGTTTGGCAATTTCTGGTGAAGGAAATCTCAGAAGTATGTGGTTTAGGGGCTTTGGGTGGTATGATTTTTAGTTGATCTGGTGAGATTGAGTCCTCCACATGGCAGATTTTCTTCAGCAAGTGAGAAAGTCTTCGGTTCCATTGCTTGCAGATATAAGACTTATCCGATTCCCTGAACATCACTTCCTCCAACTTGTTGTAAGACTTTTTTTTTTTTTTTTTTTTTTTTTTTTTTTTGATGTGCTTTAATATCCTTTATTTTTTTTTTCTTTCTGTTAGAGCCCGCTTGGTTAGTGCTTTACAGGCGCTCAAGCATTGGCTTTTGGTTGCTCGCTTGCTTATCACTCGACTTGTGCTCAAGTGCTGAAAGTCTTGCAAGGTCTGCTCTCTTAGTGCCAGCACTTGAGTGTGTTACCTTTTTATGAATGCTCTCGCTTAGCACCCCACAGGTGTTTGAGACCTGAAAATACTGCAGGTGTGCTCGTTCAGTTTCCCTACATACACTCGAGCATTGGTGGTGTGTTTTGAGGCCTATTTTATGACCATTGTGCTCCTTATTGTTTAAAGACATCCGTTTAGCTTTGTGGGCATGCGAGTAATGGTTATTGAACCTTTTAGATCCACTTTCTCTCTCTATAGAAGCTTCATAACTTCTTCATCTAGACTCCATTGGTGATGGATATTGGAGCTTGGAGCTTCCTAGATGCTATTGGATCTACAGTGCTTGATGCATCAAGGCCATTTTGGAGCGGAGTTAAAGTTTGTTGAAGTTTGTGGTAGACTCAATTCTAGGTAAACTTGGGTAAAGGGTTGTAAATCATTCAATTATGCTTTGTAACCATTTGATTTATTAGTAAATTGCTATTGGACATTGGCGTCATAATTTTCTCCCTGTAGAAGTGGGTTTCTACAGGTTTTCCATGTTAAGTTGATTGCTTACATCTTGATGAGATTGTTAGAATGATAATTTAATTGCTTAATTGATGGATTGATTGGTTTATTGATTAATATTTGAATTAGAGATCAATTAATCACTTGCTAATTTTAAAATTGGTATTGATTTGTCAAATTGGCCTATTGACCCCCCTCTACACACAATTCCATAGTTGGTTAGAATTTCATTCATTATTTTTCTTATCTCAATAAATAAATAAATTAATAAAGAAGGAAAAACAATGAAGAAGAAGAAGAAGAAGAAGAAGAATCTCGACTACTCATTTAACATTGTTATCTTTATGGGTTGCTGAAACTAGTTTTATTGTTTTGTTTGAGTGTCTAAAACATCCCCTTGGTTGGGGAGACCCTGTTGTATATGTGTATTATCATCAAAATCGAGAACTAAAGAGTAGTGCACTATATGAATCCGTTGGATTCAGTTTTCTTATATTTGCTTATTTTTTATTAACTGTGTACTATAAAAATCATTTTCAGGTGAATATGTTTTTATGGACTGCTCAATGGCACATACAGTTTCCAATCAAATTGTTTCCCCTCGGGCCACTAAAACATGTAAGTTGAGCAATGATTTATTACTCTCTGCTTAATTTAAATAACTGAAAAACTCAGATGGCGTTACAACTTACAAGTATCGGGTGCGAGCGCATGTCTAAGCATAAGATCTTCCTAAATCTAAATCTTAGGGTATCAGGATATACATTCAAAGTTGGGTATTGTTAAGGGGACTCATCTTAAACAAATATATATTGCATATTGTATAATATTCTTAGATAAGATGTTATAAATTATTAATGTACTTCAAATTAAATGTGATCTAGGAAAATTATAGAATTTTTATCTCCCATTCGTGTGAAAAGTTAAAAATGTTTCTTTATTAGAAAATGTGACTTGTCTTTTTTTTTTCAAATATCATAAAATATTAGAGGATTGGTTTGTCTAAATTGGGTACGGCTGTACGGGGTCATATCCTGGTTCACTTCTTGGTTGGAGATGCTACAAATGACCAAACTACTTGCGATTCAAGTTCAAAAAGACTTTTATGGTTTTCATCTGAAGCTGCTCTAGACTTTATTTAGACCTTTATTTTTTTGATAAATAAATATTCTTGAAGGGCGAGGCTAGCGCGAATGCGGGCCCCGTTGCCACAAATTATGACATAGGCTTTGCCAGTTCGCTACCTCCGGTGAGCACCCCTCTCAAGTGCAATGGAGGTCGCCAACCTAGGCCATAGGCCTTTTTGATCACCCATAGAACCCTTGGCCTTCATGATTAGCGAAATAAATTATTTGCTCTTGATGTTTCTTTCACCATTGTATTCACTAATCTTGAGAGTGCACTCTTGATATTTGTTTCCCTTTGTGGCACCACTTTAAAAGCCAGTTTTTTTGCTTAAAAAAATGCTAGAAAAGAGCCAATGCAAAAAAAGACGCAAGCATTTGGCAACCCATATGACCTTTTGGCTTTTTAATTGACAAAATGATTACCTATTACACATGAATTGTGTTGAATAGATGAGCCTATTATAGTCATATAGGTAATTTGTTAGCACTGGGAGTTGTGTCAGCAAGAGCACCTAGCCTTTTTGGAGGCAAACATACTTGGCTTTTTTGGGCTTTTTTTTTTTTTTTTTTGTTGCTTTTTGTGTAAAAGCTGAAAAGCTAGCTTTTAAGTTGGGTCCAATCAGAACACAATTCCTTTCTTCTTTGCTGGGTAGTTTTTACACCCTGACTTTGAAAATTTGCTTGAATATCGACTCTTTCAGTTTTCTTCTTTATTTCCTTTATCATTTTTATCCATCAGAGAATTTTTGTGCTTCTTTGGCTGTATTGTTTGCCTTTTCTTTTTTAAAGTTTCTTATTAGGATTGGGAAGTTATTACCTTGGCTAATTGTGTTATTGTAGTGGAAGGTACATCTCAAAAGGAGTGCAGGGGGCTTACAATTTATCCTAGGCTTGAATTTTCTTGGATTTCATAAGTTTGCTTCATGTAGATCTGATTTGAGAAATAATGCTGCTCCGCCTCAAATTTTTTTTTCTACTTACTAAATTTTGTTTCACTTGCCGCCTGTTGGGGTGGTTAGTCTTGCTATGATGCGACTTGTGAGCATTGTTGCATCACTTCTAAATTTTCTCTTGTTTAAGCTAATGGATCTCTAAAGCGTTCATGTTTGTGCGGATCTAGTGCGAACTTTACTACCAAGCATCATACCACCATCATATACGGGTGCCACCATTCGTTATTTGTATTATGTTAGATGTACATTATCCGGACAATATCTCATATTGGAGAATGGAAACTCTCATGGAGAATTGAGTAGAGATTTTGCTGAGCTGGTTAGTTTCTTCACATTTCCTAATTTCTATTATGATCCGAGAAATGATTTTGTTATGCTTCCTTTATCTGCTTGATTCCTAAGAAGGATAATTCTTTGAAGATTGGTGATTTTAGACACATTATTTTGGTTACTTCTCTTTACAAAATCTTGGCAAAAGTCTTATATAGAAGATTGAGGGTGGGGTTGAGAAGGACTATTTCTTCTTCTCAAGGGGAGTTTTTTGAGGGACGCCAGATATTGAATGTGGCCATAGTAGCTAATGAAGTGGAGTATTGGAGCAAATAAAGAAACTGTCATCTTTAAAGCAGATTTTGAAAAGGCATATAATCATGTGTACCCAACATTCCAAATATGAAATGTCCATGGAAAACATAAAATATTCAACAAAATCCAACATTCTAAATTTCAATTCACAACAAAAACATTAGACATCTGACAAGCACAAACATTTTTTAGCATTTAAAAACATAAAAAAGCAAAGGACTTGATTAATTGCTTAGCAAATAATCTCATCTCCAGCAGTGGCCAAAATTCGTACCCAGCAATGACTAAAGTATCAGCTGTATAGTCTAAGTGATGAAAAAAAATAAGTTCTTAACTTTACTAACAAAATTAAAAACAAATAAAAAGACAAGATTTAACTCCTGGTCTTAAGCTAGGATTTGGTGTGCATATAACATCACATTTTTATTACTACTCAAAAAATAGATGGTTGAGATCAAATCAAAACATTTAAAAAAAACAGCCATTGCCTTGAGCACCTCATGATTGAGCTTGGGATGAGTGCCTTGTTGTTGCCTTGCCTCAGGCCTCTTGAGGCGCTTAAGCTTTGCCTCGCCTAAGCATTTTCTTAGGCATGCTTGTCAAGACAATGGTTTGATGGCAAGGCTGGTAACACTTTTAAGGCTTCTAGAGGTTTCAGGTATGGTGATCCTCTATCCCTCTCTTGTTTTAACCTCAGTGGTTGATGTCTTGAGTAGGATGCTTGATAGGGCTAAGGGGAACGGGTTAGTGGACAGTTCGTACTTCAAATAGAGTGTTTTTTTTAATTTTTTTATCTATTATTATTATTTTTTTAAACGGCAACAAAAAGGATTATCATTAAAGAGGAAGAAAGGAATTGTAGAAGAGTCGGAGGACAAGAAGTCCTCCAAAAAGGGGGGAAAAATGAAACAAAGTAGTGTCTCTCAAGCAAATCACACGTTGCCCTCCAATCCCTAGAAATCAAACAACGATGGTATTCCCCTAAAAGGAGAGGACATTGAAGCCCGAAAAGAAGACAAGAAACGAGCTCTATCCCATAAGGCTTTACATTATCCATCTTGTCCTCAAAGATCCTTGCTTTCTCTCCAACCAAATAACCCAAAAGATTGCGTGAAGGAATCATCATCACACCACCTTCGCCTTTTTATTACTAATTTACTACCAAAGCCCCTAAAGTCAATCAAAAGAAAATGGGAGTACATGTCCGGGGTGGGGCACTAGGATTGTCCATGATAATGTCAAAAAAAGATTTGTATGAGAATAATCCTGAAGCATGAAGTAACCACACCCTCTTATAATAGGTAGAATGGAATTAACAGTTTACTTTGCAAATCCAATGATTTTGGGGTATTGTAGAAATAGTCAAATACCTTCCATGATGTGGTCATGAGGTAGGATTCAAGAAGTACGGACACTTCTAAGAAGGTGAAATATCTGTGTTGTGTCCGTGTCGGACACCGACACTCTTTGGACACTTTCCCGACGCGTGTCCAACACTCTTCAAAACGTGTCCTATTTTTTAATTTTTTTTAAAGACCCGGACTTTCTCTGGACACTTGGAGGACACACATGCCTATTACTTAAACACACGATTAGACACAAGTGAAACTAATTCTAAATTTGAACCAAACAACGTAAGATATGATAATAAAACAAAAACCATATAAATTTATAGGAATTAGTGTCATATTATATTTTTTATTATCTTTGAATGATATATTTATATATATAACATATAATAAATATATATAATTACATATTTCATGCGTGTCCCCTACATGTCGTCTTCTGCATTTTTTGAAAATTAGCGTGTCGGCGTGTCTGCGTCATGTCGCATATCCGTGTCTGTGTCCATGCTTCTTGGGGTAGGATGAGTCTAACTCTGTTCTCCCACAGGAAGATTAATTCTTTTCCTCTCCTATTCTCTAAAATTCCCTTGAACATTGAACATGGATCAATGGTAATGGTAAGGTGTATGACACATGTTTGGAGACAGGATAGCTTTCTCTTTTTTCATATGCTATTTTTTTTTTGGTTTCATGAACTTTGTTTTTCAATATAAGTTTTATGAAGTTCAATTTCTGCAGGAATCCCAAATTCCATTGCAAATATGGGTCACTTAGAAAACCAATGGTTTTCCAATTGAAGGTTGGAGCGACGGTGAGTTTTTCCTTTGGTTTTGCCTTTTTGTCAACTGTAAAATTGTTTAACTTCCATCTTGAAACTTACTTTTTATTTTGGATTGGAACTAACATTGTCAGCCCATGGTTTTGAAAATTTATTATCTTAGAACTGTTACGAAACCATTGACAGCAATGAAAATATGAGTGCACAGATTCTTTAGTTTTGCTGAGTCTTTCCTAATCATAGGAAATCATGTAAGGCTATCCTACGTTGCTTGAATTTAAATTAACTGATGTGCTAGGTTCTCCAGCTCACATAGTAGTGTTGCTCAAGGTACATGACAGGTACCCTCCTTCCACACCAATTATCCTCTTTGAAATTTGTGACAATTCACGAAGGGTTGATGCCAGGCCAAAGCTGAAAGCAAAATAATGTAAAACCTTGATGGATTACAATGTAATTGTTGAAGCAGACTCCAGAAAGTAAGAATTAGAGCTTGGTGGCTTTAGTTCAATATTAACTTAGAAAATATGAGGAAGAAGAACTCAGAAAATATGAGGAAGAAGGAATATATTTCTGTTATATTCAAAACTTCTTATTCTACAAAACCAAACGAGACTCCTTATATAGGAGATATTACAGACATTATCATAACCCACTAACAGCCACTAACATATTATATACTGCCACTATATGTCCACTAACAGCCACTAACATATTATATATATCACTAACATATTATATACTGCCACTAACAGCCACTAACATTCCTGATTCTATACAGCCTTTACTTTCCCTATTTACATAGGAAAAAGCAAATCCTAGAATATTGACTAATATTAAGGCAATAATAATCAAATTTCCAGCACTCCCCCTCAAGCTGGTTTGAAGGTATCTTCCATAGCCAGCTTGCTAGTCAGCTTATCAAATTGCTTCTTGTGTAGTCCCTTCGTTAGCACATCAGCTAATTGTTCACCTGTTGGAAGGTAGGTCATACAGATTATGCCAGCATTGATTTTCTCCTTGATGAAATGTTTATCCACTTCTATATGTTTTGTGCGATCATGTAGAACCGGATTATGAGCTATAGATATAGCTGCTTTGTTGTCACAATAGACCTTCATAGGTGTCAGGTGAGAAAGCTTTAATTCTTCAAGAATTCTTTTAATCCACATTACTTCACAGATTCCATGGGCAACTCTGCTTCTGCACTACTTCTAGCTACCACATTCTGTTTTTTACTCCGCCATGTAACTAGGTTCCCACCTACAAAGGAGCAATATCCGGATGTTGATCTCCTGTCTGTAACACTTCCTGCCCAGTCTGCATCTGTGTATACTTCAACTTGAAGATGTCCATGTTTCTTGAACAGTAAGCCTCTCCCTGGAGTTCCTTTCAAATATCTTAAGATCTTATAAACGGCCTCAAAGTGCTCTGCCCCTGGTGAATGCATGAACTGACTTACCATGCTGACTGCAAAGGCAATATCAGGCCGCGTATGAGACAAGTAAATCAATTTCCCTACAAGTCGCTGATATTGTTCCCTCTCTTTGACTTCTTCAGCCTTAGCAGCTTGTAACTTCAAGTTAGGCTCGATCGGAGTCTCCACCATCTTACAACCAAGCATACCTGTTTCTCCAAGGAGATCAAGAACATATTTTCTCTGATTAACGAATATACCTTCCTTGGATCTTGCAAATTCCATTCCGAGGAAATACTTAAGGGCTCCCAGATTCTTAATGTGAAATTCTTTTGCGAGTTTCTCTTTGAGGGCTGCTAACTCTGCTTCATCATTACCAGTTAAAATGATGTCATCAACATAAACAATCAAAATTGCAATTTTACTGTCTTTTGAATGTTTATAAAATATTGTGTGATCTGCTTGACTCTGTGAGAAGCCACAACTGATAACTGCCTTCCCAAAGCGTTCAAACCACGCTCTTGGTGATTGTTTGAGTCCGTATAATGACTTGTTCAATCTGCATACTTTGTCGCTACCAAGTCTCTGCTCAAATCCCAGCGGTAGGCTCATGAACACCTCCTCTTCAAGATCACCATTGAGAAATGCATTTTTAATGTCAAGTTGATGTAGAGGCCAATCTGAATTTACTGCAAGAGATAACAGTACTCTGATGGAATTTATTTTAGCAACAGGAGCAAACGTCTCCTGATAGTCGATCCCATAAGTTTGAGTGAAGCCTTTAGCCACCAGTCTCGCCTTGTATCTCTCAACGCTTCCATCTGCGTTACATTTTATCGTAAACACCCATTTACACCCAATTGTTTTCTTGTCTTTGGGTAGATCAACTATCTC
Organism: Camellia granthamiana; assembly: GCA_036172215.1. NCBI lineage: Eukaryota > Viridiplantae > Streptophyta > Magnoliopsida > Ericales > Theaceae > Camellia > Camellia granthamiana. The sequence continues at coordinate 53,893,138 of CM069911.1, forward strand.
CCAAGTACCACTTCTCCTTAAAGCATTCATCTCCTCCATGACTGCTAATTTCCAATTCGGATCATCCAATGCTTCCTGTATATTCCTTGGAACAAACAAGTGTGAAATCCTAGATGTGAAAGCTCTATGGTTTTTAGACAGTCTTTGATAGGAGAGGTAATTTGCAATAGGATGTTTAATGCAATTTCGGACACCTTTCCTAATTGCTATAGGAACATCAAGGTCGGAAATAGAAGGAATAGGATTACCTAAAATTTCGATGCCAGAACTCGGGTGGACATTCGGGTCATTAGGATGGACATTCGAGTCATTATTCCTCAGATGAAATCGCTTTCTAGTATAAACCTGAAGCTCAGAATTTAGATCATTTTGTAGTACTTCTCCCCCTAAACAAGAATCGTCTTGACTAGGCACCATAGAACTTGGTTCTCCTAAGTGATCATTATCAGACAGATGTGGTTTTTGTGTAGGATAAATGACATTGGGGAGCGGGATAGAAATATCCCAAAAATTGTCTTCTACTCCACTTGTCTCCCCCTGAAGAGAATTGTGGGGGAAATAAGATTTTGTTTCCACAAATGACACATCCATACTCACATGAAATTTCTTGGTTTGAGGATCGAAACACTTATACCCCTTTTTGTTTGAGGAATAACCCAAAAAAACACATTTTATAGCACAGGGGTCAAGTTTTGAACGAAATTGACTGGGAACATGAACATAGGCAGTACATCCAAAAACTTTGGCGAGTAAATCAGAAAATAACCTCGTGTCAGGAAAAAAAGTTTTGAGACAATCAAAAGGTGTTTTGTATGTTTAACACCTTTGTAGGCATCCTGTTTATCAAATAAGAGGCTATTAAAATTGCTTCACCCCATAAATATTTAGGAACATGCATGTAAAACATTATAGCACGTGCTACTTCAAGTAAATGTTTATTTTTTCGTTCTGCAATGCCATTTTGTTGAGGGGTATCCCGACATGTAGATTAATGAAAAATCCCCTTTTTTTCCAAAAACTCACCCAACTGCTCATTGAAATATTCTGTTCCATTATCATAATGTAAAATACCAATTTTGGTTTGAAATTGGTTTTCAATCATATTGTAAAAATTTATGAATAAATTTTTCACGTCAAATTTTTTATGCATCAAATAAATCCAACATAAGCGGGTATGGTCATCAATAAATGTAACAAACCATCTTTTACCAGAAAGAGTAGTGATTTTAGAAAGGCCCCAAACATCACTATGAATCAAATAAAAAGGTTTGGAAGCCTGGTAAGGTTTTGGCAAATAAGTAGAGCGATGAAATTTTGCAAAAATGCAACTTTCACAATGAAAAGAAGAACAATCAATCCCTTTAAATAATTCTGGAAATAAATGTTTCAGATAAGGAAAACTAGGATGTCCTAGCCTATAGTGCCATAGCATTATTTTTTCTCGAACAGAGATTGAACTAGTACTATTAAAGCTCTGAGCTTTTTTATTACTAACAGGTACTTCATCAAAGTAGTAAAGACCTTCAAGCATCCTAGCACGCCCAATCATCATCCCCGAGTTCTGGTCCTGAAATTCACAATGGGATTCAAAAAATGTAACACGACAATTAGAATCCTTAGATAGTTTACTGACAGACAAAAGGTTACAGGCTAAGTTGGGGACGTGAAGAACAGCATTGAGATTAATTTTCTCAGTTAGTTTAATAAATCCTTTTCCTGCAATAGGTGAAAAACTACCATCGGCTATTCTGATTTTGTCATGACCAGAACAAGGGAAATAGGTACTAAATAAATGGGAAAAACTAGTCATGTGATCGGAGGCACCGGAATCTATGATCCACGGAGAGAAGTTTAGGCAAGAGAAGGCTTTAGGATTTCTACCTGTTTGTGCCAAAAAAACACTAGGAGTACCGGATGAGGAGTTGGATTTTATCAGCTTTAAGAGTTGATCAATCTGCTCTTTGTTGAAGGGACCTGAATCGGCTTCATTAGCAGTAGGAAAGCCACGATTCTTCTCTCCTTGTTTGCTGCTTTTCCAGTTGACAGGTTTGCCATGGATCTTCCAACACGTTTCGCGTGTATGGCGAGGCTTGTTGCAAAAATCACACCAGACCCGTGGCTTATCATCAAACCTGCGCTGGTAATTTGCAGCCTTGTTGGCCGCAGCATCGCTAATTAAAGCAGAAATTTCAATGGACTCACCAGTACCTTTTTTCTTAAGCATGACGCTCCTTCGGCTCTCTTCCCTTCTGACTTCGGCAAATACTTCGCCAATGGATGGGAGAGGAGGTCTGCCAATAATTCTTCCTCGCACTTCATCGAACTCAATGTTGAGGCCGGCAAGAAACTTGTAAATACGGCTGTCTTCCACAGTTTTCTTGTGGTGGTTGCAGTCGTCAACCGATTTCCATTCGTATGTGTTGAAGATGTCAAGATCCTGCCACAACCTTTTCAACAAATTGAAATATTTGGTGACGGAATCATCTCCTTGATGAATCTCTCCCAACTTCAAAGTCAATTCGAAAACTTGAGATTGATTTCCTAGGTCAGAATACATCTGACTAACATTATCCCACAACTCTTGTGCAGTAGTATAGCACATGTAATTAGAGCTTATATCCTCCTCCATGGAATTGACCAACCATGTCATAACCATGGAGTTTTCAGCGTCCCAACTGTTGAACAGCGGATCATTAACAGCAGGAGCCTTCTTGTCACCAGTGATGTAACCGATCTTTCCTTGCCCACGGATATACATCCGGACAGATTGTGACCAGCGGAGAAAATTATCACCATTTAGGCGGATGGTGGTGATTTGGACAGAGTGAGAGTTGGATGTTTTCACCGGAATGGCAGCGGCAGGGGTTGAAGTGGTTTCGGACGTGACTTCCGACATGGCTATGACGGTTTTAGGGCTGCTGTGTTTTTGTTGCTCTGATACCAACTTAGAAAATATGAGGAAGAAGAACTCAGAAAATATGAGGAAGAAGGAATATATTTATGTTATATTCAAAACTTCTTATTCTACAAGACCAAACGAGACTCCTTATATAGGAGATATTACAGACATTATCATAACCCACTAACAGCCACTAACATATTATATACTGCCACTATATGTCCACTAACAGCCACTAACATATTATATACATCACTAACATATTATATACTGCCACTAACAGCCACTAACATTTCCTGATTCTATACAGCCTTTACTTTCCCTATTTACATAGGAAAAAATAGATCCTAGAATATTGACTAATATTAAGGCAATAATAATCAAATTTCCAGCATATTATTTAGCTTTGTAAACTTGAAAAACTCTGAACTAGCGGGTTTATAGCTGGAATCTAGGGCACTATAAATGACTTATACTGAGTATCTGTTTACATTTATATTATGTGATTGTACCGTGAAGTTGTGAACTTGCCCCTGTGGAAGTACTCATGTTGAACTTTTATGCGGTTTATAAGTTTGCTTGTAACTCATGGATATAATCTTTTTCTATGCACATTAAATGAGCATAACTTGTAATCTATATTTCCAGGAATTGTTCCTGCTTCAACTGTCCTTTTGGATGTCTACTGGAGAGAGATGGATGGAGACACTGATTGGGTAAGCTGCTAAGAATACATGTCCATTTCAATATATGAATGCCCTGTCTAATAGTATATTTCACTAACCAAATTGTCTCTACTAATTTGAAAAGTGGATTCATGAACTTGTATGTAATAAAGTTGTGCTACCTCCTTACAGGCTAGAGCTAATGAATCATACGATGGAGTTGAGGAAGGCTGTGATAGCTCAAGAGATGAAATCTCGTCTGTGTCTTCCTACAACCCTGCCAAGGAAAATATACACAGAGCCTTCGGAAGTTTGTTATCCTTGCAGTCATCTGTTGGAAGATCTTCAAATCAAGATGCTTCTCTCAAAGAACACACTAGCATATATCCATACGTACCACTTTCTCAGCTGTCTGTGGCTGCTGAGGTCTTATATGATTCTGGTGGGCTAAGCTATTCTTGGAGCATAAAAAATTCCTTTGTTGTAGTGAATTTATTTTACTTTTTCCACTTTAGAAATAGTTATTGTGATTGCCTTTTCCCCTTGTATTAGGTTGGTAGGATAGTTTTCATTGTAGTTTCTTCACATGTCCCCTAGCATGATCAAAACCTTGTAAGTTTATCTGTTTTGAAGAATAAAGCTACTCTTGTTAGTGATGAAAATCTTTGTGAACAGATGTTTCGTCACCCCGGAAGTCTTCAGCCATGCTCTCCAAGTCATCAGCTTAAACATTCAAAATTTCTTTCAACGGAGGATGATTTGAGGGTACCAACTGCCCCTGGAACTGTCGAACCAGTAGCATGTAAATTATTGTTCTATATATTCTTTTTAGGTCTGATTTATTATGAACTCTTGTTAATATATTAGTCCTTGAAAACTAATTTGCTGCTAAGATTTCCTGCAGCAGAAAGCTTTGTTCGAGGTAGATCTTACAATATCAGATTGGATGATGAAGTTCTGCTTAGATTTTCACCAAAAAATTCTGACTCATCTTATTACTTCAGTGATATGGTAATTACTAATTACACTGTACCAATCGAAATTGTAATAAAAAAAAAAAAAAGATACAGTAAAAACACTCCGTCTGTTTTGTGCCTGTTATTTAGTTCTTCAATGTAAGTTTCTTCTTTATTACTTTTTGTAACAGATAGGTGGCGCACTCACTTTCTTTCATGAAGAAGGGTTTAGGAGATGCCTTGAGGTAATTACATGTATTAGATGATGAAGAAATCATTAACAATTATTAATGCATTGTTTATTGTTATTGATGCCTCATTGATTAGACTAGAATTAGTGGTGTTTTTCAGCTTTCAATAACCCTCGAAATGTCTGAGACTGTAAGTCGTCGTTTTGTCCACCCTTCTTGGAGACATTCCCCAACCATTACTAAGGTGTACACTTTTTGACTCAAACCTGTGATGGTTACTGTTATTATGAAATGATTTCATTTCATACATAATCTGGTTATGCATAACATAATTTAATTCAGATTTTAATCAAAACTTTGTTATTGAAAATTATGGTGGGGAGCCAACTTCTTTCTGAAAGCAACAATTAGCCCTCATATTAAGCATATTATGATGACAGACCATTGTGCATAGGAGGTTAAAAATCAAGTATTTATGAGCGGGGACTATGATGCATTAGCATGCTACCTGTGTAATGTCACTGTTTAATTATAACAATTTCATGACCTTTTGGGAAACCAAACCCACTCCACACTGTTTAGATTCATGTTCCCCTGCCTTAGGCCTCTCCTGAGTTCGAGTCAAATCTGGAAGATAGTGTCATCTATGGAAAATTGAAAGGGGAAAAAAAGGTCCAGGAAGCAATGTCTTTGTCCCAGTGAAGGGTCACAAAAAGTTGACTGGGTCCAAACCTGCTCCATTGTAATCCCTAGCTTTGAGTGGTTCTCAAGGTGCTGACAGAAGAATGTTTTACGTCATTGGGGGATAATAGGCATTGTCAATTTCTTATTTTTCTGTTTGGGAAAATCAGGAGACACAAGGTCAATCAGATTTTTCCAAAAGATGATGAATCTGACAACTCAAACCTACTCGTAGTTGGCCAATTTACCCTTTTCTTGCCAGTATTTTAATCAGAATCATGTCCTTTGTCAATTTCTAGAAGTGAATTGGGAATGTAGGTTCTGAATTTAAGTAGTTGTGAAATACTTGACAGATGTATTCTTGTGAGCTTCCATGGTAGTATAATTATGCCAAACCCACTGTGATATTTCTGAACAGCAACAGATACATTGCTGCCATTCTTTTGTATGTCTTGCTAGTTTCTTTTGTGTTATCCATATAGTAAATAATGTGTAGTGCCATGTTTGTTGGATTATGTAGGTTCATAGCGATCACCATGAGGTTGTTGCAGATTTGGTGCAGACCAGTTTTCTCTTTTCCATTCCCATGGATGGGCCTATGTTGTTTTCCACTCCCCATATCTCTGTTCAGTGGGGTCTTCGTTTTGAATTCTTTACCACTCCAAAGAATGTGGATTGGACTAGGTATGGCAATTTAATAAGATCACTTTAGGATTAATTTGTTGCAAAGATTCATATGTTTTGGATTATAATTGCATGTTGATTGCATTTGTAATAGGGGAATTATCCTTTAGCTGTTAGTTGGTATCATTACTCCTATAAATATATATATATATCAGATGTTGTCGAGGTCCTAGTTTTTCATCTTTTTATTTCTCTTTTATTTTGCCCCATTTTTGTTGGTCAGTTTCTTAGTAATTGTTTTTACTCTGAAGAATATTAACACGCCCTGGCCAGAAGTTTATGAACTAAGATGTTTGGATTGGATGGTGCAAACAAGTTACACCGAACAACTGTAAATAAATGTGTATTGAAGACCATTTTGGTCCTACATTGCCAATATTTGACTGATTCACGTACAATGTATTTGATGGTATAAAACTTGTGTTATGATTAAGCATGCAGGTCATTATTCTCCCCCTTTACTCTTTCTCTGCCTTCTAAGAGAAGATGCTCAAACTATGACCCCACTCTTTTTTTATGATGAGGATGATGCAAAGTATAAGAAGCTCAATGAAGGGTAAATTCAAAGAAGCAATGATATTTGGATATTAGCATAATTTCATAGAGAAACTGATAGGAATTTTATATAATTATGTTTCTAGTATTTTTAGAGTATTATTTTATGATTATTTTTATGTTTTGTAGGATTTTTAGGTCAAGGGTATTTTGGTAATTTTCATTATTGTTGTCATGGGCTGTAGGGGTCGCCCATGGGTCGTCTTGTGGGTCAAGTTATTTGATTCGATTTTATTTATGTTTCTTATTTGGTCTTAAATTAGTTTTGGAAGTCTAAACTATTATAGTAGTTTCCTTTTTTGGTTCTAATTGGTTTAGGAAGTCTCTTAGTTCTATATAAAGCCATGTAATGCTTTTAGTTATATGGAGTTGATATTTTATAAAAAGTTGAGAGCTTTGAAGTTTCTTAATGGATTGTGTGATGCAATCAAACCCTAGGTGTGATGCCTATGGAATCTAGGTGTGATGCCTAGACCTATCTTCTTCTTCTCCTTTCTTCTCCTTTTATGTTTTAGTTTACTATTCACGAGTTACTGTTCACATCCTTATAGCAGCCCCTAACAGTACTAAAATCCCATCTTTTCATGCTTAAACTCTTATCTATTTATTACCCTAAACAAACCCGACTTGTTCCCTATTTGTCCTGCATCAGTTTGGTATCAAAGCTTAAGGTTTCACCACAATGTTCTTACAAAGTGGGAGATCCTATGTGCCACAATATGTTATACATCATAACAAAGAAGTTGCAGATTTTGAAGGAAGAGATGATCCTATGGTGTTCTCTAGTTGGCTTGTTTCAATTGAGGAATATTTTGATTGCTATGATTGGATGGATGATCGAAAAGCGAGATTTGTCAAGATGAAACTTGTAGGTTTGGCACAACTTTGGTGGTATCGTGTTGAAGAAGATATAAGAAGATTGGAATTGCCACCAATAAGCACATGGCAAGAGATGAAAGCTAAGCTTCAAGAGAAGTATATACCTTCAAATAATCTTGTTGAGCCATGTGAGCAACTTGTTCATTCAAGACATGGCAACACTTTCTTTGAAGAATATATGCAAAGACTTGAGGCACTTGACACTCGAAATCGAGTTGTGAACGAATCATGTCAAAGACTTGCTAGATTTAAACCTGCATTAAGCCCTATTATTAGGCAAGAAGTGCCACATCAGTCAAAATATAACATGGAGTACACACAAGAAGTTGTGCCAGAGCTAAAAGCTAGAGTTAAAGATCAAAGCCTTGTGCAATTGAAGCTACAAGTGAAGGAGAATGATCGAAACCTGCACAAGGTGAAAGATAACCAAATTTTGAAGGATAACGAGGCTCCTACTAGTGATCCAAAAGCACCCCAAGAAGATCTAGTTATTACTAGAGTCCAAAGCGAGGAATTGGAAGCTGTTGGGACTGAAGAATTGAAGCAATCAACTGCTAGTGCTGAGCAAAATATGCCTTTAAAGCATATGCCGGAGTCAGAAGAGGATTGCAAAATTGAATTGCAAAACGACATTTTCGTTGAGAAAAAGATTGAGAATATGGAATCCATGTCTATTGATGCAAATAGGAGCATTCAAATTTATTGTAAGCACCATATTGCAAAGCCAAAAAAGAATGGAATGGATGATGGGGCAACTCAACACTCTGATCAATTCAAGGGTTCATCTTCTACTTCAATTGATTTTGTCATTCCAGATAAATTCAGCTTTAGAGTTGAAAATATCTTGTTGCTTTCAGTGCTACCTCCAATGAAGAAGAAACGATGTTGCCAACTTGAAGATTTTAATGTGAAGCCGTGGACGTGGCTTCTTATACTCCAACACTTTAAAACTCGAGGTCGAGTTTTTTCCAACCAAGAGAGAATGATGCAAAGTATAAGAAGCTCAATGAAGGGTAAATTCAAAGAAGCAATGATATTTGGATATTAGCATGTTTTTATAGAGAAACTGATAGGAATTTTATATAATTATGTTTCTACTATTTTTAGAGTATTATTTTATGATTATTTTTATGTTTTGTAAGATTTTTAGGTCAAGGGTATTTTGGTAATTTTTATTATTGTTGTCATGGGCTGTAGGGGTTGCCCATGGGTCGTCTTGTGGGTCAAGTTGTTTGATTCAATTTTATTTATGTTTCTTATTTGGTCTTAAATTAGTTTTGGAAGTCTAAACTATTATAGTAGTTCCCTTTTTTGGTTCTAATTGGTTTAGGAAGTCTCTTAGTTCTATATAAAGCCATGTAATGCTTTTAATTATATGGAGTTGATATTTTATAAAAAGTTGAGAGCTTTGAAGCTTCTTAATGGATTGTGTGACGCAGTCAAACCCTAGGTGTGATGCCTATGGAATCTAGGTGTGATGCCTAGACCTATCTTCTTCTTCTTCTTTCTTCTCCTTTTTTGTTTCAGTTTACTATTCACGAGTTACTGTTCACATCCTTATAGCAGCCCCTAAACAGTACTAAAATCCCATCTTTTCGTGCTTAAACTCTTACCTATTTATTACCCTAAACAAACCCGACTTGTTCCCTATTTGTCCTGCATCAGAGGAACCCCCCAATTGGACCCTTTGAATCCACCCCCATAAAGAGTAAACCCCAAATACCTGTGATTATTTACAATCTACAGATATGGGTTAAGCCCGGAAGACACCACTGATAGTCAAAAAACTATGAACCTGCTCTTAAGTGAAAAATCTCTGCTTATGAGATTTATAACTATGTGTGCATGATTATACAAATGGGCATAAATATCTCTAAGATGTCTCTTGCCTTGTGTGAGGTTTGAGAAATGTCAAATCTCTCATTTGTCTTCTTTTGTTGAACCTATGTTACCTAAAACGTGAATCGTTCTGGTACATGGAATGGGAACAGGAACGAGAACATGGTATGCCACATGCTTTAAAATGTGGTATGATAGGAGTAGATTTACATATATTACACTTAAGAATTTAAGATACTTCTAGAGTAATTTTCTTTTAACTATTAGGTATCTAATAATTATTTATTTATTTTCATGTAGCAAATCATTTCTATGGAAATTATGACTCATTTTTTATGTTTTTGTCTTGTCAAAACTTAACTCACCATAGATTTTAGTTCATATATTTGATTTTTTTTCTCCTAAGGTAACATTTCAAGAAATATATTGGAAAAACCTTTTGAGATCGCTTCGGACCACTAAATTAAACCATTTTGGAACGAAAGTGTACCGTGTTTTAGAACCTCCGTACCAATACGTAATTTGTTAGGGTATTAATGTTTTCTGATAATTGGACAAAATTATTTGGTTTGTTCATTTATATGAATGCGACTGTTAAGAGATAAAGGAGTACAAAGAAAGGAAAAGACATCCTTCCGAATGCCTCAAGGAGACATTAAAGGTTCTTCTATCTAAACCAACTAGGGCTAGCCCAATTAGCCAAAAAGCCCTTGCACCTTACTAGGAGGTTGAGGGTTTGAGTTTTGTCATAGGCATGACTTCCCCCTCCCCCGGCTACGGCCTCTGATGTACCAAAAATGGTTCTACCTAGGGTCTAATCATACCCCTTTTGTGGCATTTGGGTTGGTTGCTGAGCTACTACTAACAGATCAGTCTTGCCAATGAAGCTCCTGTGTACTGGGTTGAATTCAGAAGATCAACCTTGTCATTAGTACATTCCACTCACAAGTTCCTTATTTTTGCATGGTTCACCTAGTGTCAAAAGCTTTCTCAGGGACAAAAATGTTTGATCCTGATCCAAATTGTCCTACTCAACTAGTTCAGTTCCCTGAACACTAGTAGCTGGGTAATCTAGTAAGAATTACCAAAATTTCAAAAAGGAAAAAAATAAGTGTTTATAAAACTTCAACCATTTTGAGTTTTTTTAAATTTGAAATGCTATTTTGTGATTGGTATTTAGGTAAGGACTCACCGTTTTAGCTGTAGTTGAGTGTTCTGTCACTCAATTCTTGTCCTCAACTACTTTTTGTTCTTTCATGCCAGATTTGAGCATCCTCTTCTGATGGATGGAAGAGACAAGTGTGAGTGGGTGCTTCCAATAACTGTGCATGCACCGCCTCTGGGCACTCAACCAGTTCATACACGAAATGAGAAGCCTGTGTCTTTGGAACCCTTGTGGGTTCGTAATTGACGGTAAGGTGAGTCTGATCAAATTTAAGAGATACTATTCTGTCTGTATGTTGTAACTCATAGGATGCAAGGAATACACAACAAGTCTCTCTCTCTCTCTCTCTCTCTCTCTCTCTCACACACACACACACACACACACACACACACACAGTGGTGAACTCATAAATTTTGCAAAGGGGAACACCAGTATAAAATTATTTAGATTTTGGATGTGCCAAAATAAGAATATTATAGATTTTGGAGTCCAAATTGCTATTTTATTTTATAAATACTAAAAACTGTATGGGGCTAATGAGATTTTTATGAAGTTTGGGACGGTTCTAAAATTATCTTGATTTTGGAGTGGCCAAAGTAAAAATTATATAGATTTTGGCAAAATCATATGTAGGCTGGTGAGATTTTTATTCGGTTTGGAGGTCCTTGCCTGATACAGGTCAAGGATCGTTGCAATTTTGAAATGGGAAAAAAAACATGTGGCTGATAATTTGGCGTAAGTGCTGAGCTAGGATAAATAAGCCACATGGTACATTTGTATTGGTTCAAGCATCATTTATTAGTTACAAAGACAGTTTATGCCCTCACTGATTCTTTCAAATGGAGGGAGAGGCAGATTATGGAAGATATATGTAGTAGAAAAGGGGTAGAGGAGAGTTGTTGTCTAGTATGTCGTCTTTTCCATTAATGAATACCATAGCTGAGATTACGATGCTCTGTTTTTATTCTTCTGTGTAAAAATTAGTCCTTTCTGCAAACTCAATTCATTGAAACAGAAACCACTAGTTGAAATTCGGAAGTTGCTTAAAATCTCATAACATTAGGAATTGCAATCATTTGTCTTGTTTCTTCAATGTGAAAAATTGTGAGCTTTTTTGTTAGAACTGTACCCTGGAAACATTTGGGAGTGTGGATAATGATTTATTTTTTAATTTTTTTTTTCTGGTTATAATTACAGATCTGTTGATGAAAGCCTAATTCAAAGTTGTGAAATTGCATTATCTGAAGATATCCTTTTGGTTGCACGCTACAACCGGAAGTGCAAGCTCCTAAATTGCTGATTTACCATGGATGCACCTCTAATTTCAGCGGGTTAACTTTCTTATTTCCTGTTGAGATTTGTTATTCAAATGCAAATCGGAAAATCACAGTGCTTACAAGAGATGATGATGGAAGAACATAGACCCTACAACATCATGTGCTCTGTCACAGATCCTAATCTTTGTAAAAGATGCTTTCTGTGATTAGTGAGTGTTGTGCCCTACTCTGATTCTACCTTCATTTTGCTGTCCACTGTATATTTCTTTGGCCTCGATGTGTTTTCCTTTACATTCTAGGAACTGTCTGAGAGTGTTTCCATTTTGTATCTGCAAAGGATTTTCTTTGGTACGAAAATGAAGCAATGATTTTTATTAGGAGAAATTGGCAAACGTGTTCGACTTGGCTTAGGCCAATCTAAGCCGAACGCACTTGTTGGTTCTAAATTGGATTTTGGCATGTGAAATTATTTTTCATGGTATTCTCCTTTCAAGTCCTGCAATATGATACTGTTTACAGTCAGGAGTGTTGCGTTTGTGTAATAATATCACTAGTGATTGATTCCTCTATTGCTAGACAAAAATAAGTTTGTGGAGAGGGTGTAAACATGGAATCAATCACATAAGAAGTAAACACTTTAATCACTAAGCCATCAATAAAATTGTTGATAATATGATAAGTATATATACTATATATTCAATATTATCTTAATTATTTTTATTAAATCAATGGGTAAAAAATGTAAAATAAATTTTAAGAAATATAAGGCAATTTTATTTCCACACATTAATTCCCCTCAGTATATACACTTTCTTTTTCTTTTTTTTTTTTGATAAGCAAAAGGGAAATTTATTGATGAAGAAAGCAGAACAAGCATAAAACTTACATCAATAAAGAGGGAAGTGCAAAAAGTATCACCGTTGACCTTAACAATCCCAACTAGGTTGGCACCGCTAAGGAAGCAATATCATCTGCTAGTACTTGACCCAAGATTGGCGAGAAACCAATCCAGAGAAAGCAAGAGACAGGGAAAAGAAAATTTAAAAAACCAGGCCAGCCACCTATACATTGTCTAATCAGAAGCATGAGCAAAATCTTCCTCTAGAGCAGAGCATGAACTTCCTCTAGAGCATGATCCTCACAGCAGCAGCCACCATTCAGACTTCAGACAGCAGAGCATGATCTTCCTCTAGAGCATGATCCTCACAGCAGCAGCCACCATTCAGACTTGAGCATGATCCTTCAACATCCCATACTGATACAAACTACACAGCAACCAGAAGAGGATGGAGGAGCCTCAGACCATTCCAACTGCAGAGCAGCAATGCCACACTCCATTATATAGTCCAGATTAGCAGATTAGCAGACTGCTGAGTTGTTAGCAAAATGCACCAAAACACCAAGCATGATACAATCCACACAACAGCAACCACCATTCAGACTTGAGCATGATCCTTCAACCTCCCATACTAATACAAACTACACAGCAGCCAGAAAAGGATGGAGGAGCCTCAGACCATTCCAACTGCAGAGCAGCAATGCCACACTCCATTATATAGTCCAGATCAACAGATTTGCAGACTGCTGAGTTGTTAGCAAAATGCATCAGACATCATACTTTAGACAGCAGAGCATGATCCTTGCAGCAGCAGCCACCATTCAAACTTAAGCATGATCCTTCAACCTCCAATAATTCCAAGGGAGCAACACTAGAGCCAGAGTAAGAGCTTCATACCAGCACTGGGGCCAGATTACCTTCACAACACTGGAGCCAGAGATCAATCCAAGGGAGCAACACTGGGGCCAGATTTACCTTCACAGACAGATCAGACCAGCTTCCTACATCAGCATGACTACCAATCTGCATAGACCAGCTTCCACCTTTCAAATATTGGTGACAGATACCTTCACAGACAGATCAGCTTCCAGCTTCAGCCCAGCTTCCACCTTCCACCTCCACACTAGTGACAGAACAACCATAATCCTATGTCATACACCTTCTCACCTGCTTCAAGTTTGCGACAATATCATGCACTGTGTAATTCACCCCCTTAACATTTGACTTAACCCATAATGCAATTCTTATTTTCAATATCTCTACCATTTGTGCAAAATCTGCAATACCATTGTTAAATAAGCATTCATTCCTAAGTTTCCATAAGGACCATAACATAGCCAAAGGGACCACCTTCCAAATATTGAACTCCTTCTTCCTTAATTTCATACTAGACCACCAGTTAAGCAAAACAATCACAGACCCTGGTGTTACCCACTGCACTTCCCACCAGCTTATCAACTCAGACCATAACTTCCATACCAATGGACATAAAAGCAACACATGATTTATGGTTTCTATCTCTGCTTTGCAAAATACACATAAGGAGCTGACATTGATAGGTAGAGCTCCAATCCTGTGCATAAATTCTGCAGTTTTGATTCTCTCTTTCCAAGCTAACCAGCTGAAGAACTGAGCCTTTGGAGGTGCTGCATTTTTCCATAGGAACTTTGAAATGGGAATCATGGATCCATTAACTAACTCCAACCTTTCCCACACTGAAGCCACAATGAATACTCCTAAATTATTAGCTTCCCATAGACAGTTATCCTCAGTCACAGGATTTAGATCAGGAACCTCTGCTAATAATACATTTAGCCTTTGTACTTCTTCATCCTCCCATGCTAAGAGCGATTTTCTAAATGCCAACTTCCAATCACTGCCCGGCCCTTTCTGTTGATAGAAAAACTACAAGGAACCTTCCTTCTCCACTGATAAACTAAACAGTCTAGGGAACTCACACCTAAGACTCATATCATTGAACCATCTATCCGTCCAAAAATGAATCCTTTCCCCATTTCCCATGATAATCCTGAAGTTTTGTGAGAAAAACTCTGCCACTACACTATTTGATGAGGCTAATGATGCAATATCCTTCCACACTGTAGATACCATTGCAGCTGACACTGGTTCTGGTTTCCACCTGCCTCCAATCCCACCATATCTGCTACATACCACCATTTTCCAAAGAGACTGATGTTGTCGACCATACCTCCACCACCATTTTAACATTAAACACACGTTAACATCACTGAGACTTCTCGTACCCAACCCCCATTGGGCTTTACTTTTACACACCTCCTTCCATTGAACTAAGTGAATTTTCCTTTGAATTTTAGAACCTCCCCACAAAAAGTTTGATTGAATCCTATCAATTGTTTTAGCAACCCCAACAGGCATTTTAAAGATGGATAGAAAATACAGTGGAAGACTTGACAATACAGACTTAATTAGGGTCAATCTGCCGGTAAAGGATAAGAATCTCCTTTTCCAAGATGCTAACTTCTTTTTGAACTTCTCCACCACTAGTTGCCAAGTACTTCTTCTCCTTGGATTGGCCCCTAAAGGTAAGCCAAGATATGACAGAGGTAGACTCTGGCTGAGGCAATTCAGGTTTTTAGCAAACTCCTTAACTAACTCCTCTTCTACTCCAATACCACAAACTATACTTTTATGAAAATTAATCTTGAGGCCTGACATGACTTCAAAACACCTCAAAATTCTTTTAAGCACCATAATTGCATCCCATTTGGCTTCACAAAAAATAATAGTGTCATCTGCAAATTGTAAATGAGAGATTTTCAGCTCTTGATGACCAACTGAAGCTCCTCTGATCATCCCCTTTTCTTTGGCTCTCTCTAATAGAACATTTAAACCTTCTGCCACTATATTGAAGAGGAAAGGCGATAGTGGATCTCCTTGTCTTAAACCCTTCTGAGAAGAAAACTCTGTTGTGGGCGACCTATTCACAAGCACTGAAATCCTTGGTGTAGATATACAGGACGTAATCCAACCTACCCATTTTTCACCAAACCCAAAATTCTTCATCATTGACAGCAAAAAACTCCCAGTTCACTGAATCATAGGCCTTCTCAAAATCCAATTTAAGAATGATTCCTTTTTTCTTGGACTTTCTCCATCAATCCACCACTTCGTTTGCAATTAAAACCCCATCAAGGATGCATCTACCGAAAGAAAAGCAGATTGAACTTCTCCTATGAGCTTTGGGAGCACTTGTCTTACCCTTCTAGACAACACGTCATAAATTGAGCTAACCAAGCTTATGGGCCTATATTCACTCAAATCTATTGGGTTCTTCTTTTTAGGGATCAAAATGATGAAAGAGTTGTTTAACCCTTTGGCCAACTTCCCATTACGATGAAACTCTTGGAACAATTGAATGAACTCACCTTTCATTATAGACCAGCACTTTTGAATGCAATACAGATTGAAGCCATCAGGCCCAAGGGCTTTATTCCCATCACAATCTTGAATGGCTGCCCAAATTTCTGCTTCACTAAAATCTGCTTCCAACACTTCCTTTGAATCAACAGAACTAATGGACAAAAAAGACCCTGCCAACTTAGGCCTGCTCTTCCAACTTTCAATAAAAACTCTTCTAAAGTAGTTCACCACTACTTGCTTCACCATACTTGGGTCCTCCACCACAGCACCATTTGCCTGAACTGAATCCAATAAATTTTTCCTCTGCCTATTACTTGCCATCAAGTGAAATAATCTAGTATTTTTATCACCATTTTGTGCCCATGACATTCTAGACTTTTGTAGCCACAACCTGTCTTTACTTCTACTTAGATTCCAAACTTGACTTCTGATCTCCCGTCTTCTATTCACCTCTGATTCCAACAAGGATCTAGATTCAGCCTTCAAGTCCCACTCATGGAGTTCATCTTCAGCTTGTTTGAGTTGATCATCAATATTACCAAAGACCTCCATGTTCCACCTACACAGATATGCTCTCAGTTTTTTGAACTTAGACATGATTCTAAAACTAGCCCATCCCTGAATCTCAGCCTCCTCCCAGACCTTTTCCACATCCTTTTTAAACTGAGAATGGGATGTCCAATCATTAATAAACCGAAAAGGTTTAGGCCCCCAATCGTTTCCATCCTCCATTAGCAAAACTGGACAGTGATCTGAAATGCCTCTGGCTAAACCCCATTGTTTAAATTTATACTTCTCTAGCCAAACAGGATCAAGCAAAAACCTATCAATCCTACTCCACCTCTCATCATCCAATGCATTACACCATGTGAATAATCTTCCATGCATATTCAGATCAATTAACTCCAAGCTATCTATAAAATTATTAAAATCTTTCAATCCCCTATCCCTTCTTGAACATCCATTCCTTTCACTCATAACTCTAATCTCATTAAAATCACCACCCAGACACCAAGGGTTGGGATAAGAGAGTTTAAGATTTATAAGACTCTCTCATAGTTTCCTTCTCTTCAATACATCAGTCGGAGCATAAATATTGCAAATAACACAATGAAATGATTTAGATAAGATACCTGAAAGAAGAATGAAATTCCTGGAACTGCAGCAGTCTATCAACTAAAAAATCTGGGGGTTCCAAATACAAAGGAGACCACCTGCACTTCCCTCTGCACCTACCTCCATAAAACCCATTTCATCCATTGGCCATAAGAACTTTACAAAGTTACCATCAACAGCTTCTCTCTTAGTCTCCTGCAGCATCAAAACATCTACTAATTTTGCCCTCGCCAATGCCTTAATTCTACTCATTTTTTCAGGTCGTCTAAGACCCCTGACATTCCATGATATGAGCTTCATTAAAACCTTCAACACAGCTCCTATCCTCCTTCATTTTTCCAGCAGCTTAATCAGCCTCTCCCCTTCCTTCAACTCTTGCCAAATCTTTTTCCTCCAACTCTATTATTCTGGCCACCACTTCCTCTTCCTTCTCTTCGTAGTTTAGCCCTAAAGCCTTTCCGACCTCAATCGTAGCTCGGGCTTCTTTAAGTAACTTGCTTCTTCTTTGTGAACTACTCCTCTGTGATGCTGATAGGGACGTAGTAGCTGCTATCGCTCGAAGGATCACTCCACTCCTGAGACTGTTACTAAATAGAATCCCCTTCTGTTTTGGATGGCCCCCCCTGCTTCATTCTTTCTTTACTTTGTTCGACTCCTTTCCTCCTCAGATCAGACTTCCTTTTTGATCCAGCATTAACTTTCTAAGATGGGCCCCCCCTTCTCATGGTTGTCTTTCTATGCTGCGTCTTCCCCTACAGCCTTATACTGAGACTGGACTATGCAGTCACTCAAATTGGAATTAACTTCCCATCTTGGCCCATTAGTTATAGGCTAAACTTGGGCTCCATGTAACACAACTTTTAAATTTATTTTGGGCCTGCCACACTCCAACCCAGTTGAACTATTCATAAAACTTGTAGTGCATACCTGATCTTCTATCCCTTGAGCTATCCTACTCTCCACTACCCTTGAGCAGATCGCCTGTAGCACCCTTTCTTTCCCTAGAGCATGCTCAGTTTCTTTTTCTGCTGCTCCAGACATGCAATGATAGCCTCCATCCACTGCTGCTAGTACTCTTTCCACTATGTGAGTTCCATTAGTTGACACCTCATTAATTTTTGCCACATCCTCATCATTGTCCTTCTCTGCAACCAACTCGACTTCACCTTCATCTCCACCTTCAGCACCATTGACAGCTACCTCTGGATGAACACGATTAACTTGTCCCTTGCATTTGGTCAAGTGTTCAACCTCATTGTGCATATTGGATTCCATTACTTCATTTATCTGGCAGCTATACTCACCATTACATTGACAGATACTGACAAAGGGCTCTTCATACACTCGCACTTGATAAGCCCTCTCAGTTCCTAGTAAATTAATAACCGTATTGATGGGCTCCATAACTTTTATAATAATCCTTACTTTGCCAAACATAAAATGTTTACCTCCTACTGTATCTTCATTGTACTGAACTACATCTCCCCATACATTGCCAATGGCTTTGAAGGTTTTGATATTCCAGAGATTGAGAGGTACTCCCACACAAGTGAGCCAGATACATCTATCATGTTCCATTAACTTCCCTTCTTCCCATTCAGATACTTCATCACTCCAGTCATGAATCCACTCCTCCATTTTCACTCTTGCTTCCTTCATCTGTTGGTTGGAGTTGAATGATAGAATTGCCTGCTTTCCTCCCGCTTGTCTAACTACCACATCCTTATCAATCCTCTCATAGATCTCCTTCCTAAAGTCATAGAAGGAGAAAAATGCTTTGAGCTTGACTAGTACACTATCATATAACCACCCATTCCCAGCCTCCACAGCTTTAACAGACACATTTTGTTTTCCATATTCTCCTCTATTTTGTCGTCCAGTTTGAACTACATCCGCATATGACTTACCTTTAATTCCCCTCACAGGTTGGGTGGGGGTTCACTGCCTCTTCTGCACCATACCTCCCTACTTAGTATTTGTTAGCATCTATCTACTTTGATTGGACTTGCTATACTCAACCAACTTTACTCTTAAGGCCCTGTTGTGACACCATAAGCCATCAGCTTTGTGCACTGCCATCTCTGCAACCACCTTGCAATCATACCTAACAAATCCAAATCTTGTTCTTGTTCTTGTTGTTTTCCTCCTTTTCCCTGGTATGAAGACATCCTTCACAACTCCAAACTTACTGAACAGATTAAATAGATCTCTAGAGGTCATGGCCTCTGGTACTTCATCAACGAATAGAGAGACCAAGTCATTCATCCTTGCTCGACCATTTTGCATACCCGTCCTCCGTTTTCTGAGAACTGGATTCCACCCTCCTTCGCTTCCCTCCGAGATAGCCATTGTGATTAGATTTACTTTAGTTGTCCCTCAGTATACACACTTAATGAACACTTTCTCAATATACACATTATAAAAATATAAATTCTCAGTACACATCTTTATATTTCAATAGTATCCTCATTTTCAATTTTTAAACCCTAAGGCTATGTTTGGTTTCAATTTTTGAATCAATTTTTTGAAATTTTTATGAGAAAAATATAAATTAATTTGACAAAAATAAATACCAATTTTTATTTATTTTTTAATTTTTAATTTTTTTTGCCCCTAAAAAGATGAAACCATATTGAAATAAAAAGTTTTTTTTTATTTATTTAATTTTGAAAACATATTCTAAAACTATACCAAACAGAGTCTAATATATATATATATATATTTTCTTCATGCATCCATTCATCTTTTACTATTGTTGCCGCCACTTTCAACCATCCATCGCCACAACCATCGCCATTTCTAGCTCATCCCCTTTCATCCTAGACATCCACAGTCAACATTGAGTGATTCGTGGTGAGAGACTTGTGAGAGTGTATGGTTCATGATGAAAAGTGATCATAGGTAGATAAGAAAAGAGGCGACGAGAGGGGATTACGAATGAGAAAGGTGGCGCTGGTGATAGAGGATGGTTGTGGCATTTTAAAAATAGGGTTTGAGTAGAAGAAGATGATGGAATTATGACATTTTTATTCTAAGACAAAATTATATTAATGAAAATTTTCATTAAATGTATAAATTGAATGGAATCAATGTGTGAAAATAAAATTATCCCTAAAACACTATGTCCATAAGGACAAGACTACTAAACTGCCCATACATTTAAAACCACGCCTTTTGTTCTACCTCAAACTAGGGGTGTTTGCAGTTCAGTTGTGGCCGAAAAATCTCCAATTCGCCATCCGTCCACCTGATTGGCGGGTTAGAAAAAATCAATTCACATCCATCCACCGAATTGACAGATGCAGATTGAGCGGATAGATGCGAATCGGTTTGGCGGTTTAAACTTTTACAAATTTTGAATATAATACAACTTTTTTTTTTTTTTGGATAACAATCAAACTCAACATAACCAAAACATTATTAAGTAAATTGTCAAATACCAAAAATAAATACATATAAGAAAATCATGCATTATCAAAACTATTTCATTACTTTTTTTTATTCAAAAACTATTTAATTTGATTTTTTTTTAAAAATGACAAAATTAAGCTTTATATTTTCCACACAAAAATACCAAATATCGATACTTGTCATTTGATAAAAGGATTTCCAAATTGAAAACACAATAGAATATCTAAACTCTTTTTAATTGAAAACATAAACAGAATATCTAAACAAATTGAAAACATAAAGTTTTACAAATTACTAGATGTGCTCGTGGTTTGGCGATTCAGTTGCGTCCAAAGAAATCTCAAATCCGTCATTCGTCCAAAACTAGGCGGATTGATAAAAATCAATCTGCAACTGTCCACTCGTCATCAAGCATCTGTCCAAAATGCTATAGATCGGTTCGGTTCGATCGGTTTGGGCGGATCGGAATATCCGCTACTCACCCCTACTTCAAACCCCTCTTTCTCTCTCTATCTATGTTTCCCCCAAACCTTTCTCTCTTCTCTCGCCTGTTTTTTGTCTCGACTTCACCTCTACGCCTATCTGAACAGCCGAGAGGTCGATATTGTTGCAGCTAACGACGGTGGCTTCAACGACCACCACAACTACCGAAGACATTCTTCTTCGCCGTCCTTTATGCCTCCTTTGGCTTCACCGCTGTCATCGGCATCTCGGCACTAGATCATCAGCCTTAGCTTTGCTTAGAACAGCATCTCCAAATCTACACTTCTACTTTGTAGATCTATATTCGAGCTTTGGCAGTATCTTCATGCTCACCTCTATCTCGGCTAATGCCATCAACCGGCTCTCCTTCGTCGGCTCGTTGGCTGTATCCGCCAGCAAACTGTTAATATAGTGGTCAGACATGTTGAATATTGAGGGAAAGTGAAGAAGTCGGCAAAAAGCCAAGTGAAGCCATTGTTGGGCTTTTGGATTGCTTGTGAGCCTCTAGATGGCATTGTCTCTCTCTCTCTCTCTCTCTCTCTATTTACAATTTTTTTGTTTTTTTGTTTTTTTGTTGATAGTTGTTGATCTTTTGTTATTGTTGTTGTTGATAAATATTGTTGGTGATGATGAAACAAATTTGTAATACCATTAAACAGATCTTCAATGTTTATTTATTTGTTTTTTTGTAGTTATTGATAAAGATAATAATGAAATAAATTGTAACAGATATGGCGAGAGATAGAGAGAGTCAGAGAGATTTTAACAGATAAAGAAAAACTGAACAGATAGGTTTGGATTGGCTTGGTATTGTAATAGATAGGATGGTTGTGGTTGTGTTGTTGTTATTGATAATGATGATGATGATAATAAGGACTATGACTATGATGATCAAAATGAAAGAGATAATTTTTTATTTTTGTGTTTAACAGATAAGGATGAGAGAAATAGATAATAATAAAATATGTTAAAAATTTGGGGTACTTACCAATTAGTCCTATTAACTAGACTTATTTACCTACAGGTCCTAACTAATAAATTTAACACTATAAAAATAAAATATTGATAAATTTATCACTAAAAATTTATTCATAAAAACAAAGAGACTGATAAATTTATCACTATAAATTTATTCATAAAAAAAAAGACTGATAAATTTATCTTTATCACTTAATAAATTTATCAAATAGGACTTAATGGGTAATAAGTCTCCAAAGTAGGACCTATTAGGTAATAAGTCTCCAAAGTAGGACCTATTGGTAGTTTACCCTAAAAATTTGAACAGATAAAAAAGTTAAATAGATAAAAAAAAAATTAAACAGATAAAAAATTGAATAAATAAGTGAAAAAATTAAATAGATAATAAAATTTGGACAAATATTTGAATAGATAAGGGGAAAATTTTTGAACAAATAGAAAAATTTTGAACAGATATTCAACATAAGTCAGTAGATAAAAACAGTCAACAAATAAATTAATAGGTAAAATTAAAAACAAAATATCCTTCAAAACTAACAAAATGACATTCAACCAAACTATTTCACAAATGATAAACTTAATACTTTATACTCTTCTTAAATTAGATTTTTCAACAACTTTCTCTAATAAAAAACTATACATAATCTGATGATAAAACAATTAATAACCAACTCCATGAAAATAATCATAAATAAATAAAATAATGATCAGGGTAAATAAAAGGCGAAGTCAAAGCTAGACAATCTCTTTCTGTTAGCCTCAACAATATGTCGGACTACTTTCCCGAAGAGGTATTGATCGAAATTCTCTCCAGATTACCCGTAAAATCTTTGCTTCGATTCACTTGTGTGTCGAAACCATGGCGATCTCTCATCACCAGCCCTAGTTTTGTCAACACCCACCTCAACAAGTCCACCAACAACACTCTCACTCACTTGCTCCTACTCAGATACACTTGTCTCAATCCCAATCAAGAACACTACTCATTGCGTTTCGACAACAAAACCTTCAACCGCTACGCCCAATTCACTTCTCCATTCAAAACCCAATTCTATTTCAGGGTTGTTGGTACTTGTAATGGCTTGGTTTGTCTCTCCGACGATCGGTTTGGTGACAAACACAATATAATCCTTTGGAACCCCATGATTCGCAGGTATGTGGCCCTTCCAAAACCCAGTCTTTCTCTCGATTCCTATATTCCTTACATGTCTGTTCTAGGGTTTGGCTTCGATTTGCGAACCAATGACTATAAGGTAGTTAGAATTTCTCACTTTGAGAGGCGAAAAAATGCAATTCCTCTTCCTAAAGTTGAGGTTTACTCGCTTAAAACCGGTTCTTGGAAAGCCCTGACTTGTGGTGTTCCTTCATATAATATGGTTGAGTATTTCTGGGAACATGTTTTTCTGAATGGTTTTGCACATTGGATTGCATACAAGCGAGTTGGGGATGGTAAATTCCATAATGTGATTTTATCATTTGGTTTTGGTGATGAATTGTTCCATGAGATTGAGCTCCCGGAAGCAGTGGCTCCTACTTTCCCGTTGCAATTGGGAGTTCATTTAGTTGGGACTATGATCGCGGTGAGTTTTATTGATAATAGTGCAAACCATAAATGTGTTTCCATATGGGTGATGAAAGACTATGGTGTTGTGGAGTCGTGGACGAAGCAATATAATGTTGACTTTTAGGGAGGTTTAACGTTGGTGTTTGGTTTTAGGGAGAGTGGCGAATTGCTTATGGGGACTAGAGGTGGAGGTATGGTTTCGTATCAGCCTGAGAGCAAGCGCATTGAGAAACATGGATTGCGTGGTGTCAAAGGCTCATTTTATGCCAGTCCCTATGTGGAGAGCCTTGTTTTGCTCGATGGATCAAATGGGGACTTGCAGGGGAAGGTGAACACTGATCCTGTTTTGCCTAAAGTTACAAATGAGGAAGAAGTAGATGAGAGCACACTCGAAATAGCCTTGAAGAGGAATTTTCTTTTGCAGCTTCTTATATAACTGGTAGCCTGTTGGAGTTCCTACTTCGGAATTAGGATCAATCTAGTTTTTGGGCCATAGACATGTAAGTATTGGTAGTAGTAAGCTGCATAATCTGACTATCTCTTCTCTGAATAGATTAGTAATCCTAGTCTCTGTCTTTGACACCAGTGAATAGTATCTTAGGTTTTGATACACAGTGGAGTGTTTTGACAAATAGATGGCTAATGTCCTTTTTGCTTACTAGTTACATATTAAACAAAGAGAGCCCTTTTCCAATGAAGGTTTGATGAACTTGCTTGATATTTTCTCTTGCCATGCTGTCTTCTAGGTATGTTTTAGGTGTTATATTATCCTTTTGCTTTCATACGTATTATTTCTCACTATTTTTCATGTATATGTTTATGAATGAGTTTACTTGTCAAAAGGTACATCTCCTCATGTACTTTTGAATGAATTTTATATGGAGGAAAGTTGCTTGATAAGCCAATCAATGATCTCGAAGATAAATTCTGATGTTTTCATATAAACACAATTGATGAATGCATTTTACCCCATATATGACTTAGTTTAACTCTTTGTTTTCAGAGAATTCCTTAACTTGCATCAAAATACTTGTCTGTTTCAGACTTATTAGGAGCCATATGTTCTTTGTAAATGACGAAAGGTCCATTAGAATATTTGAGGAGATATAAAATTTGTCTAGTGCACACTATTTTAGCATACCAATCCACTGAAGCTGTATGATACCTTATGGGAGATTGATATTGTTACCATTAAATCCATTTTTGAAAAAGCGTGTATTTTCTGAAAGTAAACTTCAGGGAACTAGCTCATCAATTCTAATTGTTTATTGGTTTCTTGGTTTCTTGGGTGTCCAATAAAGGAAATTTTTGTTTGGTCTGATGTGTTTGTTGTAGTTAGAATTTGCATGCCATTGGGTCGGCATTTCCTAAAAAAAATTAGAAGACTCTAAATTGTTTATATCAAAACTTCGAAATAAATAAATAGTTGTTAGAAAAACAATCAGGCCCAGTCAGTTGCTATAGAAAGATAATTGATGTGAATTAGATCTCATAGAAAATATGACAGTAGAATTTCAATTTAGAGACAAGCAAAGGCTCTTACAATTTGACTTCTTCGGGAATTACCAAAACTGTTTTGTATTGATTTATTTTTACTTTAGGTCTGGCAGAGTGTTTTGTTTTTGAACAGAAAAAAAAAAAAAAAAAATAGCACAAACATATATCAAATTGTAATTATTCGCAGGATATGTGTGAGTTCCTTCGCATGATATCAAATTGTATAATTAGATGTGATGACGCCCAACCTTGCCTGTTTGCTACTACTGTGAACTTTGTGCTTTTTAACATTCAGTTATAATGCACTATTATTGCTAATGAGAAATAGAATACATTTGTTTTGCACTTTTCTAAAACTTTACCATTTATTCTCAATTGCCAAGTAAAAGCATAGGTTTCATGTGTTATGATATTGTTGCTGTAATAATACAGAATATGTTGCAAGTTTTATTTGGTTGCAAACTGACAATATTTGATTCCTTATGGGTTGTTCATCTTTATGAAATTGTTTTTTTATTCTCACTTTTAAATAAATTTCTAGTCAATTATAAAGTATAATTTTGAAAAAGGGGATTATTTTGCAATTATTTATTTATTTTTTGATAATCACACTCCAAATTTTGTGATTTAGTGACCATAAAATATGTAAATGAATGCAAGTTGCACTTTCCCTTGAAAATTTGAAAAAAATTATGTCTCAGTTGTAAAATTTTTACACTTTATTAGAAGGTTAAGACTTCAATTCTTTCTCTGTGTATGAGTTTGTTCTCTTAGTAAAATGAGTCCATTTATGTAATTGTGATTTATATTGTATATGTCTTCATTGTAATTGAGAGATACATTGTGTTGATATTTTTTTGGGAAAAGGCTTAACATTTTGGAACTTTTAAATTTGAAAAAAATAAAAATAAAAAAACGTACTAATAATGTGGGACAATAAGTAGATAATGATTTTTTTATCATCATTTTATATCACTTAATATGTAAATATTAAAAAAAGGGGAATTATGAAGAAAAAAAGAATTTAGGTTTGATTATTGTAACAAAATAAATTATGAGTTTTTAATTTTAATAAATTAAATTATAAAATTTTGATTTATTTTCAATCTAAATTATTTGTTTATTTAAAATTGACAGGAAAAAATATTTAATTATTAAACTCAAAATAAATGTAAATGAAATGTCTAAATATATTTTTTTGTTGAGTTTAATAATTAAAATATTATTTTTTCATTAATTTTACTTGGGGGATGTTTGGGTAGAAACTTTTAGCTTTTTTGGTTAAAATAGCCACAAAAAATAAAGGGAGATTTACCAATAAATCCCAAATTTTGAACTTATGAACCAATTGGTCCCATTTTTATTCTACTAAACCGTTTAGTCCCATTCAATTGTGAGGGACGTAATTACCCTCGTGCATAATTAGTAAACAGATGTGTGGTGTGTTGCATGTGATACATTGTGAGGGTGTCACACAATGACAAAGCGCTGTAAGGAGTTTTTATTTTGGGATGGGTTGGTGTGTTTGGGGGTTCACACAGGCAGATACACAAACATTCACAACACACACTCAATACCACACCAACATCGACAGAGCCAAATATCACCCTCGCCAAACTCCGACATCCCCGTCGTCTCCAAACTCTCTGCCGCCGTGACCTGGGTGGCTAACAACATCCTCCCCTTCTACCCCACCGGTCCAGCGCTTGAGGAGGAGGAGGAAGATAGTCTTCTTCCGGATCTTCAACGACCCGGATTGAAACTTCATCGGTTGGGTTTTGGGGGTTCTGGGTTTCCTCCGGAACATCGATCTGGAGATTGAAATCTGGAATTTGCAGAGTCTCACCGGGTTGAGGAACGAGATCGGCTCGGCAAACCGGACAAGTCACATGAGAATTGAGCCAAGCATCGATGCATTCGGGGTGAAACACATGGTCGCATTTGGGGATCAATCTGAGATTCTCAATGTCTTCGAATTCATTGAGACAAACAGCGCACTCAAGTGCACCTTTTCCGATCTTCAGACCCGTCACCACCGAATACATGAAAGTTGGGAATGTCCCGATCACCGCCGGGTCATTCTCTTTATAAGCACAGATGGCTTATACACTCACACACTGATACACGCAGATGGCATCTCAAACACACTAATACACGCAGACATACTGTTAAACACACTCTCAAACACACTGATGTGTCTGGGAAGCCCTCTCAAACACACTGATACACGCAGACACACAGATGGCTTCAACACACTCACACACTGTTACACACTGTTACATACTGTTACACGCACACACACACACTGTTATACGCACACACACACACTGTTATACGCACACACACTGTTACACACAGTCCACATTATACCAAGGACACTCTCGTCCGCGAAGTTAAACAAAAATGGAAAAAAAAAAACAAAAAGGATCAAATCAACCCACCAATAGGACTAATTGGTATAATAGAATAAAAGTGGGACTATTTGGTATAACAGTTTGTAAAGTAGGATTTATTGGTAAATAATCCAAAAATAAAATAAGTTTTTTAGGCTAATAAGATAAAATATTACATCTAACCCATAATCATTATATTATTTCTCTCACAAAAAAGTCAAAAAAGCCAAAAGCGCTTCCCCAATGAGTCTTTTTAGTTCCAGGCTAAAATAGCCAAAAAGTCAACCCACTTGCCAAACAAACCTTAGCCAAAAACTAAAATAATCTACTAAAATAGCAACTTTTCAAACATCCACTTAGTTTACATTGAAAATAAATTAAAAGATTATGATTTGAAATTATAAAATTAAAACTTAGGGTTTGTTGTCAAACCTTTTTTTTTTTTTTTCATTGTAATTTTCCTTATAAAAATAAAAAGGAGACTTATTTATAAGTCCTTTTTTTAGACACTTATGGTAGGCTAAGTCTTATATAATTTCTTATAGAATCTCAAGTCCTATTTAGATAGGAATGTATTCCACAAGATCCTACATAAACGTAACGTGACGTGACGTGACACTTACATAAACGTAACATTACGTGACACTTATATAAACGTAACGTGACACTTGCATAAACGTAACGTGACACCTACATAAACGTAACGTAACGTGTCACGTTACGTTTCGCAAACTTAATGAGTTTTTATTTTTTTAAATTGAATGTGAAAATGTTGCTGGTTTATATTGGTGTCACGTTACGTTTCATATAAATATGATCTATGATAACATTCAATTTCCTATATATAGGAAATTGAATGTTGCCATAAATCATAGGTGTCACATTACGTTTATGTAGGTGTCACGTTACATTACGTTTATGTAAATATGATCTATGGTAACATTCAATTTTCTAGGAAATTGAATGTTACCATAGATCATAGGTGTCACGTTACGTTTATGTAGGTGTCACGTTACGTTACGTTACGTTTATGTAGATATGATCTATGGTAACATGTAATTTCCTATATAGAAATTGCATGTTACCATAGATCATAGGTGTTACGTTACGTTTATGTAGGTGTCACGTTACGTTACGTTTATATAGATATGATCTATGGTAACATTCAATTTTCTATATATTATTTTTACTATTATTTATGATATTAACAACTAATGTTGAGGATATATGTGTCAACAAACTTCCCACAGGACTTATGGGAATATAAGTTTTTTAGTAGGACCATATGTAGCATAAGTCTCCCTAATAGGACTTATAAATAATTTTCTCAAAATAAAAAGTACCTTCGTATATAAAATGATGAAAAAAGGAAAAATAACATATCAGTGTACATTTTAAAAATAATTATAAATTCATAGTAAATTTTACAATAATTAAACTCATAGATTTTTTTGATAAATCTGTAATTTTTTTATTTTTTATTTTGAAAAGTAAGACTAATTCATAATTTTCAAAAAAAAAAAAAAAAAAAAAAAAACTAAAAAGCAATCCTCCTATAACCATATGCCACGTGGCGAGCCGCTGTTGAAGTCATGCCCTTTCCCCTCTCAATGAGACGTCGTTGAAGAACTGTAAAACAACCCTAAAATCAAACCCTCTCTCTCTCTCTCTCTCTACAATGTTGGACTACCTACCTAACAAGGTACTGATTGAAATCCTCTCAAGACTCCCAGTGATCTCGCTCCTCCGATTCAGGTGCGTATGCAAATCATGGCGCTCTCTCGTCTCCACCCCCTCTTTCATCACTTCCCACCTCAATCACTCCACCACCACCTTCAACTTGATTCTTCTTCGCCACTACTCTCACCGCAAAGAGCGCTTCTCACTCCACTTCAACAACCAAACTTTCCCCCAAATTCCTAGACCTCAAATGCCCATCTTCGACTCGCTTCAAATACTACTTCAGAATTGTTGGGTCCTGTAATGGGTTGCTCTGTCTCACCGACGATTGCTTCGGTTACACCAATACCATCATTCTCTGGAACCCTTCGATTCACCGCTCTCTCACCCTTCCTGTGCCCCGTGTTACCTCTGAATCAACTTCCCCTTTTATGTGTGTTCATGGGTTTGGCCTTGATTTGATTAAAAATGACTTCAAGGTTGTCAGGATTTCCTATTTGGGATCAGAAAATGGGTTTAAGGTTCCTCCTCAAGTCGAAATTTATGCCCTCGGTGATCATTCTTGGAGGGATTTTGATGGTGTTGTGCCGCGTTTTGGCATGGTTAATTACTTTTGGTCACAAGCTTGTTTGAATGGAAAGGTTCATTGGGTTTCTTACAAGCTTATTGACCCAGTCACTTGTGGTTGTTTTGTTCTGTTTTTTGATTTGGTTAATGAAGTCTTTGGGGAGATTGAGTTGCCACTGAGTCTGGTTCATCAGTTTCCTAGGAACATGTTGACTGCTATAGTGGGTGAATCGCTTTCAGTGCTACAGTATGGTTTGCCGATATACAGTAGTTGTACGGTGTGGGTTATGAAGGAATATGGGGTGGTGGGGTCTTGGAGTAAGCAATATACAATTGATCTTGATGGAAGATTGGTGTTGACGCTTGGCTTGAGAAAGAATAGTGAAATGCTGTTGGGAATGGGTAGAGAGCTGGTCTCATATGACTTTGAGTGCCAAGAAATCACAAACCTTGGAGTCCGTGGCAGCAAAGATGCGTTTTGGGTGGATAATTACATGGAGAGCCTAGTTTTACTGGAGGAAGGAACTCAAGTTGTGGATGGCTGCTCGACAAATTCTTCTGATGCAGTTAATAGTGAGGGAGAACCAGCTTTGCCAGAGGAAGATGATGGACCTGAGGAGAGTCTAGTTGAACAACGTGCATACTTCATGCAAACAGTTATGCTTGATACGTTTGAAGCTTGTCTTTAGGTTCACTGAATACCTTCTTCTAGTTAAATGCATGCTATTAACGTTCCTCAGGACCTCTTTTGGATGCTAATATCTTGATTTTGGTGTGGCTTGTTGCCCTTGTTGACTGTTTAGTTCATTACTTTATTATGGTATTTTGTTCTTTTGATGGAATAGAATTTGCACATTTCTAAATAGATGGTGTTATTGCATTGTTTGCTTGAACTGTGCTAGTGGTAGTTGGTTTCAAGTGGAGTAATTAGGATTTCTCTAGGCAATGGGCTGCAAAGGTTGTGTTCTGTGTTTTTGGTGACTAATTTATTTGAACCAAATGAACATCTAATGATTACTTGATTTAATGAATCCTTTTTCAAGATAATGTGCCAGCTGTTGGGGAAGTTTAATTTCTTAGAATTTTGCTAAGAATATGGTATGAATACTGAATGATAATCATTTCGGTAATGGATGACATATCATACTAGATGAACCAGTGGTGCTTGACCTCAACTATAGTTCATGAATTTACCTTTTCTGTATGCATGGTATGAATACTGAATGATAATCATTTTCGGTAACGGATGACATATCATACTAGATGAACCAATGGTGCTTAATCTCAACTATAGTTCATGAATTTACCTTTTCTGTATGCAACTTCTCATAAAGTTTGTGTGTTGTGTTTACTAACAGTTGAGATATCAAGATCATTTTGGGTAATTTTTAACATTGATTTGTGAAGAATTATCTAGTTAGAAATGTTAATGTAAGAATTTTTGAGGCACTTTTATTTAGTTAAAGTGACAGACGGAGCATCCACACTGCCTTCTCCTCTAGTGCACAACTTATTTTGTTTTTCCTAATCTCTGTGTCAACATAACGTCAACGGAAAGCTAAAAAAACAGAAAAAAAAAGGTAGGTCTGTGTGACAATTATTGTGTGTAAACGATGAGTACTAATAATGCTATATTGGACTTAACAGAGTGGGGTGGTGGTGTGAACGTGATAGGAGGGAAAATTTGAGACCCAATTGTTGAATGGGAAACTGCTCAAATACATCCAATTGTTGTTGATTCCAAAACCATTGAATTAATTTTAGATTCCAAAACCATTGAATTAAATTAAGATTCCAAAGCCAAAATAATAATAGTAGGTATAAGGATAGTAGTGCAGCAAGTGTCAAAATTTTATGAATGTGATTACATATTAGCTCAGACTTACCTGGGAACATTTTCAACTCTTTATTTGCTCACTTTTTACAAATACATTGGGGTGCAGGTCTTTTCTATGTAGAAAAACACCACAAAAGGTGCACCCAACAAAGATTCTCACCTCTTTTTGTAATTGTTTGCTCCACCTCTCACTGATTTGTAGTTTCTTCATTTATTTATTTATTAGGATCTCATTCCCTTGTACAATTAATGAGTTAAACTGTAGCTAAGCTTGCAGTTTCTCATACTCAACCTTGTTACCTTATTCTAATTAGATATATGATGGTAGGTGGATTTATGATATATCAACTATGGACTTTGGCTTAATAGTTATGTAGCACCACTTTGTAGTGTGAGATTGCGGGTTTAAATCCTATGTAGAAAAGTTTGATAACCTTTGATTATTTATTTTTCATTGTGATGGTTGTATTGAGTGAATGTTGGGTTTGGTGAATTCTTTCTAGTGATTGTCGGGTTGGGTTAGGTGGTTTCTTGCTATGATTGTTGGGTTTGTAGATATGCTTTATTAGACTATAATTGTCTAATTTGATGTAATTATTCTCATTTTTGTACTTAATTTCTTATTGATTGGAAGAAGAAAAAAAAATTAAGACATCACGAATGCACATGACATCAGACAAATATATTCATGGCAATAGTTTCACAAGATGATATATATATACACATATCAAGAAAAGTGTAACAACCTAATATTATAGCCTTATATGGCAATGTTTCTAATGTAAATTGGAATCATATGACTTATCATCTTCAAAAAACAAAATGAAAACACAAAATAAAAAATATAATAATAATAAGTAAATAAAAACCGTAAAAAATTAATCAATTTGCAAAAATTTGCTTGTAGAAATCTCTTTTCTTTACCTTGGTCCAGATAGAGCTAATGGAGACAATAGAGTACAACCAGCACCAATGGCATCCTCTTCGTGATCAGCATCTGGAATTGTTCTTTGTATCACAAGATTTATGAAGTTATAATCCAAGTTGTTTTCATCAAAAGAACCCTCCAAGACCTTAACCACCATTGACATGGAAGGCCTTTTGGAAAAATCACTTTGTAGACACCATACAGCAACCCTCATCATCTCTACGACTTCTGTACCATGTAACTGCATTTCATCATTGCCTTTATCAATGATATCAATCAGTCGTTCCTCCTCTACTTTCCTTTTAAATAGACTTAGTAAATGCATATCTTTCTCAGGTTGAGATTTATCTACATTTTTGCTCCCACACAACATTTCCAAGACCACAACACCAAAACTATAGACATCTACTTTCTCAGTGGTAATTGAGTTCAACCATTTGGGAGCCAAATAGCTAGGTGTTTCCTTCATCATTGTTGCAACTTGGCTTTGGTCTCTATCAATTAGTTTTGACAATCCAAAATTAGAAATTTTCGCATTGAAGTATTCATCTAAGGGGATGTTTTGGGGTTTGATATTGAAGTGAAATATTTTATGCCTACATTCCTCATGGAGATAGGTTAGTCCCTTGGCTATATCCATGATGATCTTCCTTCTAGATTGCCACCCAAGAGTGAGCTCTTAGTGCCTTTCAAAGATCTATGTATCCAAGGATCCATTGGACATGTACTCATAAACTAGAAGCCGATTTGATTTTTCAGCACAAAATCTATGTAATCTCACGAAATTGAAATGGTGAATGTTGCCTATTGTCTCAACTTCAACTAAGAATGACTTCTTAACTTGATCAAAACCATTGAGACGCTTCACTAATACGTTGGTTCCATTGCTTAATATATCTTGAAACACTAACCCAAATCCTCCTTCCCCGAGCTTATTATCGAAATTGCTTGTCATGGCTCTCAATTCTTTACAAGAGAATCTAGGATGCAGCCTTGGTACTTGATCGATAAAGAACTCATCAGGTCCCTCAGATTCTCCTTTGTTTTTGAAAATGAAAATGCAGGCGGCAACCATAAAACATACACCAAACAAAGCTCCGAGACCGGATCCCAATATGACTGTGATGTTTGTTGATTTCTTTGGAGGAGAATTTGTTGATGAAGGAATTGGAGATTTTTGCAGTTTAAGAAATATGACGACTCTATCATCCCCTCCCTCCTTATTTATAAGAGAATAGACTTCAGATAGCAATAAACAACCTTTCTTTGAATGATTCTCCCAATCATGTGCAAACAAAGGGGCTTTGCATGAACAGTTTTTCAAGCAACTCTTTTTGCAATCCTCTAACTCTGATTTCTCATCAATGTAGTAATTGCTTCCATTTTTGTATTTCATGTTGAAGTAAAAGTAACTAATATTCTTAAGCTCCAAAAGGATCTGATATTGAGAATGGTTGCAAGAAATGGGTGTAACAAGGGAACATCCAAGATTGGATTGCCTAGAATTTATTTGCATGGAAGTGTTGCTAGTGGCGGTTTCCTCAAGACAACCACACTGTCTGTTTGGTGAATAGATGCCGTAATTGCCACATGCCATGGGATACCCACAGTCACCAATATCTGATGTCAGCACATCTGCCACAACATTCCAATTCAATCCTCTCCACTCATAAACCTTCAAATGCCATCAGGTTCCAACCTGGTGAACTGAGCTAACAATGAAACTGCAAGATAAATTTTAAATAGACCAAGGGTGGATTGGATTCTACATAAGCCACCATATTGTAATACTGAACTATAAGTGAATACAAACCTTGAGTCCAGTTAGATGCAAATGTGCTGGCAGTCAGATTTTGGCCATTAACCAACGTCTGCCCAACAAATAAGGAGTCTATTGGGTGATCAAATGATTGCCAAACCATTGCATTGTTTTGATCAAAGAGGACCAGGTTTCCATCTTCAGTCAAGTTTAAGCCTGAGACAGAGTACTTTCCTCCTCCTCCTCCTCCTCCTCCTCCTCCTGTGTTTCTAGACCAGATGGAAGTACCATCAGCATCTGCCAAGATCAAGTCTCCATCCAGAGTGAGTTTCAAGGTTGAGGTAAGTTTCATAGGATGGTTTGGATTAGTGGACCAAACTACTTGCGGGGCGGTAATTGTCATGGATTTCTGTTCGGGGGGGCATCTGCTTGGATGAGCACACCAAGGATGCAGGCAGTGTATGCAAAATCGCAGCAGAAGTTGAGAGAAAAACGCTTTCGAAAGCCTCCTCTTCGAATAAGTGTAACGCCCCAAAAATCAGGAACATCAGATAATATATTAACCATTAAATACAAGGTTTTTCTAAGGTTATGAGAATAGGATACGTCACGAATGAGTCTTTTGGCCAATGACCAAGCAAGATCCCAAGAAGGTCGGAGGAGTCAAAATAGCCTCCCTTCTAAGTCCAACCACCTTAGATAGCAAAGCTACCTTTTTGACAGATCTTGACAATGTATTAACACAAGGCCTACATGAATTGACGGAATATAAGGATAGGTTACAATGTTATATATATATACAAATTACAAAATCATGTCTTAAATACAATATGGAATCTATCACTTACAATCGCAAACACATTTAACATAACTAGTTCTTAACTCTCATAAGATAGCCATACGTCCTCATATGCTTCAGCTTTGCCTTCGACCAGTCTAATAATCTTCAATACCTGGCATGAAACGCCATGAACTTTGAATGCTTAGTAAACGCACACACACACCCCATCCTTTCTTCCCAATCCAATACACCATCATATTTATAGTAAGCAAGTAGTGAAGCATGATATTCAAGTCAATAATAGCAATTTCAATAATAGAGGAAAGGAACATGTCATTCAAATAGATAACAAGGTTATAATGTTTGTGATTAGTATTCTAGAAATCCCCTAAAGAGATTTCATTCTCCCAACCACAAGAATTGGACAGCAGATTATTCAGAACTCCCCCTTTTGCTACTTTGTTACAAAACTAACCTCAGATGCCTACCAACGGTTATATACCGTGTAGCGCCAACTGCAGGGCCTCAAAAGGGACAGCGAAAAGAAAAAGGTTTTATCTCTTGAATCCAACCTTATCCTTCCAAAAAGTTTTATCCTCCTGAATGTCCCATCCGGACCCAACCTTATCTCACCAATCAAACCATCATAAAGAGTCCGAATACGTCTGTTCCATTCTAGGGTTTACGCGACAACTGCTTGCGCAATACTTAACCTTTAATTAGGGAGCACGTCCCATCAATCCATACATAACACATTATCATCTCTTCAATATTCAAGTGATCGAAAACCCAATACCACCCAAATTAAGTTTCCCGTTTGGATCAATGTTTTAAGTCAAGTTAGAACAAACTTAACAAGTTGGTAATATCCACATAAGCATGAGCATCATTAAAATGAAGAAGATAAGGAACATAACCATAACACATGCAATATCATACCAAGACATGATCATAAACTAATAAGCATGAACACAAGAGTATAAAACACCCATGCAAAACTAAATTTCCAGATTCAGTACCATTTAAAGATTAAAATCAAAAAGGCTATTTTAGATTTTTACCGAACTCGGCCTTCCTATGGTTCATAGAGAATTTAATTTAGTTTTCAGAACATGTTTCGGAAATGTGATAGCTTTTCTAGATTTTTAGTTATTTAAGAAATGTTTCAGCGCTGTCCAGATTCGTTGACCGTTACAAAAATTGGAGTTTCTCACAAATCGCTCACTCGTTTTCAATGAAACTAATTTTATTTGAAAGATAACTCCTTAAGGAAGATTTTTACATAAAATGGAGGTCTAGAAGATGTTTCTACATTTTTCTAGAAATTTCGAAAGTTGGATGAAAAACAGATTTTTCTGGCACAGTTCTTAAAAATAGAAATTTGGTGAGAAAAGAGGTCAACTAGGAGAGATTTTCCACTTATCTTGTGATGAAAACTTGCTAAATAATATGTATTAAACTCAGAAATTTAAGGTGAAGGTGTGCCTTTAGAAATTTTGAGAGTTTGATATGGAAAAAAGTAGTCTTATATCGATTAAGAGAAATACAAGAAGGGTAGAATCAAGGCTCAACTCCTTTCATTTTTAACATGGGAATACTATCAAACCACATTTGAAATGAATGTTTAAAACTTCTAAGAGCATGCATTTGAAAAAGGAAAATAAAAAAGAGAGTTGTGTTGTGGCTTATTTAATTGCCTAATGAAATGTTGCACAATTTCTTCTCTTTTCCTCTCCTCTACTACCAAAGTTCACTCTCTTCCTCTTCTTTCTTTCTCTCAACTGAATGTGTAGGTGTGTGAGTGTATGAGATGTGTAACATGTGGAGGGTGGTGGTGTTTTTATAATAAAATTGGTGTAAAAGGTCCAAAATGCCCATTGGTTGGAATGGAATGGAATTGAGATGTATTTAGTTGGAATGTAATGGAATGAAGGATCATTAGGGAGCCTAATCATGTATTAAGGCATGATCTAGTTAGGTTTAGGGCTAATTTAAATACCTTCTAGTTAGAAGTACACACATATATAAAGCAAATCTTTATAGGTACCAAAGTCATTATTGCTCCAAGATTTCAAGGGATTTGTTATTATAGCCTAGGAGGTATGATGGCTAGCCATGTGATGGTGAATTGATGGACTTGTTTTATATATATATATATATATTTTGTGTACAAATCTTGGAAATTGTAAAATATAATGTTAAAAAAAGATTTTAGGGTACAAGTGTATATAAATATATAATGGTACTTGTTTGGGGTCAATTGGTGATTTAATAAAAATGTGAGGGCTTGGGCTCAATTAAG
Source organism: Camellia granthamiana (assembly GCA_036172215.1). NCBI lineage: Eukaryota > Viridiplantae > Streptophyta > Magnoliopsida > Ericales > Theaceae > Camellia > Camellia granthamiana. The sequence goes on from CM069911.1 coordinate 53,930,465, forward strand.
TATCTATTTCAAGTGTAGAGTTAATAAATTAATATTAGGAAAAATAATTCGGTTTGTATTATCTTGCTATGAATTTAAAGGTAAATAACCGAATGAAGACTGTGAAAATCGGAAGTTAAGGTTTAGTGTGATTAATCTAAATTTGAGAGTTAAATAATTAATATTAGAGTGTTAGAAATGATTTCTAAGCTTCCAGGGTCGATTAGGGTTTGTATGGGTTCGTCCGTGATGCGTTTTCGGTTCTAGGGTTTAATTTGCGAACAAACAATCAATGAATTAAGGGTTTTATTATAATAACTCAAAATTTAGGGACCTAATAAGGTTTACAAAAGTTAGGGGTCTCACAATAAGAATGGGTTTCCATACAAATCCCGAAGCATTCAGAGCTGGTCGGGGTTTGTTAATGGTCCATAAACTGGATAAGGTGGCAATTGGATTATCCACGAGCTAGGCATTTACTTTTATTATTAATGTTGTGTTTGGTTGCGGGATTTGGGAATGAATTTAGAAAAACAAAGGAAAAATGTGTGAAACTATGTGAAATGTAGTTATATTTTATTTACATTTCACCTACCTTTTCTCTTTCTATTTTCAAATTCTTTCTTAATTCCCCCAACCAAATACAGTGTGAGGAATAGATGAGAGACGTTAAAATTAGAAGAACAGTGCAACACAAACTCCTCGGTTGATCCATTAATGCATAAAAACACAGAAAGCCAGACCATCTTACTTGGGGCAATCAGATTGAAGAGGCGCTAAATAGGGACCTCCTTCCATGTGTTGTTGGAACATATATAGGGTTAATTATACCAAGTTCCTCCTCAATTATTTGAATATCATTCTGACTCTCCTCAACTATGAAAATTGTGAAAATACGCTTCTTTTGAAGTTGGTTTGAAATGATGAAAGTGATACATTTTTATAATTGAAGGGGTTAAACTGTATGGTTTTTGTGACGACCCCAACGCGTATACTATTTTTATATATTATTTGTGTGAGTTTAATTGCATGATTATATGTTAATTGATGTGCATATTTGTTAATTCATGGAATATCTATTTAATTGCCGACATAGAATCAAAAATTGAAAACCCAAATGAATTCAGAAACCAAAATTGACTAGACTGACAAGCTAATTAGAATATTTAGAATCATATGGTAAGTTTGATTAAAATTTGATTCAGATCAAAATGATTAATTAGCCTTAATCACCCTTGATTAGCTTAATATAAGCAACATGTATAAATATGCCATATAAGCTTAGTGAGCTCATATTTATCACTCTTGGCTGAGATTAAGTGAGAAAGAGAGAGAACTCAAACCTTAGAGCGAGAAGGAGACATGTAGAGAATTGGAAGAGGATTGAAGAATTGAGCTAATTGACACTTGAATTCATTATTAGGTATGATCTCAACCATAATTCTTGCAAATAATCTAAGTAAGAGTTGAATTCAACAAGTTGTAGGATCATTTACATGTAATTGAGTAGGATAAGCTAGGATTTCCAAGAATTGAATCATCAAGAGCATGATTGAGTACATGCATGCATAAATTTTCATCTTTGAGGTTGAATTTCATCAAAGCTACCACATGAACTTGAAGGTTTTCCACTGGTTTCATGCATTTTATGCCATTTTGTTATGTTTTGAAAAGAAAAGAATCCAATTCAAAAACATGCATGGCTTGTAGCTTAAAGTTTTAAGTTTGAATTTGAGAATTGGACCATGATTTTGAGTAATTGGTTTCAAATTGGGAGTGTTTTCATGTTATACATTGTTTTTCCATGTTTTTGTAAAAACCATGCAAGGTTTGAACTTTTGAATCCATGTTTTTAGCTTCAAACACAAATTTGGAAATTCCAGAATTCGAGCAGTTTGCTCGAGCGATGGAATTGTTGCTCGAGCACACATTTCAAGCTCCTAGTATTTTTGCAGACAACTACACAATGGCTTGAACAACCAAGTGCGCGCTCGAGCGAACCCTGTTTTTACACTACACATGGCTCGAGCGACAAATAGTTGGCTCAAGCCTAGATTTTGAGTATTCAGTACTTTTGCAGAGCTTTGCAGACCGCTCGAGCGACCAAAGGTGCGCTCGAGCGAAAACCCTGTTTTTAGCAATTTTTGGCTAACTCTTATAAGTGCATACTTGCATCCTCATATCATTTCAAGTATTCTTAGGCATCAATTAGACACATTTTGCCATGGAATAAACTAGAAACGTATAAGAAGAGAATTGAATTAAGATAAAATGGTTAATCGAAATGGTACTTCAATTAGGTGTTTGCTATGTGTTTTGTATAAGTGGACATCTAGGGCATAGAATTGATCTAACCCACTATGAGTAGTAACTTTATAAAGATATGTTCAATGTTATATTTATTTTCAAAATCGTTACATGGTTGATTTATTGAAATGTTATTTTGTAGTAATGAATGAAGTTCCTTTTGAATTGTAATTGTGGCATTCTTTAGTGAGGCCCTTGCCTGAGGGAGACAACACCATGACCCATTGGATTAATAGGCCCTTGCTTGGGGGAAACAATATCATGACCCATTGGATAATTGAAACACAGAGATCTCTGATATTAGACCTTGATGGTCACATTGAAATTGTTATATTGATTGACCCGTTGTGGTCCCATCAATTGACCCTAGAGGTCCCATTGTTATTGCTACTCTATTGGATGTACCACGTAAATTGATTGAATTGTTATTGCTATTGAGATACATCGAATTCATTGGTTAAGTGAAATGTTGATCAAGGAAATGGAAATTATGTTTTTGAACTTTATTGAACTTCATTCATTTAACTCCTTTATATTGTTATTACTTATTGGGCTTTAACTCACTATTTATATGTATATATTGTTGGAATTATGGTTTTTATGGGCTTCTTTTGGGCTAACTTTGAGCCCAAATTTGAGTAGGGCCCACACGTCTTTTGGGGTAGGTCCAAAGAGGTGATATGTTCCTTACCGCATGACAAGTCACACGGTGCAAACAGTTCGTCAAAACCATTTATGAGTGAATGGGAAGTTGACGTCGTTTTTGAGTTCGTGGAATAGATAATTTAAGAAGTAAAATGTGAGTTTCCTTAAAATGGTTGTCCCACAATGAAACTTAAAGAGAACTTATGTGTGTATATAAGTTCTAGGTGGGAATACTTGGGTTAGGCCCCAAGAGGCACCCCAAGTTTGTAGAAGAGAGGAGTTATGGACAAAGTGAGCCTCAGCTCAAACCACCATACACACGCGCCGCCATCCGTCTGGGTGCGAATTGTGGGTTAGGTCCTAACGTTAATTTTTTGGACAAAATTTATTTGAATTTTTTCAAATTCTTAAGGGAAAATTATTTGAATTTCTACAACGAAATTAATTTATTTTGCGTCAAATTTTTCTGTCTAAACAATACCATTTTTCAGTCCATTTTTCCAGCAGGTTCAAATAGGTTGAACCAGACAGATATAATTCCAGCAGATTCAAACAGTTTGCACCTGTTCTGGTTTTTTTTTTTTTTAAGACCTATTCAGTTCAAATTGTATCTGTTCAAGTTGACTGCACCTGTTCAATTCTAAATCATATTTGTCCGAATAGGCACCACTTGCCTATAAATATTGGATCATTCTAGCAGTGTTCTTGATCCAGAAAAATTTGTTCCTTTCCCGTTTTTGCTCTTTCTTTACATTATTCTTCATACTAGTTTTTTAGAGAACATGTTTTAGTTTGCCGAAACAGATTGTTTTTAATGCTAATACAATCTGTGTTAGATCATTGTATCCTGGGAGATAGACGCCATTTTTCCTTAAGCACCTAAGCGGGGCGAATCTGTCTTAAGGACAAAATGTCACACACTCGACTTGATCTTTTTGTACTTCTTCATTTCGGTAAATAAATTCTGTAAGTAATTTATTTTTATTTGTTTCATTTGGTTTCACATTATTTATTTTACACAGAGCATCAAGTCTAGTGGAAGCCTCGGAGTCAACCCCATGTAAGCTATTTTCAAGTACTCCTGAGATTATGCGAGCTTGGATTTGAGTGGAGCCGAGCATGGTCAATCCTTTTGCCTTTTGCTTTTGTTTTTGTCATTTTGGAATTTGTAATGGATGTAAAGTTTGGATGAATGTTGTATGAAAAATGTTTAAACTGGCTATGTCGCAAGTATATAAGATGTTTGAAAGTTTATGTATAAAATGAAGTCTTTCATATAAGCATTGCTCAATGGATTATCTATTATGTTTTATATTGTTTTCGCTATGCCCTTCAAATTATATTAAGATTGATTTTGTTAATTGAGGCTATAGGTAATCTGGGATTACTGACTGGTAATGATTGTAAACCTATAGAGGCGGGTTTGGATCATGATAGTTACATTGATGGTGAGATAAACTAATATTTGCTAATAGTAGAAGGGGTCTTTGTGTAATTAATCATATATATACACTAGAGTTGGGCAAACTCAATTTGTAATTAATCTAATAATTATGACAATTATTTGAAACAGTTGGATTATTATATTCTGAGGACATTTTGAAAAAAAAAAAAAAAGTGACAGTCACACCAAAAGAAGTATTGATTTTATATAAGGAAATTCTACTATACACACTCCCTACCATATGCACTCTTAAATTATGCCATTTTATTCTTTAGTTATAATCAATTTTCTTTTTTTACCTATGATCTTATTTTAGTTATGACTCATGAGATTTTTTGTTATATCTCATGTGTTGTTTGATTATAACTTTTTTTTTTTATTTTTAGTTATGATTCAGAAAGTATGGAATTATGCCATTTTTTTTTCTCTTTAGTTATAAGGTGCATACATTTGAGGGGTGTGTACTGTAATCTTTTCTTTTATATAATAGTATAGGAGATGGCTTCTGGAGTATATTGTTGGGTCCGTGAGACCCACCACGAGCCTAGTTTCGATAATGCGAACTGTTCAATGTGTAGAACTCGTTGAGTACTTAATACCTACAAAAAATCACACTGATCGGATATCGGTAGCCCTTTGAATGAAATACATTTTTGTCCATGGTAAATATGATTTTAAAAATAAATTGTTAACAAAAATATGTTTCGATCAAGAGGATACTAATATCCAATCAATGTAATTTTTTGCAGACATAAAGTATTCGGCAAGCTCTACACATTAACGGTTCGGATTATCGAAAGAAGACCCGTGGTGGGCACTACGGACCCAATAGTACGCTTCAATCTGCACAACTATGTGGACTTGAGAAAAGTCCCTCCAAATAATATATATATATCAAAAAAATATATATTCGAATACAAAATTAATCACATAATATAATTTTGATCATACATATCACATGGTTGAACTCATCATAAAATATATAATTTTATTCCAGTTGCTCCACTCATTTTCATATGATAGATTGTATTGGATTTTATGTTCGTAGACTTGTGTGCTTTTGGAATAACATCCACCACATGCCTGGTCAGTAAAGACGTGGGAAATGTATTTTGGCTCCACTAGTTTGCTCCGGACAATGATATTCACCATATGTTTGGTCAGTCAAGATGTGGAAAATGTCTATGGCCTCCAGTAGTTTTTGTCCTTGCTCCCAACATTTGAATGAAATGATTATTTTATTAAAATATTTATTTTTATATTTAATTAACTATAAAAATAATTAAAAAAAAGTATTATGATGATTTATTTATTTTTTACAAAAAGACATAAAATAATAGATAAAAAAATTAATTTTTAGTAGTGAGTAGTGACTTTACTATTTTAATCTATTGTAAAAACAATTCTCACTTTTATTGAAAGTGGAACGCCATCGCTCCATCTGGTTATGACATTTCCTGTCGGTTCACACGCTTGAACGATCTCTGGCTATGTATGTGGCTGGCTGCACAATGACCAAATCTAGTGAAGAGACAGACGGAGCATCCACAGTGCCTCTTTTTCCTTTCATTTTTTAAATTCTAGTTCAAATTAATGATCCAAACAAAAACCCTTCTTCCAACATAACGTGAATGGAAAGCTATTAAAAAAAAAAACAATAAAAAAGAAAAAAAAGTTGGGAGTGCTGCTGTGTCCCATTGTGAAAGGTTGTCCCGAGTGTTTTTCGAAAATCTGAACAGTTTATATTGTAGGGTTCGTAAAGAATATTATACTTGTAAAAAATCAAGTTAATCGGATATTCGTAACCCCACAATTAGGTCCTAATTGTTTTAAAAATTTATGAAAGTAATGTTAACCGTTAATTTTTATAAAAACAAATGTGCTTTTATTATAGAGTTACAGTTATCCAATAAACTTGATTTTTTATATAGATGATTTATTCAACGAAGCTTATAATATAAACCGTTTGAATTATGGAAAGAGGACAACACTCCACAAGAGAGCACAGCCGGATTCCCAAATACACTAAAAGAATTCATTTAAGCCTTGGTCAGCCACCCCCGAGTCAGAGTAAGAGTCAGTCAATTAACATGTGTGTAGATATGATGCGTACTGATTAATGGCAACTCAACTAGTGCTATATTGGACTTCAGAAGACACCCCCTTTCTTGACGCACAAAATCTTTGTCGTTGCTCGTGTTGTTGGTGGCCACAAAGATAATTTCAAAGAGTGAGCAGTGGTATGAATCTGATGGGAGGGAAAATTTGACACGCAATTGTTGAATGGGAGACAATTTTCGCTCAAATACGCCTAATTGTTATTGAATCCAAAACCAATGGATTAAGTTAAGAATCCCACTAGAATAGTAAAAATAACAAGTAAAGATAGTACAGAAGCGGGTACCAAAAATTTAGAAAGGCACTTATTCATGACATATTAGTTCAGAGTTACCTCGAAACATTTCCAACTCTTTATTTGTATACAAATTTTTTTTATTAGGATCTCATTTGCCTATAATAGAATTAAATGAGTTAAACTGTAGCTAGTCTGCTTGCAGTTTCTCATACTCAATCCTGGCTAACTCATTCTCATAAGATGAGATTATAGCGTGTGGGTTTCTCATATATCACAAATGAACATGACATCAAGATGATATATATATATACAAATCAAGAAAAGTGCAACAACCTAATACTATGCGTTATATGGCAATGTTTCTAATGTAAATTGAAATCCTAAAACTTAGCATCCCCAAAATAACAAAACAAAAACACACACAACAAAAATAAAAACTTTAAAAAGTTATTCAATTTGCAAAAATTTGTTTGTCAAAGTCTCCTTTGTTTACCTTGGTCCTGATAGAGCTAATGGAGACAATAGAGTACAAGCAGTGCCAATGGCATCCTCTTGCTGACCAGCATCTGCAATTGTTCTTCGTATCACAGGATTTATGAAGTTATAATCCAAGTTGTTATCAACATCAATAGAACCCTCCAACACCTTAACCACCATTGACATGGATGGTCTCTTAGAAAAATCACTTTGTAGACACCACACAGCAACCCTCATCATCTCCACAACTTCTGTACTATGTAACTGCATTTCATCATTGCCTTTATCAATGATATCGATCAATCGTTCCTCCTCGGCTTTCCTTTTAAATAGACTTAGTAAATGCATATCTTCCTCAGGTTGAGACCTATCCAAATTTTTCCGCCCACACAACATTTCCAAGACCACAACACCAAAGCTATAGACATCTACTTTCTCAGTGATAATTGAGCTCAACCATTCAGGAGCCAAATAGCCTGGTGTTCCCCTCAAAGTTGTTACAACTTGGCTTTGGTCCTTATCAATTAGTTTTGACAATCCGAAATCAGATATTTTTGCATTGAAGTATTCATCTAAGAGGATGTTTTGGGGTTTGATATCCAAGTGAAATATTTTCTGCCTGCATTCCTCATGGAGATAGGATAGACCCTTAGCTATCTCCATGATTATCTTTCTTCTGGATTGCCACCCAAGTGTGAGCTCTTGGTGCCTTTGGAAGATCCATTTATCCAAGGATCCATTAGACATGTACTCATAAACTAGAAGCCTGTATGATTTTTCAGCGCAAAATCCTATTAATCTCACCAAATTGATATGGTGAATGCTGCCTATTGTCTCAACTTCAGCTAAGAATGACTTCTTAACTTGACCAAAACCATTGAGACGCTTCACTGCTATTTCGGTGCCATCACTTAATGTCCCTTGAAACACTGACCCAAATCCTCCTTCCCCGAGCTTATTATTGAAATTGCTCGTCATGGCTCTCAGGTCTTCATATGAGAATCTAGTAGGCATCCCTCGTACTTGATCAACAAAGAACTCATCAAATTCTTCGGATTCTCCTTTCTTTCTAAAATGGAAAATGCAAGAGGCAACCACAAAAAATACACCAAAGAGAGCTCCGAGGCTGGATCCAAGAGTGATTTTGACATTCCTTGATTTCTTTTGAGGAGAATTTGTTGGTAAAGGATACTGCGCAGTCAGAGAATTCTGCACTTTAAGAAATAGAGAAACGCTATCATCCCCTGCCTCATTATATGTAAGAGAATAGACTTCAGATAGTAATAAGCAACTATTATAGTAATAGCTCCCATCAAAGTTGCTAACATTATATGCAAACCCATCAAAGTTGCTAACATTATATGCAAACAAAGCGGCTTTGCATGAACAGTTTTTCAAGCAACTCTTCTTGCAATCCTCTAACTCGATTTTTGCATGCAAGTAGGAAATGTATGAGTTCCGAAAATAACTAGTATTCTGAAGCTCCAAAAGGGTGTGATTTTGAGAATGGTTACAAGAAATGGGTGTAACAAGGGAACATTCAAGACTGGGTTGCCTAGAATTTATTTGCCTGAAAGTGTTGTTGCTGGGGGCTTCCTCAAGACAGCGACACTGTCCATTTGAATAACAGATACCGTAATTGCCGCACGCCATGGGATACCCACAGTCACCAATATCTGATGTCAGCATATCCACCGTAATCCAGTTATCTGCTGCCCACACATAAACCCTCAAATGCCCATCAGGTTCCAACCTCATCAACCGAACTGACGATCCATCATGAAGGATTTTCTGCCCGTTGAAGCTTCCATTCTCGAATTTCACATATACTTGGTGGTCGGAATTCGTATTCAAATGGGATTTAAAATAGACAAAGGGTGGATTGGATTCCAGATAAGCCTCTAGATACCCTTGTAAACCAGGATCAAGGTGAATAGCAAGTGAATACAAACCTTGACTCCAGTTTGATGCGGACGTGCTAGCAATCAGCTTCTGCCCAAGGACCAACTTTTGCCCAGGAAGTAAGGAATCCGTTGGGTAATCGAAAGACTGCCAAACTGTTGCATTGTTTTGGTCGAAAAGGACCAAGTTTCCATCTTCAGTCAAGTTCAAGCCTAAGACAGAGTACTTTCCTCCTCCTCCTCCTGCTCTACCAGTGTTTGTAGACCAGACAGAAGTGCCATCAGCATCGGCCAAGGTCAAGTCTCCATGTTGAGTTAGGTGCAAGGTTGCATTAAGCTTTACAGAATGGTTTCGATTAGCAGACCAAACAAGTTGCGGGGCATCTGTTATGGAATCTTCATTGACGGAAGTTTGTTTTTGGACGAAGACACCAACAATGCAGTCAGTGTATGCAAAATTGCAGCAGAAGCCAAGAGAAAAACGTGATAGAAGGCCTCTTCGAAAAAGGATGGGCCTCCATACAAATTCCGAAGCATTTAGGATAGGTGGGGGGTTATTAATGGTCCATGAGGTAGAGAGGGTGGCAATTCCATAATCCACAGGCTCGGCATTTCCCAAGTGTGAGGAACATGCGAGAGACGTAAAAACCAGAAGAATAGCACAACACAGACTCGGTTGATCCATCATTTAGCTATAAGCTTATTAGAAGAATTTTCTTTTTTGAATCGGCAAATACAAATGCAGAAAACACAAAACCCAACCAATTAGGAACAGGTCAGATTGAAGAGGCTCAGGGGATGCAATGAAAAAAGTTGGGACCTCCTTCCTTGGACCTGTTTGTTGGAATATATATTTACTAAATAAATGGCCAGTGCAAACCGTTTAATTATTGTATAAATTTTAGGCTCAAAAATTTAAATGAAGCCTTTTTATATAATTCATACATCTTAATATTTTAATTTTAATTTTTTTATATTTTTTATGCAGTACTAATAAGAAAATTATTTTCCATTCAAGTTTTTAATATATTATTTTGAAGTGATTTTTTTTGGAACAAATATTATAGCTAATTTATTATTATTATTATTATTATTATTATTATTATTATTATTATTAGTAGTAGGGATTTAATGAAAATAAAAATGTTACTATGTGCAATCCTAAAAAGCTGCATGTGTTTTGTCCTCTATAATAAAATGACTTTTTTTTTTCTTCTTCACCACAAAAAATATAACTTTCACTTTATGATACTATAAATTCGTCACTTATAATTTTTATCATAAATTGACATAATACAACAAAAATATTCATATTTTTTCAGTACAAATATTTGTAATTTTTTTACTACACACTCTTTTTAAAGGTGCACATCATAGATTTTCTTTTCTCTTTTGTTTTTGTTGTTTTTTTAAGTTAAAGTGCTTTTGGAATGATATTCTATCAAAATTACTTTGACTAAGATGTTTTTATGAAATTGAGAACTTCTTATTTAAATCATGAATTTAAATAAAAATTAAAAAAGAAATAGAAAGATACTGTGTGTTTGGTTTCAGTTTTCTGAAAATTGAACTTTTTTTTTTGTATTTTTTTTTTATTTTTAGTGAATATTTTTAAAATTTTAAATCATTTTTTTTTTTACTTTTTTAGATGCACCTTACTTAGATGTATCTAAATAGTAAAATATTTGTAAAAAAATATTTTAAACACTTATTAAATACACAAAAATATGAAAAATGTACTGAATTTTTATATTTTTTTTGTATTTTTTGGTATTTAGTGTATTTTTTAAATATTTTTTTCACAAATATTATACTTTTTAAGTATATTTATGTTAGGTGTGTCTAAAAATTAAAAAAATTACTTAAAATATTAAAAAAATTTATTGAAAACATTAAAATACAAAAAATAAAAAAGTAAAATTTTCTGAAAACTATTTTTTAAAAATCAAAACAAAAAATGGATCTGTAAATGAAATATTGGGGGTTGCTCGATATTAATCTTGATCATAGTTGAATAACATACGAGTAAATTTAGTTATGAGTAAATTAAAAATACAATTTTAAAATTTATTTAAAATATGAATTAGTTCATGTAATTTTAAAAAGGAGATTTTGTCCAACAGTTCAAATTAAAATTTTGTTTACTTAAAAGTTTACGTTTTAAAATAATTTATCCATAAAAACGTATTCCGACGGAATGACCAAAATATCCTATATATTTTGTAACCATGGTTAATTTAGCCCAAACCTTCCAATTCTCTCTCTCTCTCTAGAAGCCATGGCTCAGATCCCTGGATTCGCCTTTGCATTTCTGTGCTTCTTAGTGACTGGTGCCATCGATCGCCGCCGCAACAGCAGCAGCATTACCATTCATTACGGCGAGCGCCAGCTTTCCTTCTACAACATCGCCTCTCTCTTTCTCTCGACAAAACCCTAGCTTACTCCACTACTGATCGTCGCCGCAGCAGCACTGCCATTCATTACGGCCACTTCTCGTCTCATTGTACCTCTCCTTTCTCTCTTTTTCCATTTTTGTGTATATATATATATTGATGCATGTATTGTTAGGGTTATGGAGGTCGAGGTGCGAGGGTCGAAGCCCATTGGCAGAGGCGATTCAAAGAATGATCGGCTCTTCGTGAATAAGAAGACCTGAGATCTGAGATCGGCGATAACGGAGCTTCGACGCAAGCACCGTCGAGTGATCCAGATCTGAGATCAACGATGACGAATCGGAGATCCAGATCTGAGATCCATTCTTTCGAGATCCAAATCTGAAGGGATTGAGAAACTAGGCTTAAGATCCAAACGCCGCTATGTGTTTGTGTTGGGAAATGTTGGAAGTATTCAAAAGGGTGCCATATATTTAGTGGCTGCTACTGTTAGTGGAAAAGAATGCAAAATTACGTTAAGGAGTCAAATGTACTTTAAAACTGTTTAGAAAATTAATTTTATGTATTTTTATTTGTAATGTTCAGGTGAATGGAGGTAGACGATATAAGAATTGGTGTTGTTGAAGGTGTTTCAGCAAGTGATTTCAATTGTATTAAACTTGCTTTGCCTAATTTATTTTCTCAGTTGAGGTTGAGATACAAACAAAAGAGTATTAAGGTTGATAAAATGTTGATAAAATATTCCCCCATTTGCGTACCTAATGCTAGTTGGTTAGTGAGAGTAAATGTGTATGATCGGAGATTAGATGGTAATGACAGTCTGCAGGTGTATTTTATTTTTCTCGTGGACTGCCAGTGTGAATTAGTTTATTATGGGAATGGTTATTGTTCAATTAACGACAAACTGGTGCCATGGATGGTGAAGTATAGACTTTAAAATTCGAATACTAAAAGGGGGATTATGTATTGTAAAATGAAGGGGTATTTCAAGTGTGCTACGAGTGACATGTCAGGAGATTCGCAGATGAGGGCCCCCTCTATTGTTGTTTTATCTAAAAAATATACTAATGATAATGTTGATGTTTGGCATTGTGTTCCAACCAAGGCTATTCCGATTCTGACATGGACTATGTCTGTGGGTTTACCGGAGAGGCGAAAAGATTTGTTGTTAGGAGGTTTTGGGAAAGTGGTTCAGTTATTCATGAACGGAGAGGTCGTCTGAGTTCGTCTGAGATTGATGTATGCAGAGGCGGTGATGGAACTAGTGATATTGATCCTGGTCCGTTGATTCGAAGGTTGGTGTTAGAAAAAAAGAAGTTGATCGGAGAGGATCAGTTGTTATGGATCTTGAGTCACATCACTATTTTTTACACTCATTATTACATTTCGTAAAACATTCTTGGCATGGAAACGGAAAGAGGCTTGGCGAGGCATTTTGTAGTGGTAAACAGTGAACTCACACCAGCCATACAAGGCCTCCCTATTAGTTAAAAACCCCAGTGTGAATGGTGTGAGTGGTATGACTAAGGGGGCGCTGTATTAATATTACCAGCGCCCCCCTCCCGTTGATCTGGGCCGTCCATTATTGTACTTATGGACACGTGTATGGATGGGGTTAAAAGGAAGTCACACCTGGGCCCAGGTGTGAGTGGTGTGAGTATTTTTGATTCCTTTGCCAGATAGTGCTATGCACACGTCACTTTTCTAGTAGCTTTCGTGGTTGTAAAGTAAATATTCTTGCAGAATGATAGACATAAAGCAAAGGTGGGAAAATAAATGTGTTTGAATTATTTTGAATGGGGAATCTTCGTACTTAACCATTCCCATAATTCACTAATTCACACTAGCAATCCACGGGAAAAACAAAGTATGCTTGCAAACTGTCATTACCATCTAATCTCCTGTCATACACATTTACTCTGACCAACCCACTAGCATTAGGTACGCAAAGGGGGGAATATTTTATCAACCTTAATACTTTTTTGTTTGTATCTCGACCTCAACTGAGAAAATAAATTAGGCAAAGCAAGTTCAATACAATTGAAATCACTTGTTGAAACACCTTCAACAACACCAGTTCTTATATCGTCCACCTCCATTCACCTGAACATTACAAATAAAAATACATAAAATTAATTTTCTAAACAGTTTTAAAGTACATTTGACTCCTTAACGTAATTTTTATAGCGATTCCGGTTTTGACCCGACTTTTGTTATACTACAGACTGGGGTTTCGTGGTTTAATATTGTATCCATGTCTTGTTTTCCTCCTTTAACTCTTTGAATTTGAGTTTTGGAATATGTTGGGTGTGTTTGGAACAGGTTGGTTGCTAGTTGGTCTAGATTGTTGTTGTCCAAATTTTGGCTTCTTCGCTCGAGCGAGGCTTCTTACGCTCGAGCGAGACTTCTTGCGCTCAAGCGAGCCTTGTGTGATTTGCTTCTTCGCTCGAGCGAGTTTTGAGGGTTCTCAGGTTTCCTTCCCAGACGCAGTATTTCTGGGAAGATGAAGTTCTTCGCTCGAGTGAGGCTTCTTGTGCTCGAGCGAGGGTGTGCGTTTGTGAAATACCTGAAGGTATGTATTCTACGCTCGAGCGACACTTCTTGCGCTCGAGCGGGGTCACTTGTCGTGTCTGGTCACTCGAGCGACCACTCGTTCGCTCGAGCGAGCCTCACGTATATCAGTTCGCAGCAACTCATTTTTACATAGAATTTTTGTATCTCTTCACCCCAAAACCCTAAATCGACACACTCTCTCTCTAAAATCCTCTCTCTCTACAAATACTCCTTGACCTAAGCATCTCTTTACCCTACTCCCTTTGTTAAAAAGGTAGAGCATCTTGAGGACTCCGTGTTGATCCGAATGGATCGTGGTTTCGGCGTGTTTGAAATGTCTCCATCTTCTCCTTTGGTCTCCTAACGTTGAGGTAGGGATATTCTACACTTTGTTATGATTTTTAACCTAGTTATTTGTTGTTAGGTATAAATGGTGGGATTTGGGAAGGTTTTGGTGGAGTTAGGGTTTGGATTCAAAAATTGAAAAAGGGGTTTTTATATTGGGCTCCATGAATATATATATATATATATATATGGGGTATTGAATATGAGAATATATAGGTTAAAATTGTGAAATTTGGCCTTGGGGTTAATATTTGGAAAAGAGGGAAGTTTGCCCTAATTTGAGTTAAATAAATTACTTTGTATAAATGATGAGATTGATATGGGAAATATGAAATTGGGAGGATGCATGAATGAATGGTGTAGTTGGATTTGTTAAATCACTCACATATGGGAATTTGATAAATTATATGTTTAAAAGATTGTATATCTATTTAGAAATATCTATTTTGGGCTATCGGTGGAGGATAGCTATGATTGTTGTAGAAACTGCATGTGGATTAGGTGAATTGAAACCTATCTTTTAATTTACCTCATTGAATATGATGATATGATCGAAATATTGAAAGTGCGTTGTGGATAGTCATTGTATATGATAATGCTTTTAAACATATTGTATATGTATCATTGTTTAGGAGGAGATAAATGATGGACTCTATTTATAATTAAGTTGGCCAGAGTATCCAGGGTGAAAGTCTCGAAATCTTGTGCATATATGGGTGCCGATTCCCTCGGATGAAAATTCCGTAAAATGGCAAAACTTGAAATCTTGTGCATATATGGATGCCGATTCCCTCGGGTGAAAATTCCGTAAAATGGCAAAATTAATGTGTTTGAATAATAATTGTATTGAATTGTGAATCACTGAGTTGTAGCCTCATTTGGATTGTTTAGACAACAATGAACTTGTCTCATGAACTAACTCGGAATTAATTGAATTAATATGAATTGAATAGATGGAAATGGATTGGGATGTGAGTAGTAGTATTGAATGATTATGGAAAGAATATGAGTTGGTTATGAATATGGAACATTTATCTAGCACTCAGAACTCAGTTAAACTTCATATATTGTATTAGTATATCTCTACTGGGTTTTGGCTCACCCTACTTGGAAAACCATTTTCAGGTACCGATAACATGCCACCTCCAAGGATGTAGCTTGGGAAGATTTAGGAGCTAAAGGCTCTATTTTGTTGTTTGTTGTTTAGATGTTTAAATGATTATTCAAGCCAAAGGCTTTATATGTATTGAGCTTATGACTCTCTTTTGTTGTAACCAAGTAATGTCTTGGAAAGATGTAAGCTCGAAGGGCATTTGTTTATGTTAAACCCTCTTGTATTATTAACTTCATGTAATGAAAGGATTACCTACACTCTGATTTATGTAATTAATGTTTGTGCTTGGGTTATATCTATGGTATTATTTTGGGGGCGTGACAATTTTGCATTCTTTTCCACTAACAGTAGCAGACATTAAATATATGGTACCCTTTTGAATACTTCCAATATTTCCCAACAGCGTATCTTTGTAGTCCGTCTGAACATCAACTGGGAAGAACCGATCCACAACTTCTATCCCGTGACGAACGTATTCTTTGTCCTTGCCACCAACGAGCTTGAATCTCATTTTCTTTAGCATCCGAAACTGGTCAGACTGGTCAGGATCAACAATCTAGGTCTCAGGATTACCCTTGCCAACTCCAATAAATATCTTGTTAGGTATGGGGACGGAATCTGACGGACTATTATCACTTATGACGAAAAACAATATGTAGTAGACCACAGCTTCGTCTTTAGCATCTTGTCCCAATTGAACATTCTTAAGTAATTTTATACCCTTAACTACGATCTTGTCTGATTAACGGCCACATCTCTTATTATCCAACTCAATACCATTAAGCAATCTCGCCATACATTTATTGTCAAATTTAACGTCCCTTACGCTATGTTTGGTTGGGGAATTTGGGGAGAGATTTGGAAAGGGAAAGGGAAAAGGTGTATGTAACTAGGTGAAATATAGGCATGTTTTATTCACATTTCACCTACATTTTCCATTTCCCTTTCCAAATCCCTCCTCAAATCCTTCAACCAAACACAACATTAATTGTTCATCATACAGTTGTAACTTTCTTACTCCCCTCTTAGTCTTCTTAATATATCGGGGAATATTCTGAACATACCGTCTGTGAATGTACACCGCCTTAAAAGGTGCATGACCACGGTAACTACGCTTATATCCATTGGCCGCCGGTGTCCTTGACCGGCAGTACGCAAGGGGAGTCCGATACTGGCTACTCATTACTCCTTCCATTTTTTATAAAACACTCCAAAACTTTTATCCTACAAATTCTGTAGATTCTTTTACCTCTGCTAACCCTTCTGTTCAGACACCTTAGCTTTGATATTTTTTCCCTCTGCTCCTCGTACCCACGAACAAACTTCGCCGGAGCTGACCGCCATCTCTCTTCCCACAGTCCTATTTGCCACGTCAAAAAACGATCTATACATATTTGAGTGAACTGTCTGTAATTCTCTTGATACTCTTCTAAGGAGTACAACATTGTATACCAAAACAATCAACAAAAAAAAAGACTAAAAAGGAGTGACGAAACAAGATACCAGAAAATAACTTCACTACAATAACTATCCCACTGCAAAAGCATATTCCTTTATACCATCAAATGTGTTCTGGTACCAAATAAATAGCAAAACTGTCCCGTGATTAAGTACGAAGATTCCCCATTCAAAATAATTCAAACACATTTATTTTCCTGCCTTTGCTTTATGTCTATCATTTTGCAAGAATATTTACTTTACAACCACGCAAACCACCAAAAAAGTGACACGTATATAACACTATCTAGCAAAGGAATCAAAAGTAGTCACACCTGGACCCGAGTGTGACTTCCTTTTAACCCCATCAATACACGTGTCCATAAGTACAACAATAGATGGCCCAGATCAGCGGGAGGGGGGGGGGGCTGGTAATATTAATACAGCGCCTCCCCAGTCGCACCACTCACACCATTCACATCGGGGTTTTTAACTAATAGGGAGGCCTTGTACGGCTAGTGTGAGTTCACTGTTTACTACTACAAAATGTCTCGCCAAGCCTCTTTCCGTTTCTATGCCAAGAATGTTTTTCTCACCTACCCACAATGCCCATGCCCAAAAGAACAACTCTTAGAACTCCTCCAATCCCTTCTCCAACTAGCTTGTCAGCCATACTACATACTTGTCGCAAGGGAGCTCCATGAAGATGGAAACCTTCACCTTCATGCCATGGTTCAATGCACAAAGAAGATCCCAACTACCAACTCGAGATTTTTCAATCTCACCGAAACAAATGGCAGAATCTATCATCCAAATGTAGAAAAACTCCACTCTCCAACAGCAAGTCGACAGTATATACAGAAAGGGGGCAACATCGTAGAATGGGGAGAATTTTCATTGAAGGGGAAAAGTCCCTTGAAGAACAGAGACGAACTCTGGAGGAGAATACTTGTAGAAACAGAAACGAAGGAACAATTCTTTGCACTCTGCAAAGAAAGATGTCCCACCAACTACGTCACAAAATACTCTCAATTAAAAACATTTTCGAGGGATTATTACAAAAGAGAGAGGCCCCCATATATTAGCTCCTTTAATTCATTTCCTTTCTTAAATGAAGAAGTAAAAAAATGGCCAAAAAATAATATTTTGTTTGTAAATCGAAATTTTGTACAATACGAGTTATGTCAAAATTGCTGTCTCTCCGTTTGGAAGAAAGACGACTGGATTAGATTATGGATACACAAAAATAATATCAACAATTTATATACTGACGAAGAACTCTCCTCCTCCTCTAATAATAGGAACTAGAACAGCGGCCCATCCGCCCAATCTCACTCTGCCTCAAAGGACCCTCAAGAATAGGAAAAACCGCCTGGACCAGAAGTCTCGGACGACACAATTACTTCTCCGGCAGAATAAGCTTCAAGGACTACGATCAAGACGCCGTCTACAACGTCATAGACGACATCAAATACTCGACAGTCCCTACCAAATTAATGAAAAATTTGGTAGGTTACCAGAGAGACTTCCATGTATTTGTTAAATTCCAACCAGATCTCACTATTAGAGAAGGAATCCCTTGTATTATATTAACTAATGGGGGACAGTAGTTGGTTAGATGCAATGTTCTAAAAAATGAGAGAATTATTTGATGTTAATGTAACCACTGTCATGATTAATGAAAAAATTTATTAGTTTTATTTATGAAACCACTCAAACTTTTATTTACTTACTACATTTCCTTTATCATCAACTATTACATCTTAAGTCACATCACTATTTTTTCCACTCATTATTACATTTCGTAAAACATCAGAAAATTATGCTAGATCCATAACAACAGACCCTCTCCGATCACCTTTTTCTTTTCTAACACCAACCTCCGAAATCGATGAACCAGGATTAACATCACTAGTTCCATCACCACCTTTGTGTACATCAATCTCAGACAAAGTCAGACGACCTCTCCACTCATTAATAACTGAACCACTTTTCCCAAAACCTCCTAACAACAAATCTCTTCGCCTCTCCGGTAAACCCACAGACATAGTCCGTGTCAGAATCGGAATAGCCTTGGTTGGAGCACAATGCCAAACATCAACATTATCATTAGTATATTTTTTAGATAACACAACAATAGATGAGGCCCTCATCTGCGCATCTTCTAGCATGCCACTCGTAGAATACTTCAAATACCCCTTCATTTTACAATACGTAATTCCCCTTTTAATATTAAAATTTTCAAGTCGATGTTTTTTCTTTTTTGTGTTCAAAAAAAACTTGTTGCTGTTGTTGTTGTTTTTTTTTTTTTTTTTTTTCAGATAGTAATTTTTTGTTGGTGGTGGTGGTGGTGATGATGATGATGAAAAGTGGCTTAGTTATTTCAATACCAAAGATTTGCATTTCAACAAATAATGGATAATACTCTGTCCATTGCAACAAATAAGGCTGGTTTAGCTTTGTATATAAATAAATTTGAATCGAAGAATTTCAAATAGATAGAAGAATTTAAATAAATTTGTACAGGGAAAAAAATTAAAAAAATAGAAGAATTTCAAGAAAAAAAATTTGAACAAAAAGAAAATTTATACAAAAAATTTGGACAAATAAAAAATTTATACAGATAGAAAAAATTTAAATAGATAGATATAAATTTAAATAGATAGTCAAAGAATTTGAACAGATAGACAAAAAATTTGAATAGAAAGATATGTATTTGAATAGATAGTCAACGAAAAATCAACAGATAAAAAAATGCAATAGATAAATTAAGGGGTAAAATTGAAAACAAAATGTTCTTTTCAACTTCTAACCAAATTATATTATAAAAGGTGAACCTCTCACCAATAAAAAATATTTACTGAACTTAGTGTCTTAGACAATTGCTATATTGGATTTTTTTTTGCCAATTTTCTCTTTTAAAAATTACAAATATTCTATTGTCAACATTAAAAAAAATTAACTAAAAAAATAAAATTATTAATTATTCTCATATATAATAATAAAATTATCAAAATTATTAATTAAAAATATTTTTGACATCTTTAAAAACTATTAACTTAATAATTTATTAATAAAAGGATATTCGCTTTATAAATTTGAATTTGAATTTTGTTTGCTCAAAAGTTTACATTCTAAAATATGTTATCCATAACAACATAATTAAGTGAAATGACTAAAATACCCTTTATATACATATGGTATAGACGGTACCTACCAAACCAAACCAAACACTCACTCTCTATCGATCTATCTCTCTCCTTGCCCCAATACCACCATCCTCCGTCAATTCCTCGCCTCCTCGTCGTCCTTCCAAACACAGCTCAGACTATAGATCTCTACCCCTCCAATTGCTCTCCGTCGCCAATCTCTCCCTCCTGCTGCTCTCCGTCGCCGTTCTCTCTTGTTGCTCTCCGTTGCCGATCTTACTCTCCGTCGCCGCTCTCACTCTCGCGTTGCTCTTTGTCGTTATGTGTATGTATGTATGTATATATATATATAGATCTAGTTCTAGCAAGGGGTGAGGATGGGGACGACAGAGGTGGATGTGGAGAGAGCCATCCATTTTCGTGTCTCTCTCTAGATCTGTAGATTGTCTTTCCAGATCTGTATATATATATATCTGTGATGTCAGTGAATAATGTTTGATGATTTTATTTGTTTTGATTTTTTTCCATTTCAATTTATTTATTATGAATCAACGGATTTTCCAAACATTTTTATATTAGTGGATTGATTTTTTTTTTTTTTGGGGGGGGGGAGACTTTTTTATAAATTCTATTTCGGACACTTATGCTGTGTTAAGTCCTGTGTAATTTCTTATAGAGACTCAAGTCCTATTTAGATAAGAATGTATTCCATAAGATCCTATTTGCGAAACGTAACACGTTACGTTTATGTAGGTGTTATGTTACGTTTATGTAGGTGTCACGTTACGTTACGTTTATGTAGGTGTCACGTCACGTTATGTTTATGTAATGTCCCATCTGATATGGTCACGTTACGTTACATTTATGTTACATTTATGTAGGTGTCACGTTACGTTTCGCAAACTTAATCTGTGGTAACATTCAATTTCCTATATAGGAAATTGAAATTAAATGTTACCATAGATCATATCTATGTGAATGTGAATTTTAAAATACACGAATAAGTAACATTTTCACATTCAAACGTTTCGCAAACTTAATTTATAGTAACATTCAATTTCCTATATAAGAAATTGAATGTTACCATAGATCATATCTATGTGAATGTGAATTTCAAAATACACGAACAAGTAACATTTTCACATCCAATTTAAAAAATCAAAAACCTAGTAAGTTTGCGAAACGGAACGTGACACGTTATGTTATGTTTATGTAGGTGTCACGTTACGGTGTCACGTTACGTTTATGTAACGGCCCATCTGATATAGTCACGTTACGTTATGTTTATGTAAGTGTCACGTTACCTTTCACAAACTTAATCTATGGTAACATTCAATTTCCTACATATGGTTTTACCATTATTTATGATATTAACAACTAATATTTAGGGTAAATGTGTCAACAAACTTCACACAGGACTTATGGGAACATAAGATTTTTAGTAGGACCATATGTAGTATAAGTCTCCCTAATAAGACTTATAAATAATTTTCCCTTTTATTTTTTGGTTTCAATTTATTTAGGGAAAGTTATTTATAAGTCCTATTATGAGAACTTTTTTAATGTGAAATCCTATGTCCTATTTAGATAGAAATGTGTTCCGTAAGGTCCTATGAGTTATAAATAAATGATATTAGTGTACTATTATATCCCTAGCTTGTTTCCGTATTGTACGTTATTTTCTCATTCACTATATCATGTTTAGGAAGGTTGTTACGAAAGGGAATTGTGGAGGCAACGACCGTGCGAGTCTTTCTGGCGTTGATCGCGGGATTACACTGCATTTTCAAAATGTTGCTTAAATGGATGTGGATATGATGGTATGATGAAGTCGATGGGTTGTATGTAGATTCTTTCTTCAAATTTCGAGTCCAATCAGCGGAGAGTAAGATGTATTTTTTTATTTATTTTTTGTTGGGATTTGTTGCAGTATGTTGCTATTTGTTCATCTTTCACATTCACTTTAACTAATAGGGTTTTGAGAATCGATTACACTAGTTAGTAGGCACACAAAGGCCAATATTTTGATTGAATGTGTGTATTTCATGTTATGATGTTTTGCTGCATTTTAATTTGTTCGATGTGTGGGGTAGTATATATGGGTTCAAGAGTTGGGTTGGGAGTAGTTGGTTTTTGGATTTTCCAGTTGTTTATTGATATCGAATGCGAACCCGTCGTAGGATGGCGATTATACATTGGAACTTGGATGATTGTTTGTCGTTGCATGTTACGTTTTGGGTGTAACATTAATCCATATCCAGCATGTACTATATGACATTTGTGTGTTTCGTTCGGTTGTACATGAGATTGAATGTGTATTGTATCTTTATTGTAATTGGTGTTTACATAACATGTCATATTACATTGCGCAAAACTACGAGGGAATTGAGTTTTTAATTGAATGTGGGTTGAATCCCGTCGTATGATATCGAAGTTACACTGCGTTGGGAATGATGGTGGTTCAATACATGGTACATTTAGGATGCTACGTTATTCCCTTAGAGCAACACATCCATAGCAAATATTGGGCTCACATTTGATTCTATAACTTGCCTTTTTTTTTTTTTTTTTGGATAGGGAATGTACTGACACGCTTATTTTTCTGTTCATCTTGTTGCCCTGAATATGGACATTATGCTGTTGTACACATACAGTTCGTCCAATGTTGCTGTCAAGGGTGTTCTTGACATTCACATGGTGGATGATTTATGTGGGAGGTGTGCGGATGTGACATTAGTATCCATTTCCATACCAATTACCGGTTCATGGAAACCAATTCATGGTAAGTTCTAATGTTGTTGTGGAAAATATGTTTTTCCTTGCAAGATCCTTTAGCATTAACCATATCGACGTTGGTGTGGTCAATTTTGTGTGATGTTGCCATTTTTGGAAACGTGGAACATGGATCAAAACACCCAACCTAGCAGTCGTATTAAATGCCAAATGTTTGCCACATGCCAAGCACTCAAGTGTGACCTCTTGACCGACATTTAAGATCAAAGTAAATGTGGGATTGATTTTGGGTACTAGTGTAGCATCATAAACACGTAACGTAACTATGACAATTAGTAAGATAGACGATTTTGCAATTGGGTTGTTCATCTTATTTTACAGTACTCGTCACAAAGATCAAAGTAATGCCACACACCAAGCATTTTTAAAGGGAATATCTGACCAAATTGAATACGAGTTTGACATGGTTGTTGGGTCAGGCCAACTGAACCTGATTTACAATGTGGGAGTATGAATTGGGTACGGGATGACACATCGTCGACACGTATTTGACAATTAACAAATAGTTTCTCACATTCACATTCTCATCCAAAATTCTTCATTGGCAAACACATTGAGATGGCACCAGTCACATTTGATAACAAAGTTGTGTTACTATTCACAAACAACCAAACGACATCGTACCCGAGTGTGGACCTCCAAATTCAAACATTCAACCATCATCATTTGTGTGGGCAAGAAAATCGTACCACATATGACAACCATGTTAGTGGCCCCCCATCTAAACATGAACATCACGACATAAATCCCATATTCGAAAACACACCAACAAATAACTCACAAAACGCACAATATCGACAACCATTTTCATAGGACGACATAAACCCCATTCGAAAACACCAACGAATAACTCACAAAACTCACAAAATCGACAATCCACATATAGATACTGACGATTATAAATCAACGCATATCAAAACTTAGATACTCCCAAAATACACAATATATACATCCCACATTTCAACTCCTGACAATTATCAACCGAAAATATCAAAAATCATATTTTTGGCAAAAACCCTAGTTACGGGTTTGATACCAAAATCAAACGAATCAACATTGTAAAATAGGGGAAAAGTGACAGTTATGTTTCCGTGCCATCAGTTGTCTATTCACCAGAGACGCAACCCACAGTCCACCGTTCCGTCGCACCTCGCCATTGAGTCGCACTAGATTTGGTTTTAGGTGGTGGTGTTACAAGTCCTGTGAATGGTAGCTTCTCCTTTTCAATAGACTAATGAGACATAACATATGACCTATATTTTGTTTCCTAAAATTTAGCTCCATCAAAAGCGTGATCACCAAACAGAACATGAATTTTGAAAAACAAATACCCAATTTTATAGATATGATCACAATCTTTAGTTACATTGGATTTCCCATATATGATATTGCCACTAATTATGTTATTTGATAATAATATTGAAGGTAAATGTATCAACACCAAATTGATAGGACTTATACGAACACAAGTTTTTTTCCAGGACTGTGTGTGGCATAAGTTTTTCATATAGGACTTATAAATAATTTTCCCATCTATTTATTATGCTTGGGCTATAAATCACGAGATTTCCAAACATTTTCCTTATTTTGTTCAATTCTCTTTATCTCAAGTTGAGATCCAAACTATGTTCTAATATTTTCATTTAGATAGTTTTTAGTTTTTTGGCAGTCATGATGTACTACCAATTTTTTGACATTAGTTAGGTGGATCTCGTCAACAATGGTTTAACATTGTTTATGTTTGGATCACATTAACAGATATTTTAACAAATAAAAGATTAAAATTGAATAGATTATAAAATTTAAATAGATATTTGTATAGATAAGGGGGAAAAAAACATGTAAAATTTGTTGTTCTGTTGATTAGATGATGATGAAAAGGAGATGGAAAATTTGCGACGATAAAATTTGGACAGATAGAAAATTTACACACAAAAATTGAACAGATAGATATAAATTTGAACAGTTGGTCAACAAAAAGTCAAACAGATAAAAAAAAGAAGTCAATGAATAAAATTGAAAACAAAATGTCTTTGAGGACTTCTCACCAAGCTATTTCATAAAGTATGGACCTTTCACCAACAAAAAAAAAAAATCACTAGACTTAATGCCTTAGACAATTGCTAGAGTAGATTTTTCTCTAATTTTCTCTTATATTGTGTTTGGTTGAGGGATTTGGAAAAGAATTTGGAAAGAGAAATGGTAAAGGTATGAAACTATGTGAAATGTATTTATATTTTATTCACATTTCACCTATCTTTTTCTTTTTCCTTTCCAAATATCTTCCTAAATCCCCCAACCAAACATAGCGTTAATAAAATGGATAATTTATTATGCAATTAGAAATTTAAAAGGATAAGATGTAATTTTTAAAACTACAAGAAGTAATTTATATTTTAAACAAATTTCAAAAGATATATTTATAATTTATTTTTTAATTATTGGTCGGTCATGTCTCTTAATCTTGGATTAAGGTGTAGGGAATGTGACACACCCATGCACTTGTATTTGTAGCATAGATATTTATTTTGGGTATGTATTCATTTTAGGGGAAATTATATATATCTTCGAACTAGGATTGGTCTCCATGAAAAGTCTGAAGCTTTGAGGACCGATGGGGAGTTGTTAATAATCCACAGGGTGTTAAAAGATGTATTATTTTTCATATTTGTTACATATAAGTCCTAGACATAGTTGACCTCTTATAATAGTTATGTCATGATTCTAACCCGTCCCTAGAGATTAGAGAGGTGACCAGCCAGTAATCATAGATTACCTACAACCTATCCTGACAAATCACAAAATATTTAATATAATAGAGCCTAAAGTGGAAGCATACAGAAAATAACCTAGTCCATTAAACAATGCATAAATGATATTGAAATGATACACACATATTATTACACAAACTTAACTTTATATAACTTACACTGAGAACAAAGTTTAAACATTCACACATTGAGTATAAAAGAACCATTTATGACTCAACAAAAACTTTGTCAAATACGAAAAAACATAAGCCTCGACTCGGAGGCATATCTTCGAAGGCTTCTCAAAAGGTCTACACTCTAATGCAAACTCTACGGTTGATCCTCGTGTTGCTCACCTACATACATATAGGGGAAGGAGGTGAGCTAAAACCCAATGAATAATATCAATGTAAATAGGTTAATGAATGAGTTTCAGATATTCTGAAAGCGTTCTTAAAACATTTTTCACATCACATTTCGAAAATACATAGCGAATCTTTATCAAAGTATTCATAGCTAAACAGAATATATGGTACATCCAATAGAGCTAAATGGAGAACAAAACAACCACATTGTGTTGGAAACTAAATGGAGATCTCCGAAAGTCTAGGCATATAAATGTACCGCGAGGCTTGGACTAACTAAAGGATGCCACAATAGATAACAAAATTGGAAAGCTTATTCATTCAGATCAAAACACAATATCATAAACATTTCAGAAATTACTCTACGAAAATATCTTTACAAAGATATTACTCATAGTAGGCTTGATTCCGGTAATGCTTCTCGTCTGTCCAACCTACATGATGCACACACACAAACATTGATACACAACATCTAATCGAATTTACTTTTGTTTTTCTAATCAATTAACTTATGTTGGTTTTTAACTTAATTAACTTTTAATTAGGTTTAATTCATGTATGAAGATGTTTTGAGAAAGAAAAGAAAGAAAATATGAACAAAAAAGTAAATTTCAAAATTGGTTGAAACAAGGTAATCCGCTCGAGTGGTGAACTTGGTTTCTCAGAAGTTTGGGTCTTCAAAACAAAATGCTGGTTCTCTCTTATCTTCGCTCGAGCAGTGAACAGACTGCTCGAGAGGTCGCAAGAGCTATGTTTCAAAACTTTGTAGAAATGGGTTCCAAAACTCAATTTCAAAACTTGGGTTCACGCATGACTCAAAACATGTAATTTCATTAATAAACATGAAAACATAATCAATTTCAAATCATTTGCATTAAAACTTCTTTAATTTTCAAGATTGAAGCTCAAAATTTCATGAACTCAGGGATTTTCAAAACTTTCTTCCTTCTTTAAAACATGAAATTGAAGTACCAAAATTCTTGGAAATCAATGGTGCATGTGAAGATGAAGTTCAAATTATGAAGGATAACAAAAATCAAATTCAAATGAAGGAATTCAAAATTATTTTCCTTATTTTTTAACTTAAATTTTCAATCAAAACTTCAATTATGATCATAGATGTTCCAAAATATGTTTAAATTGAATAAAAACTCTTAAATTACATTTGCATGGATGGATTATAAATCAAAATCAAACCAATTCTTAGTTTTCAAAACAAAATCAAAACTTTAATTTCAACTTGATAAATTTTTGGTTTTCATCTATTTTCTTGATGTTAAACTCAAATTCAAACTCATAAACTTGAAAACATGACATAAAATAGATAGAAAAACATTTGTTTATAAAGAATTTGAAGATTAATTGATTTTAAACATGGTTTTCATGAAATTTTCTTAAAATCTATCTCAATTCAAATTCTCTTTAATCTTCTCAAACTCATCTTGAATCAATTAATATTTAGATTATTTAAACAACACTAGAAAGAGGATGAAATTTCTTACTTTGAAATGATTTTTCCACAATTTTTAGCTTGAATTTTGTTGCCCTTATGAACCTCTCTTCTTTTCTTCTTCTTCCTCTATCCTTTTCTTGAGCTCATCTCTCTCTCTCTCTCTCTCTCTCTCTCTAATTCCCAGAATTTTTCCAGCAGCTCCTTGACCCTCTTTGAGTCATATTTGTTGTCATAAGGTTGTCTAGCACATACTTGATACTTCAAGAATGATCTACACCATCTTCTAACTTCTAGTTTGTTTAATTAAATAATTGCTCCACTAATCCTAATTAATCATGATTAGCTTTAATTAATTAGGTTTAGTTTTTAATCTTCTTTAGCTAATTAATCTCGCTTAATTTTGTTAATCCTGATTAATTTTTCGACAAAGCGTCTAAAATATTCTAAACATCAGATTAAAGCTATTAAGCTCCTCAATTAAAGTTGCTAATATGTCTAAATATTTCAATTTCAAATCCAAATTATCTCATAACTCAATATTATTCATTAAAATTTTATATATATAGGCTTCCCTTAAAATTGATCCAATTTTCCTAAGTCCTATAATTCAAACACATATTTGTTTTAAATTTCTTACCCATTGTATTTACTTTCTAAAATTTTATCTTGATAATTCACATTTCTATTTCTAGAGTATTATACGATAATTAAATTATGGCACATATACATATTTATTCATGTCACGCAAAGCTACTTTCGGTGTAATATATATTTGTTTTTCTAAATTTAAGAGATGATAGCTTTTTAACTCTTACCAATTGACAAGGAAACTCTTGTAGTCAAAACTTATTAACTATAATATTTTCCAAACATAAATTTAACTATTTTACATAATAAGATAACTAATTTGGCTTAAGGCATTCAAAAATGAATAATAGTATGATTTTTGTATATGGTGTTATTCGGCGTGTTATAAGTTACATACAATATTATACAACATTATTCAATATACATAGATTCTCTTTTCTCTCTCTTTATACAATTATCGTAACATGGTATCAGAGCTATAAGATCCAGTCTGTCTTTCTAGTTCACCAGCGGTGGCCGATTGGCAAACTTGTCTTTGCTGCCCGTTAGAGTTTCAACACATATCTGTGTTAATACGAATCTCCAACAACCAATCAACCAACACCTCTGCCACGGGCGTCAAACATCAATCTTCCACTCCTTCAATCCAGATCTGAATCTAGATTAAAATTCATTTATTTTATTTTATTTTATTTGGATCAAATGGGGACATACAAGGGCAAGTCAATACTGATCCTGTTTTGCCTAAAGTTATAGATGGAGAAGAAGTGGATGAGAGCACACTCGAAACAGCCTTGAATAGGAATTTCCTTTCTGCAGCTTCTTTTATTACTGGTAGCCTGTTGGCATTCCTACTTCGGAATTAGGATCAATCTAGTTTTTGGGCCATAGACATGCAAGTATTGGTAGTAGTAAGCTACAAAATGTGACTATCTCTTCTTTCAATAGATTTGTAATCCTAGTCTGTTTTTGATACCGGTCAATAGTATCTTAAGGTTCTGTTTCATACACAGTGGAGTGTTTTGACAAATAGATAGCTAACGTTCTTTTTGCTTGCTAGTCATATATTAAACAAAGAGAGCCCTTTTTCAATGAAGGTTTGATGAACTTTGACATGGGTAAGCCCATAAAGGATATGGCCCACCACCTAAGGTCCAATCCATGATTCAAATACTAAAGCCCAACACTCGTGAAACCCAGCGTTACACCAAACACCAATGACATCTAAACACTTGGCAAGTAGAGAATCACCCACATCAGTAGACAAAGATCCTGCAAAGTTATTGCACCACACATCAGCCATTAATGAGTTTTCCTGCAGCATTTATTGCGATAACCCTTCCCCGTCGGGACAGAACGGCCTCACCATGAACAAGGTAAGCTAGAGCATAGACTTTCGGCCAAGGTGACAGGTCGGAAAGAACAACGCAATGATTAGCAGAGGATATAAGCAGGCATCGAAGACAAGGAAAGGGTGAAGCTTTTCTATCACTAATCTATCTCTACATTCCATCTCTCTTTCTAACTTGCTCGTCGGAGGGTTCGCTAGGGGACTCCCTGTTTCCCGTTGAACTCTTGTGCAGGTCTCTTTGTGGACTTGGTACCTCGGGCATCGGTTTGGGAAGCGTGGATCAATCCGACCCGTTCCATCTCGAACACGCTGTATCATCAGTTGGCGCCGTCTATGGGAAACCTTTTGCTTCGTACGCCAGTTGTGCTCATTGTCGCCGGAGACCCCTTCCCAATAACCCCTTCCTGCCACCCACCAAGGTGGATGGTCACAACTAGATCCATGGCTTCTCACCACAATGTTGCCGACCACCAAGCCGACCCTCCCAATCCAAACAACCCGCTGCAGTACTTCACAGAACTTACCAACTGCATTAACCGCTTAGCAGAGCAAAACCAAGCCTTGATCAATGTTTTGCTTCAAAGAGACCTTCCCATCCCTTCTCCTCCACCTCAAGATATCCCACCCAACCAAGAACGAGCCCCAAGCCATCCTATCCAACAGCCCTACCCACCCAACTTGGAAGGCTTGCGACTCCCTCCCCCAGATATGAACCCGCCACCCCGGGCCCCACATCTATCGGTCCAGGCACCCACCCCTAAGGGAGAGGCCAGTAGTGTCCAGCCTCCACTGCATTCCGATGGTGACAACGTTCCTCTCTGGGATGCAGAACTCCGAGCCATGAAGCTCCAGCTCCAAGGAGTCATGCAGAACATACAGAATAAACCATCTACCATAGCCAACTCACCGTTCGTTGCCTCCATGAAGGACAAACCCTTACCTCCTAAGTTCAAAATGCCCTCGCTCGACTCTTTCGACGGCACAATGGACCCAGTCGACCATTTGGAAACTTACAGGACCCTCATAGTCCTCCATGCATTCCCTGACGAGATCATGTGTCGGGCTTTCCCCGTAACACTTAAGGGATCGGCTCGACTCTGGTTTAGTCAACTGCCAACTGACTCTATCTCCACTTTCCAGCACCTAAGTGACTCCTTTCTCAGCCATTTCATTGGTGCCCAGCGCCAGCAGCGTCCGGCAACCCAGCTCCTCAACATCCGTCAGACCGAAGGGGAGTCGCTGCGCAGCTTTGTCACCCGCTTCAACACCGAAGCCCTACAGGTAGCGGAAAACAACAATAAGGTCATCCTCACGGCTTTCATGGCCGGTCGACGATCATTTGATTTCCTTTTTTCCCTCTCCAAAAACCCCCCGACCTCCATGGCAACCCTACTTTCCAAAGCCCAAAAATACGTGAACGCCGAAGATTTCCTAGCCACCCGACAAAATCCTACAGCCAAAAACCCGACCCCCAGAGAGAAGAGAAAGGACTCCAAAACCAGAAACACTCAATACACTCACCAAACACCTCAATATACCGACTGACCAGCCCGAGCCGACCGATCGGCACCAACCCGACCGCCCCACCGGTTCGAATGATACACACCCCTCAATTCCCCCATGGAACAAGTCCTGAACCAGATCCAACGAGATTATCCCCTAAAATGGCCCCAACTATCACGGTCTCCTTCCAACCGGCGAGACCAGTCCAAATACTGCCGCTTTCATCAAGACCACGACCATGATACGGAGGAGTGTGTTAACCTCAAAGATCAGGTCGAGGGCTTGATACGTCAAGGACGTCTCAGTCGGTTCACGGCAGCCCGCCCTCAACAAAGGCAAATGACTGAACCTATCAGAAACAACCACCGGTGCCACCCTCCTTGACAACTCGCACAACCTAACCAAGGTCATGATAGGCCTCCACAGCAACCCTGGGCACAAGGCAACCGTGCCCCCCCCAGTTGGAGAGATAAGAGTTATTGCTAGCGGGCTTGCATGTGGAGGACCATTCCGCTCGGCTCAGCGGGTAGAACTCAGAAAAATAAGGCAGGCCTCAGATAAAGAAGTTGCCACATTGGACCGCCCTTCCAAACAGCCCAAGCAATGGATGGAGCCCATCACCTTTACGGAGGCCAACTGCACAGGCATCTGTTACCCCCATGACGACCCCTTCGTCATCTCTGCCCTCCTCTCCAATTACAAAGTCAGACGGGTTCTCGTCGACAACGGCAGTTCTTCAGACATCATCTTCCTAAATGCCTTTCGCCAACTCAAGGTCGGGGAAGAAAGTATGTCCCCTCTCCAAATCCCGTTGGTCGGTTTTACTGGAGATCGGGTGACCTCCATAGGCTCCATCGATCTTCTCATCACAATCGGAGAATACCCGCGACAGACCACAAAGTTACTCACTTTCCTCGTCGTCGACTGTCCCTCTGCTTACAACATTATCCTCGGCCACACCGCCCTAAATGCTTTCTAAGCTGTCACATCCACTTTCCATCTTGCCGTCAAATTCCCCACCGACCTTGGGGTCGGCACGGTGAGGGGAGAGCTGACCGTGGCTAGAGAATGTTACGTCGCTTCGCTTAAAGAGGTCAAGCTAAAGGAGGCTATGATCATTAAAGGACTCGACGTTAGAGACGAAGATGAGCTGGTCAGAGGGGAACCAGTGGAAGAGCTTGTCGAGGTCCTCATCGATCCCACCAACTCGACAAAAACAGCCAAGATCGGCAGCCAACTATCCCCTCAAGCCAAGGCCGATCTTACAACCCTCCTGACTGAACACAATGATGTGTTTGCCTGGACCCATTCCTACATGCCAGGTATCGATCCTTCCTTCATCACTCATCGTTTGAGTATCGAACCCCATTTCCGACCCTTCCGCTAGAAACAGCCTATCTTCCACCCGAAACACAACGCTCTTATTGCCTCTGAGGTAGATAAGTTACTGGAGGCACAGTTTGTCAAGAACGTGGGCTATCCTAGGTGGTTGTTGAATGTGATCTTGGTCCGTAAAAACAACGGTAAATGGCGACTCTGCGTCGATTACTCCGACCTTAATCGAGCTTGCCCCAAAGATAGTTATCCCCTTCCTCGCATAGATCTGCTTGTTGATGCCACGGCCGGTCATCAAATGCTCAGCTTCATGGACACCTTCTCTGGGTACAACCAAATTCTGATGCATCCGTCTGACCAGGAACACACCTCCTTCATCACCGACTGGGGAACCTACCATTATCGTGTCATGCCATTTGGGTTGAAAAATGTCGGAGCAACTTACCAACGGTTGGTCAACGACGTCTTTTATCATCAGATAGGCCGGAACATGGAAGTATATGTCGATGACATGCTAGTCAAGAGCAAACTCTTCTCAGATCATCTGGCACCCTACGAAAGTATCAAATGAAGCTCAATCCGGAGAAATGCGCCTTCGGCGTAGGATCTGGGAAGTTCTTGGGTTTCATGGTCAGTCAGCGGGGCATCGAGGCTAACCCCAAAAAGATCAAGGCCTTGATAGAAATGCCGTCACCCAGAACGGTTAAGGAGGTTCAGAGGCTTACTGGCAGAGTCGCCGCCCTCAACCGCTTCATTTCCCACGCAACGGACAAGTGCCTCCCCTTCTTCAAAGTTCTTCAGCAGGCTTTCGAGTGGACGACTGAATCCGAAGAGGCTTTCCAACAATTGAAGTAGTGCATGGCCAACCCCCCCTTACTCTCCCAAGCGCTCACAGGTGAGCCCCTTTTTCTCTATTTAGCCGTATCGAGCACCGCAGTCAGTGCGGCCCTCATTAGGGAGGACGATTCAGTATAGCGCCCAGTTTATTACATTAGCCGGGCTCTCAGGGGCGCAAAACAGAACTACCCACTGCTAGAAAAAATGTCCTTGGCCTTGGTCACCGCCTTAAGACGACTCCGTCCTTACTTCCAAGCCCACTCCATAGTGGTCCTCATTAACCAACCTTTGAAGAAAATAATGCAACAACCAGAGCTGTCTGGCAGACTTATGAAATGGTCAGTCAAGCTCAGCCAATTTGACATCTCCTACCGACCTCGAACGGCGATCAAAGGGCAAGCTGTTGCCAATTTTATCCTGGAATTCACTAATCCCACTCCAACCACGGCCCCCCCGCCTCCGCGATCCCACACTGAGGTAGAAGACCCCCACTCTTGGACCCTCAACGTTGACGGATTATCCCGCAAAGAAGGCAGTGGGGCTGGTCTCATCGTCACCCGCCCCCAAGGGTGGTTATTTCAAGTGTGCTCTCCGTTTCTTGTTCAACGCAAGCAATAATGAGGTTGAATATGAGGCATTGATAGCAGGTCTCCGCCTAGCCAGAGACATTGGTGTCAGCCATATCTAGGTGTTCAGCGATTCCCAACTCATTGTCGGACAAATTACGGAGGAATTCGATGCCAAGAAAGACACAATGCGGGCTTACAGGGATATTGCACTCCCCTTGCTCGCCTCTTCAACACTTTTCATATCAAGCACATCCCTTGGACGGAAAACTCCAAGGCAGATAAAATGGCTCAATTAGCTTCTGCCGACCAGTCAGACCTCAGCCATGGCGTCCGCCTTGAATACCTGGCCCACCTTGTCATTTCCCCACAATAGCAGCAAGTCCACTTCCTCCAAAATGAACCTATTCCATGGGGGGTAGATATCTTGCTATTTTTGACAAATGGGGAATTGCCTGCCGACAAACACCAGGCCACCAAAGTCAGGGCCCGGTCGTCCAACTGCATTCTTATCAGCAGCCTCTTGTACAAACGTGGCTTCTCACACCCATACCTGAGATGCCTCAATCCTGCTTAAGCGACCTACGTGATGAGGGAAGTCCAGAGGGTGTATGTGGTAATCATTTGAGTGCCAGGTCACTAGCCTACAAAATACTTCGCACCAGCTACTTCTAGCCTACTCTCAATCAAGATGCCACTGAATTCGTGCTTAAATGTGATAAGTGCCAACGTTTTGCCAACATCCCTCATGCTCCTCCTACAGAACTGATCACACTTTGCAGTCCTTACCCATTCGCCAAATGGGGGATCGACTTAGTTGGCCCATTGTCCACCGGCCGAGGCCAAACCAAATTCGCAATCGTCGCCATTGATTACTCCACTAAATGGGTGGAGGCAGAACCCCTCGCCACAATTACCGAGCGGAACACAACCAGATTCATTTGGCAGTCAATCGTGTGCCGATTTGGCATCCCTCAAGCCATCGTCTCCGACAACAGCAAATAATTCGACAATGCCAAGTTTAGGAAATTCTTTGCAGAACTTCAAATCCAGCCATGTTTCTCTTCCCCAGGTTGTAATAACCCAACCCTCGCATGTGTTCCCGATATATTTTCAGTCCCTCATTATGCGTATTTATATGCTTATTATGAAATGCCACGTGGAATTAAGTTTAAGTAAGTGAACCTTATGACTATGGATTCATATCTGTTGAATAAGGAGACACGTGGGTTCGTTTTTGACATTTTTATTGGTATGTTTGGAACCTCCTCATTTTATTTTGGGGTGTTGCTTGAGGTGGTAATATGATGGTAAAGTAAGATTGGACCAAAAACTTTAATTCAAATAATTCGTCTACGATCAGCCGGCACACTTTTGTCTTTTTCTTTTTTCACACTTTGAATTTGGATGTGAGGTTAGAACCATTGGAAAGCTTATCTCCGGGGCTTCAATTTGACCACAAGAATGACCTAAAACGGAGTCCGGATGAGAGAGTTATACCCGTTTGAAGTTTGCACATCTGTGCTGGAAACAGGTCCGCACGTGCGGGGATAGCGGCGCACGTGCGGGACTGTGCGGGACAGCAGCTCAAAAACGTGATTTTTGGACCATTTCTTACATTTTCTTTTTGGACCATTTCTTACATTTTCTTTTCCTCTCTTCTTCTCCCCTCCTCCATGTCCGAAACCCTAGCCCCCAAAACCTTGATTTCCTCCACTTTTATTAACAATCCACCATGGTTCTTGTATCAAGGATGGAGAACAAGAGAAGATCAACATTTTCTACCGATTGGATTTCGAAATTTTGGAGGAATCTCATCAAGCTTGCTTGATTCTTGAGGTATGGAATCTTGGGAGTTAAATTGATGGGTTTAAATCGTGAATTATGAATCCTAGGTGTTTAATCAATGGGAAAATTGGAATGAAAAAGTAATGGGTTAATAAGTTTGAATTTGTCTTGAAATTTCAATATTTCCTTGAAACCCTAGGTTGATTAATGATGATAACCAATGATTTGGCCCAAATTGAAAGTAGAATAATGAAATTGAGATATTGAATTAGATATGTACAAGTTTAATTGGAATTTGGAAATGTTTGAAAATTATGTTTAAAATTTGCGAATGAACTTTGTTATGAACGTTGTAATTCATGCTTTAATGTAAAGGAAAAATTGAGGAAATAATTTATTAAGGATATAGATGACATGAACTCGGTTGTGGAATGTTGAAATGGGATTCAAGGATTTAGTTTGAATTATGTTAAATTGCAAATTGATGTGTAATTGGTATTAAGAGAATTAAACAAGTTAAGAACGGAATAATTATATGTGACCCGATTTCTATGTGTATTATGAATTGTGTAGGGTCAGCTACAGGGGCGGACCAAGCATCTGAACACTGTGAGTAGTAGTACGGTAGTCGTACATTCAATGATCGTTAATGATTCTTATTGTTAACATTCTATTCCTTGCAAGTATGTTGATTGGAAAATCTAAAGGCATTATTGTGAAATACATTTTATTATTGTTGACAAAGAATACTAACATTATGTGCAAGATATCTATAGTGATTCATGACGAACCAAGGGAACGTATAAGCACTACGGAATCATGGTATTCACGTATCTCTGGAATCATTCCATTTGTAAATGTGCTTATCCCTCATTAGTAATTATCATGAGCATCTTGTTAAACTTAAGTTAACTATGTTAACTCATGTGAATGATGTAACGGCTACCAGTAGTACTCTGCTAAGTACAAGTCAAATATGGTAACATATATGGACGAGCAAATAAAGGTGTATGCTTCTATATGCTATTAATAGATCAAGTGAACTACGCTATTTCTTAACGAATAATTAGCTAAGACCACGGATTGTTTTATACGTTAATACCTGCTAAGTATTATGATAAACAACGGATTGAGTTACAGATGGCTCAACCCAAAGACAGAATTAAATATCGATGACCTTGTCATGTAACCTACATTATGATGTAACCTGTTCTGTCTTTGCTAAGTGTACTGTAATGACATGATATAACAAGAAATGTTCTATGTTCTAATATGTTACGTTTTGAAGTAAAGAATAGTTGGCCATATATGTAAAGTATTCATGACATCCGTAGCACACGACCCTTACCCGGGGGTAATAATACCGCGTTTTCAAGTATGTTACAAGTTCAAGTATGTTACAAGTATACGCATGTTACAAGTTCAAGTATGGTACAAGTTTATATATGTTACAAATTCAAGTATATACAAGTTTACGCATGTTATAAGTTTACATCTGTTACAAGTTTACGTATGTTAGAAGTTTAAGTCTGTTACAAGTTCACGTATGTTATAAGTTCAAGGATATTACAAGTTCTTAGTACCGAGGAACAAGAATGCTTTATATTAACTTGTTAGCACTATTGAAGTGCCAGGTATAATTAAGTTTGAATTCTGATTTTTGTTTATGAATTAAGCATAATGCATATGTATGAATTTGTTTCCGTTTATGATATGACATGATATGTATGGTTGGTCTGTAAAACCTGTTAATTACTGGTATGGAACAAAGTGCTACTTGGAACTAAGTGCTACATTGTGAGCCACCTCTAGAGTCCATGTGAGCCACCTTTTGAGTCCATACATATATGAATGAGGCTTATAGCCAATCTGGGCCTATGGCCATTCTATATGATCTATGAGGCCAGAGGCCATTCTGTATTTTCGGTATGGAGCAAAGTGCTGTACGGAACTAAGTGCTGCAATGCGAGTCACCTCTAGAATCTGTACGAGCCATCTCTTGAGTCCATACATATGTGGAAGTTATGAGGCCTATGGCTATTCCGGATAAGTTATTATAATATGAAACAAAGTGCAACACGGAACTAAGTGCTACGATGTGAGTCACCTCTAGAGTCCGTGTGAGACACCTCTTGAATTCATACACATATGTTCAAGGGCTTTATGCTATATGTTCAAGGGCTTCGTGCCATATGTTCAAGGGCTTCATGCCATGTGTACAAGGGCTATATGCCAACATGTTTAAAAGTTTAATGCTAATATGTTCAAGGGCTATCGCCACTTTGTTCAAGGGCTTAAAGCCATTATGTTCCAAGATATTATGTTTCAAGTCAATATGTTTCAAGACTAGGCCTTAGGCCGTTCAAGAATTAATACAAAATCAATTAACCTTATGCCTCATTATTTATGTGTGCATTGATATATATTATAATTCAAGTTGAGCATTGAATCGTTTATGTACTATTATTCATTGAGCTTCGCTCACTTTATATTATGTCTATTCTGTAGGTAATCACTTTGGGAGTCCGTTTTAACCCTTGAAGCTCACCCTTCAGTTGTCAACCTCAGTATGCCCAGGCTCCCAGACCAAGTCTATGCATTTATGTCAAGTTTTGTTAAGATTTTGGGCTTGCACTTTAATTATTTACTTAAGGTTAAAATGTATGTATATGACCCCTTTCTATACCAATGTTCGTTTATGCGGTCATGTATGTGTATGGGTATGTCTAAAAATAAATGACTCTTACGAATGTGATCCTGGCATGTTAGGTTTAGCTCAATGGATGCTTTTCTGTGTTATTTTATCATATTAAATGCTTCCGTTCAGGCCCCATATGATATGTATATCAGGTTAAGTGTCCGTTTCTGTATGGGTCATGCCCGAACTTTTAGGGGCGAGTTTTGGGTGTGACACAGGTCATCCCCAAGCCAATGGCCAAGTTGAGGTTACTAACCGTTCTCTTCTGAAGATCATCAAAACTAAGTTGGAAGCTGCTAAGGGACTCTGGGCTGAGGAATTACCAAATGTACTCTGGGCCTACTGCAATACCGCCCAAACCCCCACTGGGGAGACCCCTTTTCGCTTAACATACGGTGCTAAGGCGGTCATCCCAGTGGAAATCGGTCTGCCTACCCCAAGGGTTCTGCACCCGAATCTAGAACTAACTGAAGAACTGCGTCGGGCAGACTTAGACCTAATTGAAGAGCTCTGAGAGACCATTGCTGTCAGGCGGGCCTTATATCAACAGAAAATGAGAACACACTACAACCGCAAAGTCCGACCGAGGGAGTTCGCCGTGGGGGACCTTGTTTTGCGTGAAGCAACTCTTGCCACCAAAAATCCGACTGAGGGCAAGCTGGCAGCCAAGTGGGAGGGACCTTACGTTGTTAAGGCCAGACCTCATCCGGGCACTTACCGACTTCAAGACATGGAATGTGGAGATCTCCCCCATCCATGGAACGTCGAGCACTTGAAGCGTTATTTTCAATAAAGCCCTATTTTTGTATTGATCAATTGCTGTATGTTCTTTTTGAAAATCTACACACTTGGATGTTTTTGTCCTTCTCTCACATGGTGTAAATTTGTGATCAATGGGCTATGCTTTAAATGACAACGATCTTATATCTCAGTTATCTGCGTGGTATTTCAATAACACCCTGCTTGCAGCCTCAGCTAGACTGAGTAACTGAAAGCCTCAGCCAGACTGAGCACGAAGCACAAAGGGCTCAGCCAAACTGAGTTACTTAAAGCCTCAGCCAGATTGAGCACGAAGGGCTCAGCCAGACTGAGTTAATTATGGCTCAAGCCAGACTGAGCACGAATGAAGAGTTCGGCTAAGGCCATTCTTGCAACTTCATGATTGTAGTATAGTTGTCATACTTAGTTAAAATCCAGGTCCATACTTTTACGTCTCTTAACATGCTTTACATTTTTAACTTTCATTTTTAATTCCGTTACAATCCACACGCCTCGTCGCCCAACCCAATCTTTTATTTCTCAACACTCTTACAACATGATTTAAAACTTCACACTTTAAGACCTTTACATTTCAACGTTTTTATTGTTAACATTCTTTGCGTCATGGTTTTGTCACAAGTTAGACTGGCTCCCTACTTCTTAACTTTTACTACGATTTATACACAAGCCTTATTTAAATGCCCATTCTCATTCTTTTCAGATCTACAAGAAATAAAGACAACAGTACGAAAAAGCACAACTCATTATTTTATTTACAAACTTACACATAAATTCACTACAGAAATTACACGACCAAAAAAAAAAAAAAAACAACAAAAATTTTATTTACAAACAACAACACGCAAAACGTAAAAATTTTACATCAATCATTCATCCTCGCTTGAGGCCAGGTCTTCTTTGTCAACTCCCTCATCTAGGGGAGTCTGGGCCACATCGTCATCATCTATTCTCACATTGTTGAAGTCCAAGTCTGGGAACAACTCTGTTGCTTTACATTTAAAAGTCTTCCAGCCGCTGTCCCAGAACTCAACCATCTCATGCTTGTAGAAGTCCGACTGCTGGAAGCTCTGGATCACTTCCTCTTCACTCCTACTTCCAGCGGTCGCTCCCGACCGGCCAGCCCCCCTATCCCCCTCTCTCGCCAAGTTGCTGGCGATAGCGGCATCAATAGCCATCTGGAAGTCGGCGGACCCCTTAAACTGCTCTACTACTGCAACACATAGGTCGAGGTACGCCGCCCTGTCAGATGCCAACTTGGCCCTCTCGCCGGCCAGGGCCTTCTCCATCTCTGCCCTCTCAACCGCCAGTCTAGCCCGCTCGTTCGCCAGCGCCCTCTCCAACTCAGCGATCTTCTGATCTGCTTCTTCATTTTCTTTGATCGATTGAGTGCGTAGATCTTCATTACAGACCATGGCCTCATCCCACCTTTCGTTGGCGACGGTGCAGGCTTTCTGGGCCTCTTCCAGCTTCTTCTACTCGCCAGCCAACTGGAATTCGAGCGACACCACCTTGCAGCGTTCCATCTCCAGCTCTAACTTGGTCGCGAGCAGCTCAGCATTAGCACGGTCTGTTGAATAGCCCTGCACCATCGCCAACACCTCCATCTTCTTGGCGTTCTAGGTATACTCCAGCCCTCTAACATACGCACTCCGCGCGGCTTTCCTCCAGCCCCCGGTCTCCCTCCTTAAACTTTCAAGCTGGGCCTTCACCTCCTCCAGCTTTGCCTTCAATGGCTCAACTTCGCCTTTTGCATGCGCCGTTTTGTTCAGTAAGGCTCATGCTAAGGCCGTCGTCTCCATCTGGGCCGAGCACAGCCCCCTTAGCTGTTCGGCCTCTGTGAAACTTGCCATCG
Source organism: Camellia granthamiana (assembly GCA_036172215.1). NCBI lineage: Eukaryota > Viridiplantae > Streptophyta > Magnoliopsida > Ericales > Theaceae > Camellia > Camellia granthamiana. The sequence goes on from CM069911.1 coordinate 53,971,224, forward strand.
AACGCATGGCCACGTCCTCCACTACTCCTAAGAGCCGATCTACAGCAGTTCTGGCTTCACCTCCTTCTCCTTCCAGTCACCCGGACATTGTTGGAGCGTGGTAAATGGCAGTCTTCAACCTGGCCCTCCTTCCTTCTCTTTGGGGCACAGGACCCCCCTTGGGCTGTTGCTCTGTCCCCTACTCAAGGCCAGTCGCCCCTCCTTCTACTTGTGTTTCGGGGCCCAGGGCACTCTCCACTTCGGGGGTCCCCTCTGTCATCCCCTCCTTCATGCTCTTCAAGGCTGGCCCCTTCTCCCTTTCCTTTACTTTCTTCTTCTTCTTTTTCAGCACAGCCTTCAACTCCTTTTTGCTCTTTTTCTTCAGAGGATCCACTGGATGTGGTCGTGGCTCAAAACCGCTCAGGTCCTTCTCCCCCAGTGGCTTAGGGCGCGGTCGGACTCGTTCCCTCACAATCGGTTTGGGCGGGCGGCCTAACTTCGCCTCTTTGTACCAATCGGCCTTGGCGAAGGTGGTTCTGTCCTCCGCCTCTTGCCTCTTCCTCCTCGCCTCTAGTTCTGCCGGCACAAGATCTCCACCGGTTGGCTGAGGGCCCAGCCTTGAGGCAAAGAAGGCTAAGGGCTGAACGAGGTCGTCCCACTTGGCGCCCTCCTTCTCCCTCCATGCCTTCACTTTTTTCACCCTCTCCTCTACCTCCGTCTCCAACCTTGGCTCAACCGACTTGGTTGGCACCTTCCACACCGTGCGCACTCCTACTCCCTCGTTGGTGGACACATAGAACCACCGCGGCCTCTACGTCTTCACTGACGACGGCAACCCCGCCACCAGACCCTTCCCTGCCGCTGCTTGTAGAGTGACCTAAGTCTCTTGCTGGCCCAAAGCCTTGTAGCATGCAAAAAACTCATCCACTGTCATTGCAGCCCCCTCGTTCGCCCGCGGCCACGCGCTTGCACAGGCCAATAAAATCTTCCACGCATTGGGCATCAGTTGGCCCGGAGCCACCTCCAGCCGATTCAACACGTCCACTACTATCCGGGGAAGCGACAACCTCAACCCCCCCTTTAGCACCTCTTCGTAGAGGGCAAACTCCCCCGGTCGAGCGTCGGGTGGCCTCTCTTTCGACGTCGGCAATTTCAACTCTATCTCCGCGGGAATCTGATACCTCTCGCGCATCTCCTCCAACTCCTCCGCCGTACATGTCGATTTATCGGCCTTCGTGTACCAGTGGTCCGGCCCCACTTGACTAATAGGTTTCGCGGCCACAATCATCGTCATAGGACGAGCCCGTACTGCCTGACTAACTACCCCCCTTCCTTTCACTCCGCACGGTACTATTCTGCCAACTCCACCGCATCGTCGTCACCTAACGAATCAAGCCTTGCGGTTGCTACTTCTTCTTGGGCCATTTCTCTTGTGTGTCTGTGAATGGCTTCGGACGCGGGCACAAGAAAGTTCACAAAATGTTGCAGAGGTCTATCACTGGAAACAAACGAGTTTACTTCTGGGACGTGCTGGTTTTTTGCACAAAGATAGGTAAAACAGGTAAAACCAAACGCCCAAGGCTTGCCTATATTCCAAGGGTCAAGGTCAAATTTTGCCAATTTGAAAATTTTCAAAAAAAATTTCAAAACTGCCTTTTCAAACACCCTATATTGACCTATCCCTTCGTTTCTTGCTCAACGCCTTACCTTCCCCATTACGGGATTCCGTCACGTGTACAACCACGATCCACTGCCCCCTTCCCCTACCCTGTCTTTTCTACTTCAAATCACCACGTGCCCTGCCACTCTTCGAGCCCCGCACACTGCCACTTCTCCCTCCATTCGGTCACCCTTCGCAGTCGGCCTTCCTCACGGTCGGTCCCTCCACTCGGTCACCCTTCGCGGTCGGCCCTCCTTACGGTCAATCCCTCCACTCGGTCACCCTTCGCGGTCAGTCCCGCCACTCGGTCACCTTTCGCAATCGGCTCTCCTCATGGTCAGTTCCTCCGCTCGGTCACCCCTCGCCATTGGCCCACCTCTCGGTCGGTCTTCGCCCCGCCGGTCTCTCACAACCCTTGTTTTTTTCATTATTCCCTTCGTTGGACTAAAACTGCACTTGGGAATGGAGGACTACTAACATGGGTAAGCCCATAAAGGATATGGCCCACCACCTAAGGTCCAATCCATGATTCAAATACTAAAGCCTAACACTCGTGAAACCCAGCGTTACACCAAACACCAATGACATCTAAACACTTGGCAAATAGAGAATCACCCACATCAGCAGACAAAGATCCTGCAAAGTTGTTGCACCACACATCAGCCATTAATGAGTTTTCCTGCAGCATTTATTGCGATAACCCTTCCCCGTCGGGACAGAACGGCCTCACCATGAACAAGGTAAGCTAGAACATAGACTTTCGGCCAAGGTGACAGGTCGGAAGGGACAACGAAATGATTAGTAGAAGATATAAGCAGGCATCGAAGACAAGGAAAGGGTGAAGCTTTTCAATCACTAATATATCTCTACATTCCATCTCTCTTTCTAACTTGCTCGTCGGAGGGTTCGCTGGGGGACTCCCCGTTCCCCGTTGAACTCTTGTACAGGTCTCTCTGTGGGCTTGGTATCTCGGGCACCGGTTTGGGAAGCGTGGATCAATCCGACCCGTTCCATCTGGAACACGCTGTATCATCAAACTTGCTTGATATTTTCTTTTGCCATGCTGTCTTCTATGTATATTGTAGTTGTTCTATTATCGTTTTGCTTTCTTACATATTATTTCTCACTACTTTTCATGTTTATGTTTTTGAATGAGTTTACTTGTCAAAAGGTACATCTCCTCATGTACTTCTGAATGAATTTTATATGGAGGAAAGTTGCCCGATAAGCCAATCAATGATCTCAAAGATAAATTCCAATGTTTTCATATAAACGCAATGGATGAATGCATTTACCCCATAGATGACTTAGTTTAACTCTTTGTTTTTGGAGAATTCTTTAACTTGCATCAAAATACTTGTCTGTTTCAGACTTACTAGGAGCCATACGTTCTTTGTAAATGATGAGAGGTCCATTAGAATATTTGAGGAGGTATAAAATTTCTCTAGTGCACACTATTTTAGCATACCGTACCACTGAGGCTGTATGATACCTTATGGCAGATTGATATTGTTACGATTAAATCCTTATTAGAAAAAGCGTGTAGTTGCTGAAAGTAAACTTCAGGGAACTATCTCATCAATTCTAATTGTCTATTGGTTTCTTGGTTTCCAATGATGGAAATTTTTGTTTGGTCTGATGTGTTTGTTGTAGTAAGAATTTGCACGCCATTGGATCGGCATTTCCTTAGAAAAATTAGAAGACTCTAAATTGTTTATATCAGAACTTTGAAATAAATAAATAGTTGTTAGAAAAACAATCAGGCCCAGTCTGTTGCTATAGAAAGATAATTGATTTGAATTAGATATCAGAAAATATGACAGTAGAATTTCAATTTAGAGAACACCGAAGGCTCTTACTATTTAACTTCTTCAAGGAGAACTCCCAAAACTGCGTTGTATTTATTTATTTTTAGTTTAGGTCTGGCAGAGTGTTTTGCTTTTGAATAGCAAAAAACAAAAAAACACAAACACAAAGAAAGTCAAACTTATATCAAATTGTAATTATTCACAGGATATGTGTGAGTTCCTTCACATGGTATCAAATTGTGAAATTAGATGTTATGACGCCCAAACAAAACCTATGAACCTTGCTTGGTATCTACTACTAAGAACTTTGTGCTTTTTAATATTCAGTTATTTTGAACTATTATTGCTAATGACAAATAGAATACGTTTATTTTGCACTTTTCTAAAACTATACCATTTATTCTCAGTACTTTGCCAAGTAAAAGCATACGTTTTGTGTGTTATGAGATTATTGCTTTAATAACACAGAATACCTATATGTTGCAATTTTTATTTAGTTGCAAACTGACAATATTTATTTGATTCCTTATGGGTTGTTCATCTTTATCAAATTGTCTTTTTATTCTCACTTTTAAATAAATTTCTAGTCAATTATAAAGTATAATTTTGAGAAAAGGGATTATGATTTGCAATTTCCGGTCACAAGCTTATTTGAATGGGAAGGTTCATTGGGTTTCTTACAAGCTGATTGACCCGGTTACTCGTGGTTGTTTTGTTCTGTTTTTTTATTTGGGTAATGAAGTCTTTGGGGAGATTGAGTTGCCACTGAGTCTGGTTCATCAGTTTCCTAGGAACATGTTGACTGCTATAGTGGGTGAATCGCTTTCGGTGCTACAGTATGATTTGCTGATACACAATAAGAGTTGTACCATGTGGGTTATGAAAGAATATGGGGTGGTGGGTTCTTGGAGTATGGAATATACGATTGATCTAGATGGAAGATTGGTGTCGACGCTTGGCTTGAGAAAGAACGGTGAGATGCCAGTGGGAATGGGTAGAGAGCTGGTCTCATATGATTTTGAGAGCCGAGAAATCACTAACCTTGGAGTCCGTGGCAGCAAAGATGCGTTTTGGGTGGATAATTACACGGAGAGCCTAGTTTTACTGGAGGAAGGAACTCAAGTCGTGGATGGCCACTCAACAAATTCTTCTGATGCAGTTAATAGTGAGGGGGACCAGCTTTGCCAGAGGAAGATGATGGACCTGAGGAGAGTCTAATTGAACAACGTGCATACTTCATGCAAACAGTTATGCTTAATACGTTTGAAGCTTGTCTTTAGGTTTGCTGAATACCTTCTTCTAGTTAAATACATGCTATTTTCTTAGGATTAAATGCAAATGTGAAAAGTTAAAACGTTTCTTAGTACCTTGTTTGGATGCTAATATCTTGCTTTTGCTGTGGCTTATTAAAAAAATCAAGGTAATGGGTTGCCTCTGCTGACTGTTCCGTTCATTACTTTATGGTATTATTCTTATGTTGAATAGAAATTTCACTTTCCTAAATAGTTGGTGTTGTTGCGTTGTTTGCTTAAAGAGTGCTAGTGGTAGTTGGTTCTGTGCTGTGTTTTCAGTTAATAAATTTACTTGATTTAATGAATCTTTTCCATGACATATCCACCTGCCTGGAAACATTTCAAACTCTTTATATTTAGGATCTCATATCATATATCTCTATCCAATTAATTAGTTAAGCTGTAGCTAAGCTGTTAGCAGTTTCTCATACCCAACCCTGGCTACCTCATTCTCATAAGATAAGATAGATGGTAGGATGGAATTCTGATATATGACAAATGCACATGATATCATCAGATAAATATACATGACAGTAATTTCACAAGATATATGTACATATTGACAAAAGTGTAACAACCTAATATTATGGCCTTACATGTCAATGTTTCTAATGTAAATTGAAATCCTAAAACTTATCATCCTCAAAAAGCATTAAAAAACAAACAAACAAACAAACAAACAAACAAACTTGCTAAGTTAATCAATCTGCAAAAATTTGTTTGTTGAAGTCTCCTTTATTTACCTCGGTTCTGATAGAGCTGATGGAGACAATAGTGAGTACAAGATGCACCAATGGCATCCTCTTGGTGACCAGCATCTGCAATTGTTCTTTGTATCACAGGATTTATAAGGTTGTAATCCAAGTAGTTTTCAACATCCACAGAACCACAACCGACATGGAAGGCCTATTGGAAAAATCACTTTGTAGACACCACACAACCACCTTCATCATCTCCACTACTTTTGTTCCATGTAAACGCATTTCATGATTGTCGTTGTCAACAATATCGATAAGTCTTTCTGCTTTCCTTTTAAATGGACTTGGTAAATTCGTACCTTCCTCTCTGGTTGACGCCTATTTAAATTTTTGCACCCACAACATTTCTAAGACCATGATACCAAAGTTATAGACATCTACTCTCTCCATAATAATTGAGCTCAATCATTCGGGAGACAAATAGTCTAGTCTGGTGTTCCCCTCGAAGTTGCTATAACTTGGCTTTGGCCTTTATCAATTAGTTATGACAATCTAAAATAAGAAATTTCTGCATTGAAGTATTCATCTAATAGGATGTTTTGGGGTTTGACATCTAAGTGAAATATTTTCAGTTTGCATTCCTCATGGAGATAGGTTATTCCCTTGGCTTTATTTATGATGATCTTTCTTCTGGATTGCCACCCAAGTGTGAGCTCTTGGTGCTACTTTGGTGCCATCACTTAATATATTTTGAAACACTGTACCAAATCCTCCTTCCCTGAGCTTATTATCGAAATTTCTTGTCATGGCTCTCAATTCTTTGTAAGAGAATCTAGTAGGCATATCTGGTACTTGATGAACAGAGAACTCATCATGTTCGTCGGATTCTTCTTTCTTTCTGAAAAGAAAAATGCAAGAGGCAACACAAAAAATACACCAAAGAAAGTTCTGAGACTAGATCCCAATATGATTTTGACATGCCTTGATTTCTTTTGCGGAAAATCTATTGGTGAAGAAGGATTAAGATACTGTGTAGCCGGACATTTGTGCACTTTAAGAAATACAATAATGTAATCAACCCCTCTCTCATTATTTACAAGAGAAAAGACTTCAGACAGTAATAAGCAACCTTTCTTTGAATCATTGCCCACATGATATGCAATGAAAGCTGCTTTGCATGAACAATTTTTCAAGTTACTCCTTTTCCAATCCTTAACACTGTTTTTTCATCCAAGCAGTATCTGTTTGTGTGTTTCGTGTTGAAGTTAAAGTAACTAGTTTTCCTAGGCTCCAAAAAAAGTGAAAGCAAGAGCAAACAATTGAGGTGCACAAAAGCAATGGGGGGAGTGTTGTTGGAAAATCTTGTGCATCACGTGAGGTTGTAAATAATTCATACAAGCCTTAAATAACACTTTTAAAATGAGATCAGAACAATTGTTTGCTTATCAAAGAAATAACACTCGGGTGTCAAATTTTGCAATTTCAAAAAAATTAGAGTTTAATGCTTATCAAATCATGTCGAACATTGTCACAGAACAATGAAAAGTGCATGAAGAGGTTACAAATAATTCATACAAGCCTTAAATAACACTTTTAAAATGAGATCAGTGACTTGGGTATCACATTTTGCCATATCAAAGAACAATGAAAAGTGCATGAAGATATCAAGGTAAAACAGGATTTGGATGGGATGAGACCATGAAGATGGTAATAATAGCTAGTCCAAATATATAATTAAATTATCTCTTGATTAACAAGAAGATTGAGATGTATGATGAGATGGTTTTAGTGGTTGGCAAGTATTAAGAGGGAATTATCCTAAATAATTTGTTGATATTGACTTGAAATCTAAATTGGAGTATGAAACCAGTAAATTTGAATGATGACATTGACAATGAAGAGATCTCAAAAGAAAAGGAGATTTGAAAATTTTCGGAATCCTTAACTGTAATTTCATCCCAACCATGAGTAGCCAAATCTCTCAATAATTTCAGAAAAACTTGGGTAGGTAGCCGATGCAATTAATAGATTTAATGTGTGAGCTCTTCTTGATGACATAATTAAAAAAATAGAATAAGAAATGACTGATAAATTTATTTATTTTTATTTATATAAAATACATTTTTCATCCAATACATCTCCCATCTTTAGTGTAGTTAGTGTAGCAAAAATAAATTTAATGTAACTTCCTCTTTTTTTCCTCCTTCTTGGTGCACTTGCCTTGACTCAACAAAATTTCTAGGTGCGTGGTGCTCTAAATATTTTTCCAAATTGCCTCAAAGAATTTTTCACGAGTTTGAATGATTCCTACTGATATTTTGCTTTCTGTCAATCACGCAGACTCACTTTTGTTATGACATTCGAGTCCACACAACCGCCAAAACTTTCTTCGTCTTTTTCATTATCCAATTAACACGGTATAGACCTAGTCAATCTATGAATGGAATTGTATGCATCAATCTGAGTCATTAAGCAATGTTGACTGTAATATTTATCTATATATTTGCTAATAATTTAGAAGCCTCTGCGATGTTTCATTCGATAGGTAGGTCACAATTATTGAATGGTTGCAAGGGATAGCAAAATTGTCAAGTTTATAATAAAATATGAAATTGTATTAATTGAGTTTAAAAGCAAAAAATTGAGCGAAAAACCCGAAAAACCCTATCCGTTGCCATCCCTTTGCATACCACCTCCTTAATTAGTGATGAAAAAGACAGCATCTAATTTACACATACTATGTAATTGATCAATAATATGTGTGTGTAAAATGTAAATTGATACTCTGAAAAAAAATAGATGATATATTCCACAACTGGTCAGCACTGTTAATTAGCTTGATTATCCTCAACTAAGCTCTTGTAGTTACCGTGAAGTTTTTTTTTTTTCCCCTGATCTTTCTGTCAACGTAATGTGAATGGAAAGCGCGTATAAAATATACAAATGGTCCCTAAATTCAGTGAACGGATCATAAAAGCTCATACAATACTACTTGTGTGTTGATTAGAGTAGATCAATACCAATGGGACCTAGTGCTGCTATATTGGACACCCGCTTCTTCACACACAGAGTCTTCGTCGTTGCCTCATGTTCCTGGTGAGTACCCCACAAAGACATAGACTGGTGTGATGATCAAGGGAAAATTTAACGAAGCAGGCAACTATGTCCCTCTCCTAATTAATGTTTAGGAATCTAGTAGGGACTTGGGCTTGGGGGTTTGGGGGCTTGGGCAACTATTTCCCATTTTCAAGTCTTGAATTGGTTTCGATGAGGGTATAGGTGGAATTATTGGATCTTAGTTCATCACCAATTCAGGGATAATTCTATTTTTACACACCAATTTCCCTTAGTCCACACGCATCCAAAAAAAATCTCAATACACATCTCTTTATTCCAATGATATCATTATTCTCAATTTTAAAACCCTAATTTTCTTCAATCCACCCACCCCTCCTTCGCTTCAGTTGCCGCCACTCTCGGCCCTCCATCGCCACCACTACCGCCACCACCACTCCTAGCTCATCCCCTTCCATTCTAGACCTCCATAGTCAACCTTGAAGGTGGGTGGTCCACTGCGGGAGGCTTGTGGCAGTGTATGCTTCATAGCGGAAGGTGGTTGCAGGTAAAGGGAGAAAGAGGCAACGACGATGGAGGAGAGGGGTGGCACTAGTGATGAAGGATGGTTTGGTGTTTTAGAATTAGGGTTTGGGTGGAAAAAAGATAAAAGTATTATGGTATTTTTATTCTAAGACAATTGTATGAAGAAAAAAAATTCATTAAATGTGTAAACTGAGGGAAATTAATGTTTGAAAATAAAACTACTCCAAACATCTAAAAAAAAAAAAATCTAAATAAATAAATAAATAAAATAAAACTACTCCCAATTCAGTCCTCTTTAAGCTGGTTGTTAAACCAATTGGAATCATTGTGATCAGCAATTCTTTTCTCTATAACTGAGACTTATAATTGCGAATCTCCATTCATCGACATACTGATCAGGGCATTCAATTAATGTAATCATTTGGAATGAATGATAATATTGGAAATGAATTATTCCAGTTTCTTTCATTTGCGGCTCCTTCATTCAAAGATATCTTAAAATTGTGAAAGGGAAACTGCTCAAATACACCCAAAATACACTCAACTGATGTTGAATTCAAAACCATCGAATTAAGTAAAGATTCCAAAATGGACCAAAAAAAAAAAAGAAGAAGTGGACGAAGAAGAAGAAAGAAAGATAATGCAGCAAGTGTCGAAATTTTAAAACCGCACTCATTCATGACATATATTAGCTCATTCTTGGCTGGGGAACATTTCCAACTCTTTATTTGCATTCACTATTTATTTATTAGGATCTCATTTCCCTATAATACAATTAATGATGTAGCTAAGCTGCTTGCAGTTTCTCATACTCAAACCCCGGCTACCTTATACTTCAAACAAATAAAGAGCGCATGACATCAAACAAATATATGTCACATTTCTGATATGTGACAAGTGCACATGACATCAAACAAATATATTTATGACAATAATTTCTCAACATATATATACATTCATCAAGAAAAGTGTAACAACAAAATATTATTGGCTTAAGCAATCTGCAAGAAATTGTTCGTTGAAGTCTCATTTCTTTACCTCGGTCCAGACAGAGCTGATGGAAACAATAGAATAGTGGCAGCACCAGTGGCATGCTCTTGTTGACCTGTAGCTGCAATTGATCTTGGTATCGCTGGATTTGTGAAGTTATAATCCAAGTTCTTTTCAACATCAACGGAACCCTCCAAGACCTTAACCACCATTGACATGGAAGGCCTCTTGGAAAAATCACTTTGTAGACACCACACAGCAACCCTCATCATCTCGACAACTTCTGCTCCATGTAATTGCATTTCATCATTGTATTTATCAACAATATCGTTCAATCGTCCCTCTTCTGCTTTCCTTTTAAATAGACTAGTAAATGCATATCTTTCTCAGGTTGAGACCTGTCCAAATTTTTCCGCCCACACAACATTTCCAAGACCACGACACCAAAGCTATAGACATCCACTTTCTCGGTGATAATTGAATTCAACCATTTAGGAGCCAAATAGCCTGGTGTTCCCCCTCAAAGTTGTTACAACTTGGCTTTGGTCCTTATCAATTAGTTTTGACAATCCAAAATCAGAAATTTTCGCATTGCAGTATTCATCTAAGAGGATGTTTTGGGGTTTGATATCCAAGTGAAATATTTTTTGTCTGCAATCTTCATGGAGATAGGCTAGACCCTTGGCTATATCCATGATGATCTTTCTTCTGGATTGCCACCCAAGTGTAAGCTCTTGGTGCCTTTGGAAGATCCATTTATCCAAGGATCCATTGAACATGTACTCATAAACTAGAAGCCGATATGATTTTTCAGCACAAAATCCAATTAATCTCACCAAATTAACATGGTGAATGCTGCCCTAAGTAGCACGGACACGGATACGAGACACGACACGGACACGACACAGACACGCGGACACGCAATTTTTCAAAAAATGGGGGACACGACACGCTGGGGACACGTTTAATATATATAATTTTATTTATATATTATATGTAAAATTAAAAATATATATACTAATTTTATTTTTTTATTTTATTTATTATATGTAAAATTAAAAAATAAATATATTATTTGTATTTATTTATATTATTTAAGACCAAAAAAAAGGTTAGGGGTTATATTATTTATTTATTTATATTATTTATTATTAGTATATAAATATATATATGTATATATATTGTTATTATTTTTTATAAATTTTATTAGATTTTTTTTATTATATATGATTTAATTAGATTTAATATATGTTAAATTTATTATTTATTATATAACAAATTATATTATAATTATATTATTTATTATTTAACAAATTATATTATAATTATATAACAAATTATATTATAATTATATTATTTATTATATAACAAATTTTAGTTATTGGTTAACAAATTATATTATTATATAAAATTATATTATTTATTATATTATAATTATGTTATATTATAATATAACAAATGTTATAAACGGAGGCTACAGCCGCTACACAACACAGATCGAAGAGACAGAGAGAGAGAGAAGAAGAGGGCGAAGACGAAGACGAAGAAGCAGAAGAAGGAGAAGACGATGGCGACGTTCAGATCGAGTCGAAGGCAAGAGGTCGACGACAGGGCTTCTTCGATCGAGATCGACGACACCAGGTTTCTCTCTCTCTCTCTCTCTCTCTCTCTCTCCCCTCGATCTGTCTGTCTCTGGCTCTCTCTCTTTCTCCTCTCCTACAGTTCTAGGGCTTCATCGATGCACCCACCTGCGTGTCCTCATCGTGTCTTCGCGTGTCCAACCTCGTGTCCGACCCTGAAAAATTCTGAAAAAAAGGGGGACACGCAGGGGAGAGTGTCCGACACGTGTCAACAGCGTGTCGTACGCGTGTCCGTGTCTGACACGTGCCCGACACTGATACGCAAGCCTCAGGGACGTGTCCGTGCTTCTTAGATGCTGCCTATTGTCTCAACTTCAGCTAAGAATGACTTCTTAACTTGACCAAAACCATTGAGGCTCTTCACTGCTACATTAGTGCCATCACTTAATGTCCCTTGAAACACTAACCCAAATCCTCCTTCCCTGAGCTTATGATTGAAATTGTTTGTCATGGCTCTCAATTCTTCATAAGAGAATCTGGTAGGCATCCCTGGTACTTGATCCACAAAGAACTCATCAAAATCCTCGAACTCTCGTTTCTTTTTGAAAACGAAAATGCAAGAGGCAACCACAAAAAATACACCAAAGAAAGCTCCGAAACTAGAACCCAGTATAATCGTGACTTGTCCTGATTTCTTTTGAGGAGAATTTGTTGGTGAAGGAATATGATATTGTGCATTTGGAGATTTCTGAACTTTAAGAAATATAGTAACATTCTCATCCCTTCCCTCATTATTTATGAGAGAAAACACTTCCGACAGTAAAAAAAACCTTTCTTTGAACTATTGCTCGAATCATATGCAAAGAAAGCAGCTTTGCATGAACAGTTTTTCAAGCAACTCTTTTTGCAATCCTCTAACTCTGTTTGTTCATCCAAGTAGTATTTGTTTGTGTGTTCTGAGTTAGAGTAAAAGTAACTAGTATACTTAAGCTCCAAAAGGGTATGATATTGAGAATTGTTACAAGAAATGGGTGTAACAAGGGAACATCCAAGGTTGGGTAGCCTACTATTTATTTGCCTGAAAGTGTTGTTGCTGGTGGCTTCCTCAAGACAACCGCACTGTCCATTTGAAGAACAAATGCCGTAATTGCCACACGCCATTGGATAACCACAGTCACCAATATCTGATGTCAGCAGATCAGGCACCACATTCCACTTCAATCCGTCCCACTCATAAGCCCTCAAATGCCCATCAGGATCCAACCTTATGAACTGAGCTGAAGATGATGATGCAACAGGGATTAGCTGCCCATTGAAGCTTTCATTCTCGAATTTGACATAAAACGTATATGACCCGGATTCAAAATAGGACCAGGGTGGATTGGATTCTACATAAGCTGACAGATAGGAAAAATAAGGAAAAGCATCATCATATTGATCAAAAGATTGAACAGCAAGAGAGAAATAACCTTGACTCCAGTTTGATGCTGATGTGCTGGAGGTGAGCTTCTGCCCAAGAACCAAACCCTGGCCAACAAGTAAGGAGTCAGTTGGGTGATCGAAAGACTGCCAAACCATTGCATTGTTTCGATCAAAGAGGACCAGATTTCCATCTTCAGTCAAGTTTAAGCCTGAGACAGAGTGATTTCCTCCACCAGTGTTTGTAGACCAGACATAAGTGCCATCGGAGTCTGCCAAAGTCAAGTTTCCATCCTGAGTGAGTTGCAAGGTTGCGTTAAGTTTTACAGGATGGTTTCTATTAGCCGACCAAACTAGTTGCGGGGCATCTGCTATTTCATCTTGTTGAAGGGAAGTTTGTTGTTGGATGAGGACACCAACGATGCAGGCAGTGTATGCAAAATCGCAGCAGAAGACGAGAGAAAAACGAGCTTGAAGGCCCCTTCGAAGTAGGATTGGTCTCCATAAAAAGTCCGAAACTTTGAGGACCGGTGGGGGATCGTTACTAAAGGTCCATGAAGTGGACACAGTGGCAATTGGATAATCCACAGGCTGGGCATTCACCAAGTGGAAGGAGGAGGAACACATGAGAGATGTTAAAACCAGAACAATAGCACAACGAAAACAACTCCTCGGTTGATCATCCATTACAGTTTTTGCTTATTAGAATGATAGACAAATACAATGGGGACCTCCTTGGATGTGTTGTTGGAACATATATACCTATGAAATTCTGTAGCTAAAAAAAAAAACTCTTAACCTGTGCTTGGTTGGAGGATTTAGAAAGTGATTTGGAAATGGAAAGAGAAAAGGAAGGTGAAATGTTAATAAAACATACCTACTTTATATAGTTTCACACACTTTTTCTCTTTCCTTTTCCAAATTCCCAAGTTCAAGTGCTTTTGGAATGATATTTACCCCACATATTGGGTCAGTAAAGAACAAGATGTGGAAAAGTATATGAAAATGTTATTCACTATAAAAGAGTAATGGTAGGGATCATGAAAAAAAAGTCATGAAGATGATCATGAAAGATTCTTCATCTTTAGATTACACGTACAATAAAACACCACACATTAATCAAAGGATGAAAAATCTTTATGATGCATTTCATGATATTTTTTTCATGATCCCTAAAATTATGTCTCGAATTTTACTCCGAAAATCAGATGAATGGTGTAGATACGTAGAATAATTATGGTCTGTAAATATATTTTAATTTTTAAAATATTTTTTCTTAGTTATAATCATGTGTTTGGTTTCAATTTTTTAGATTCAATTTTTTGAAAATTGAGTTTTTTGTTTTTCGTATTTTTTTTATTTTTAGTGAATATTTTTAAAATTTTAAATAAATTTTTTATTTTTTTAGATGCTTAGATGTATCTAAAAAATAAAATATTTGTAAACAAATATTTTAAAAAATCATAAATACATGAGAATATGAAAAATATACTGAATTTTCGTATTTTTTTTTATATTTTTGGTATTTAGTGAATTTTCTTAAAAAAAATTCAAAAATATTATACTTTTTAAGTATATTAATGTTAAGTGTATCTAAAAATTAAAGAAAATGCTTAGAAATATTTTAAAAAAAATCAGTGAAAACAAAAAAATACGAAAAAATAAAAAATTTTAATTTTCTGAAAAGTAAATTTTAGAAATCAAAACCAGAGAGTGAAAATTATTGAAGAGTATACAGATTTTCTCCACCAATTTTAGTTTGCGCCTGAGATATTTCCTTCCTATAAATCACTAGTAACACGCTTTTCGAGTCAACGATGTGTGTGTCTACCTCATAATTTAGTTTTTCTTGCACATTCGGATGAATTATACTAAAAGGGTCTGACTTTGGTCCAGACTGGGCCGTGCTGTTGGGCTCGTAGGGGCCCACCACGGGTCTCGTTTTGAAAATCTGAACTATTTAATTTGTAGAACTCGTCGAGTACTATATGCCTGTAAAAAATCACGTTGATCGGATATCGATAGCTATGTGATCAATTCAGTTTTGTATAAAAAAAGTAGACGATGAATAAATTAACGGTTAACAAAAAACTATTTTAATCACATAGTTATAAAAAAAAAACGGTGAATAAACTCTTTGGAACCCTTGTGGGTTCGTAATTGAAGGCACGGTGAAAGTCTGACCAAATTGAAATGATACTATTCTGTCTGTATGTTGTAACTCATAGGATGTAAGGAGTACACAAGAAGTTTCTCTCTCTCTCTCTCTCTTTGTGACGCGCACACACAGAGTGGTGAACTCATAAATTTTGCAAAGGGGAATGCCAATATAAAATTATTTAGATTTTGGATGTGCCAAAATAAGAATATTATAGATTTTGGAGACCAAATTGCTATTTTATTTTATAAATACTAAAAACTGTATGGGGCTAAGGAGATTATTATGAAGTTTGGGAGGGTTGTTTTAAAATTACGTTGATTTTGGGAGGGCCCAAAGTAAAAATTATATAGATTTTGGCAAAATTATATGTAGGCGGGTGAGATTTTGATTCAGTTTGGAGGTCCTTGCCTGATACAGGTCAAGGATCATTGCAATTTTGAAATGGGAAAAAAAACACGTGGCTGAGAATTTGGCTTTAAGTGCTGAGATAGGATAAATAAGCCACATGGTACATTTGTATTGGTTCAAGCCTCATTTATTAGTTACAGAGAGAGTTTATACCCTCACTGATTCTTGTAAATGGCGGGAGAGGGAGATTATGGAAGATATATGTAGAAGAAAAGGGGTAGAGGAGAGTTGTTCTGTTTTTTTTCTTCTCTGTAAAAATTGGTTCTTTCTGCAAAAATTGATTGTACCCTAGAAACGTTTGGGAGTGTGGATAATGATTTATGTATTTATTTATTTTTTCTGGTTATAATTACAGATTTGTTGATGAAAGCCTAATACAAAGTTGTGAAATTGCATTATCTGAAGATATCCTTTTGGTTGCACGCTACAACCGGAAGTGCAAGCTCCTAAATTGCTGATTTACCATGGATGCACCTCCAATTTCAGCGGGTTAACTTTGTTATTTCCTGTTGAGATTTGTTATTCAAATGCAAATCGGCAAATCACAGTGCTTACAAGAGATTATGATGGAAGAACGTAGACACTACAACATCATGTGCTCTGTACCAGATCCTAATCTTTGTAAAAGATGCTTTCTTTGATTAGTGAGTGTTGTGCCCTACTCTGATTCTACCTTCATTTTGCTGTCCACTGTATATTTCTTTGGCCTCGATTGATGTGTTTTCCTTTACGTTCTAGGAACTGTCTGAAAGTGTTTCCATTTTGTATCTGCAAAGGATTTTCTTTGGTACGAAAATGAAGCAATGATTTTTATTAGGAGAAATTGGCAAACGTGTTCGACTTGGATTAGGCCAATCTAAGCCGAACGCACTTGTTGGTTCTAAATTGGATTTTGGCATGTGAAATTATTTTTCATGGTGTTCTCCTTTCAAGTCCTGCAATATGATACTGTTTACAGTCAGGAGTGTTGCGTTTATGTAATAATGTCACTAGTGATTGATTCCTCTATTGCTAGACAAAAATAAGTTTGTGGAGAGGGTGTAAACATGGAATCAATCACATAAGAAGTAAACACTTTAATCACTAAGCCATCAATAAAATTGTTGATAATATGATAAGTATATATACTATATATTCAATATTATCTTAATTATTTTTATTAAATCAATGGGTAAAAAATGTAAAATAAATTTTAAGA
Organism: Camellia granthamiana; assembly: GCA_036172215.1. Lineage (NCBI taxonomy): Eukaryota > Viridiplantae > Streptophyta > Magnoliopsida > Ericales > Theaceae > Camellia > Camellia granthamiana. Next base: position 53,988,017 of record CM069911.1, read on the forward strand.
AATATAAGGCAATTTTATTTCCACACATTAATTCCCCTCAGTATATACACTTTCTTTTCTTTTTTTTGATAAGCAAAAGGGAAATTTATTGATGAAGAAAGCAGAACAAGCATAAAACTTACATCAATAAAGAGGGAAGTGCAAAAAGTATCACCGCTGACCTTAACAATCCCAACTAGGTTGGCACCGCTAAGGAAGCAATATCATCTGCTAGCACTTGACCCAAGATTGGCGAGAAACCAATCCAGAGAAAGCAAGAGACAGGGAAAAGAAAATTTAAAAAACCAGGCCAGCCACCTATACATTGTCTAATCAGAAGCATGAGCAAAATCTTCCTCTAGAGCAAAGCATGAACTTCCTCTAGAGCATGATCCTCACAGCAGTAGCCACCATTCAGACTTCAGACAGCAGAGCATGATCTTCCTCTAGAGCATGATCCTCACAGCAGCAGCCACCATTCAGACTTGAGCATGATCCTTCAACATCCCATACTGATACAAACTACACAGCAGCCAGAAGAGAATGGAGGAGCCTCAGACCATTCCAACTGCAGAGCAGCAATGCCACACTCCATTATATAGTCCAGATTAGTAGATTAGCAGACTGCTGAGTTGTTAGCAAAATGCACCAAAACACCAAGCATGATACAATCCACACAACAGCAACCACCATTCAAACTTGAGCATGATCCTTCAACCTCCCATACTAATACAAACTACACAGCAGCCAGAAGAGGATGGAGGAGCCTCAGACCATTCCAACTGCAGAGCAGCAATGCCACACTCCATTATATAGTCCAGATCAGCAAATTTGCAGACTGTTGAGTTGTTAGCAAAATGCATCAGACATCATACTTCAGACAGCAGAGCATGATCCTTGCAGCAGCAGCCACCATTCAAACTTAAGCATGATCCTTCAACCTCCAATAATTCCAAGGGAGCAACACTAGAGCTAGAGTAACAGCTTCATACCAGCACTGGGGCCAGATTACCTTCACAACACTGGAGCCAGAGATCAATCCAAGGGAGCAACACTGGGGCCAGATTTACCTTCACAGACAGATCAGACCAGCTTCCTACATCAGCATGACTACCAATCTGCATAGACCAACTTCCACCTTCCAAATATTGGTGACGGATACCTTCACAGACAGATCAGCTTCCAGCTTCAGCCCAACTTCTACCTTCCACCTTCACACTAGTGACAGAACAACCATAATCCTATGTCATACACCTTCTCACCTGCTTCAAGTTTGCGACAATATCATGCACTGTGTAATTCACCCCCTTAACGTTTGACTTAACCCATAATGCAATTCTTATTTTCAATATCTCTACCATTTGTGCAAAATCTGCAATACCATTGTTAAATAAGCATTCATTCCTAAGTTTCCATAAGGACCATAACATAGCCAAAGGGACCACCTTCCAAATATTGAACTCCTTCTTCCTTAATTTCATACCAGACCACCAGTTAAGCAAAATAATCATAGACCCTGGTGTTACCCACTGCACTTCCCACCAGCTTATCAACTCAGACCATAACTTCCATACCAATGGACATAAAAAGCAACACATGATTTATGGTTTCTATCTCTGCTTTGCAAAATACACATAAGGAGCTGACATTGATAGGTAGAGCTCCAATCCTGTGCATAAATTCTGCAGTTTTGATTCTCTCTTTCCAAGCTAACCAGCTGAAGAACTAAGCCTTTGGAGGTGCTGCATTTTTCCACAGGAACTTTGAAATGGGAATCATGGATCCATTAACTAACTCCAACCTTTCCCACACTGAAGCCACAATGAATACTCCTAAATTATTAGCTTCCCATAGACAGTTATCCTCAGTCACAGGATTTAGATCAGGAACCTCTGCTAATAATACATTTAGCCTTTGTACTTCTTCATCCTCCCATGCTAAGAGCGATTTTCTAAATGCCAACTTCCAATCACTGCCCGGCCCTTTCCGTTGATAGAAAAACTGCAAGGAACCTTCCTTCTCCACTGATAAACTAAACAGTCTAGGGAACTCACACCTAAGACTCATATCATTGAACCATCTATCCGTCCAAAAATGAATCCTTTCCCTATTTCCCATGATAATCCTGAAGTTTTGTGAGAAAAACTCTGCCACTACACTATTTGATGAGGCTAATGATGCAATATCCTTCCACACTGTAGATACCATTGCAGCTGACACTGGTTCTGGTTTCCACATGCCTCCAATCCCACCATATCTGCTACATACCACCATTTTCCAAAGAGACTGATGTTGTCGACCATACCTCCACCACCATTTTAACATTAAACACACGTTAACATCACTGAGACTTCTCGTACCCAACCCCCCTTGGGCTTTACTTTTACACACCTCCTTCCATTGAACTAAGTGAATTTTCCTTTGAATTTTAGAACCTCCCCACAAAAAGTTTGATTGAATCCTATCAATTGTTTTAGCAACCCTAACAGGCATTTTAAAGATGGATAGAAAATACAGTGGAAGACTTGACAATACAGACTTAATTAGGGTCAATCTGCCGGTAAAGGATAAGAATCTCCTTTTCCAAGATGCTAACTTATTTTTGAACTTCTCCACCACTAGTTGCCAAGTACTTCTTCTCCTTGGATTGGCCCCTAAAGGTAAGCCAAGATATGACAGAGGTAAACTCTGGCTGAGGCAATTCAGGTTTTTAGCAAACTCCTTAACTAACTCCTCTTCTACTCCAATACCACAAACTATACTTTTATGAAAATTAATCTTGAGGCCTAACATGACTTCAAAACACCTCAAAATTCTTTTAAGCACCATAATTGCATCCCATTTGGCTTCACAAAAAATAATAGTGTCATCTGCAAATTGTAAATGAGAGATTTTCAGCTCTTGATGACCAACTGAAGCTCCTCTGATCATCCCCTTTTCTTTGGCTCTCTCTAATAGAACATTTAAACCTTCTGCCACTATATTGAAGAGGAAAGGCGATAGTGGATCTCCTTGTCTTAAACCCTTCTGAGAAGAAAACTCTGTTTTGGGCGACTTATTCACAAGCACTGAAATCCTTGGTGTAGATATACAGGACGTAATCCAACCTACCCATTTTTCACCAAACCCAAAATTCTTCATCATTGACAGCAAAAAACTCCCAGTTCACTGAATCATAGGCCTTCTCAAAATCCAATTTAAGAATGATTCCTTTTTTCTTGGACTTTCTCCATCAATCCACCACTTCGTTTGCAATTAAAACCCCATCAAGGATGCATCTACCGGAAAGAAAAGCAGATTGAACTTCTCCTATGAGCTTTGGCAGCACTTGTCTTACCCTTATGGACAACACTTTATAAATTGAGCTAACCAAGCTTATGGGCCTATATTCACTCAAATCTATTGGGTTCTTCTTTTTAGGGATCAAAATGATGAAAGAGCTGTTTAACCCTTTGGCCAACTTCCCATTACGATGAAACTCTTGGAACAATTGAATGAACTCACCTTTCATTATAGACCAGCACTTTTGAATGCAATACAGATTGAAGCCATCAGGCCCAAGGGCTTTATTCCTATCACAATCTTGAATGGCTGCCCAAATTTCTGCTTCACTAAAATCTGCCTCCAACACTTCCTTTGAATCAACAGAACTAATGGACAAAAAAGACCCTGCCAACTTAGGCCTGCTCTTCCAACTTTCAGTAAAAACTCTTCTAAAGTAGTTCACCACTACTTGCTTCACCATACTTGGGTCCTCCACCACAGCACCATTTGCCTGAACTGAATCCAATAAATTTTTCCTCTGCCTATTACTTGTCATCAAGTGAAATAATCTAGTATTTTTATCACCATTTTTTGCCCATGACATTCTAGACTTTTGTAGCCACAACCTATCTTTACTTCTACTTAGATTCCAAACTTGACTTCTGATCTCCCGTCTTCTATTCACCTCTGATTCCAACAAGGATCTAGATTCAGCCTTCAAGTCCCACTCATGGAGTTCATCTTCAGCTTGTTTGAGTTGATCATCAATATTACCAAAGACCTCCATGTTCCACCTACGCAGATATGCTCTCAGTTTTTTGAACTTAGACATGATTCTAAAACTAGCCCATCCCTGAATCTCAGCCTCCTCCCAGACCTTTTCCACATCCTTTTTAAACTGAGAATGGGATGTCCAATCATTAATAAACCGAAAAGGTTTAGGCCCCCAATCGTTTCCATCCTCCATTAGCAAAACTGGACAGTGATCTGAAATGCCTCTGGCTAAACCCCATTGTTTAAATTTATACTTCTCTAGCCAAACAAGATCAAGCAAAAACCTATCAATCCTACTCCACCTCTCCTCATCCAATGCATTACACCATGTGAATAATCTTCCATGCATATTCAGATCAATTAACTCCAAGCTATCTATAAAATTATTAAAATCTTTCAATCCCCTATCCCTTCTTGAACATCCATTCCTTTCACTCATAACTCTAATCTCATTAAAATCACCACCCAGACACCAAGGGTTGGGATAAGAGAGTTTAAGATTTATAATACTCTCTCATAGTTTCCTTCTCTTCAATACATCAGTCGGAGCATAAATATTGCAAATAACACAATGAAATGATTTAGATAAGATACCTGAAAGAAGAATGAAATTCCTGGAACTGCAGCAGTCTATCAATTGAAAAATCTGGGGGTTCCAAATGCAAAGGAGACCACCTGCACTTCGCTTTGCACCTACCTCCATAAAACCCATTTCATCCATTGGCCATAAAGACTTTACAAAGTTACCATCAACAGCTTCTCTCTTAGTCTCCTGCAGCATCAAAACATCTACTAATTTTGCCCTCGCCAATGCCTTAATTCTACTCATTTTTTCAGGTCGTCTAAGACCCCTGACATTCCATGATATGAGCTTCATTAAAACCTTCAACACAGCTCCTATCCTCCTTCATTTTTCCAGCAGCTTAATCAGCCTCTCCCCTTCCTTCAACTCTTGCCAAATCTTTTTCCTCCAACTCTATTATTCTGGCCACCACTTCCTCTTCCTTCTCTTCGTAGTTTAGCCCTAAAGCCTTTCCGACCTCAATTGTACCTCGGGCTTCTTTAAGTAACTTGCTTTTTCTTTGTGAACTACTCCTCTGTGATGCTGATAGGGACGTAGTAGCTGCTGCCGCTCGAAGGATCACTCCACTCCTGAGACTGTTACTAAATAGAATCCCCTTCTGTTTTGGATGGCCCCCCTGCTTCATTCTTTCTACTTTGTTCGACTCCTTTCCTCCTCAGATCAGACTTCCTTTTTGATCCAGCATTAACTTTCTAAGATGGGCCCCCCTTCTCATGGTTGTCTTTCTATGCTGCGTCTTCCCCTACAGCCTTATACTGAGACTGGGCTATGCAGTCACTCAAATTGGAATTAACTTCCCATCTTGGCCCATTAGTTATAGGCTGAACTTGGGCTCCATGTAACACAACTTTTAAATTTATTTTGGGCCTGCCACACTCCAACCCAGTTGAACTATTCATAAAACCTGTAGTGCATACTTGATCTTCTACCCCTTGAGCTATCCTACTCTCCACTACCCTTGAGCAGATCGCCTGTAGCACCCTTTCTTTCTCTAGAGCATGCTCAGTTTCTTTTTCTGCTGCTCCAGACATGCAATGATAGCCTCCATCCACTGCTGCTAGTACTCTTTCCACTGTGTGAGTTCCATTAGTTGACACCTCATCAATTTTTGCCACATCCTCATCATTGTCCTTCTCTGCAACCGACTCGACTTCACCTTCATCCCCACCTTCAGCACCATTGACAGCTACCTCTGGATGAACACGATTAACTTGTCCCTTGCGTTTGGTCAAGTGTTCAACCTCATTGTGCATATTGGATTCCATTACTTCATTTATCTGGCAGCTATACTCACCATTACATTGACAGATATTGACAAAGGGCTCTTCATACACTCGCACTTGATAAGCCCTCTCAGTTCCTAGTAAATTAATAATCGTATTGATGGGCTCCATAACTTTTGTAATAATCCTTACTTTGCCAAACATAAAATGTTTACCTCCCACTGTATCTTCATTGTACTGAACTACATCTCCCCATACATTGCCAATGGCTTTGAAGGTTTTGATATTCCAGAGATTGAGAGGTACTCCCACACAAGTGAGCCAGATACATCTATCATGTTCCATTAACTTCCCTTCTTCCCATTCAGATACTTCATCACTCCAGTCATGAATCCACTCCTCCATTTTCACTCTTACTTCCTTCATCTGTTGGTTGGAGTTGAATGATAGAATTGCCTGCTTTCCTCCCGCTTGTCTAACTACCACATCCTTATCAATCCTCTCATAGATCTCCTTCCTAAAGTCATGGAAGGAGAAAAATGCTTTGAGCTTGACTAGTACACTATCATATAACCACCCATTCCCAGCCTCCACAGATTTAACAGGCATATTTTGTTTTCCATATTCTCCTCCATTTTGTCGTCCAGTTTGAACTACATCCGCATATGACTTACCTTTAATTCCCCTCATAGGTTGGGTGGGGGTTCACTGCCTTTTCTGCACCATACCTCCCTACTTAGCATTTGTTAGCATCTATCTACTTTGATTGGACTTGCTATACTCAACCAACTTTACTCTTAAGGCCCTGTTGTGACACCATAAGCCATCAGCTTTGTGCACTGCCATCTCTGCAACCACCTTGCAGTCATACCTAACAAATCCAAATCTTGTTCTTGTTGTTTTCCTCCTTTTCCCTGGTATGAAGACATCCTTCACAACTCCAAACTTACTGAACAGATTAAATAGATCTCTAGAGGTCATGGCCTCTGGTACTTCATCAACGAATAGAGAGACCAAGTCATTCATCCTTGCTCGACCATTTTGCATACCCATCCTCCGTTTTCTGAGAACTGGATTCCACCCTCCTTCGCTTCCCTCCGAGATAGCCATTGTGATTAGATTTACTTTAGTTGTCCCTCAGTATACACACTTAATGAACACTTTCTCAATATACACATTATAAAAATATAAATTCTCAGTACACATCTTTATATTTCAATAGTATCCTCATTTTCAATTTTTAAACCCTAAGGCTATGTTTGGTTTCAATTTTTGAATCAATTTTTTGAAATTTTTATGAGAAAAATATAAATTAATTTGACAAAAATAAATACCAATTTTTATTTATTTTTTAATTTTTAATTTTTTTTGCCCCTAAAAAGATGAAACCATATTGAAATAAAAAGTTTTTTTTTATTTATTTAATTTTGAAAACATATTCTAAAACTATACCAAACAGAGTCTAATATATATATATATATATTTTCTTCATGCATCCATTCATCTTTTACTATTGTTGCCGCCACTTTCAACCATCCATCGCCACAACCATCGCCATTTCTAGCTCATCCCCTTTCATCCTAGACATCCACAGTCAACATTGAGTGATTCGTGGTGAGAGACTTGTGAGAGTGTATGGTTCATGATGAAAAGTGATCATAGGTAGATAAGAAAAGAGGCGACGAGAGGGGATTACGAATGAGAAAGGTGGCGCTGGTGATAGAGGATGGTTGTGGCATTTTAAAAATAGGGTTTGAGTAGAAGAAGATGATGGAATTATGACATTTTTATTCTAAGACAAAATTATATTAATGAAAATTTTCATTAAATGTATAAATTGAATGGAATCAGTGTGTGAAAATAAAATTACCCCTAAAACACTATGTCCATAAGGACAAGACTACTAAACTGCCCATGCATTTAAAACCACGCCTCTTGTTCTACCTCAAACTAGGGGTGTTTGCAGTTCAGTTGTGGCCGAAAAATCTCCAATTCGCCATCCGTCCACCTGATTGGCGGGTTAGAAAAAATCAATTCACATCCGTCCACCGAATTGACAGATGCGGATTGAGCGGATTAGCGGATAGATGCGAATCGGTTTGGCGGTTTAAACTTTTACAAATTTTGAATATAATACAACTTATTTTTTTTTTTGGATAACAATCCAACTCAACATAACCAAAACATTATTAAGTAAATTGTCAAATACCAAAAATAAATACATATAAGAAAATCATGCATTATCAAAACTATTTCATTACTTTTTTTTATTCAAAAACTATTTAATTTGATTTTTTTTTTAAAATGACAAAATTAAGCTTTATATTTTCCACACAAAAATACCAAATATCGACACTTGTCATTTGATAAAAGGATTTCCAAATTGAAAACACAATAGAATATCTAAACTCTTTTTAATTGAAAACATAAACAGAATATCTAAACAAATTGAAAACATAAAGTTTTACAAATTACTAGATGTGCTCGTGGTTTGGCGATTCAGTTGCGTCCAAAGAAATCTCAAATCCGTCATCCGTCCAAAACTAGGCGGATTGATAAAAATCAATCTGCAACTGTCCACTCGTCATCAATCATCTGTCCAAAATGCTATAGATCGGTTCGGTTCGATCGGTTTGGGCGGATCGGAATATCCGCTACTCACCCCTACTTCAAACCCCTCTTTCTTTCTCTATCTATGTTTCCCCCAAACCTTTCTCTCTTCTCTCGCCTATTTTTTGTCTCGACTTCACCTCTACGCCTATCTGAACAGCCGAGAGTTCGATATTGTTGCAGCTAACGACGGTGGCTTCAACGACCACCACAACCACCGAAGACATTCTTCTTCGCCGTCCTTTACGCCTCCTTTGGCTTCACCGCTGTCATCGGCATCTCGGCACTAGATCATCAGCCTTAGCTTTGCTTAGAACAGCATCTCCAAATCTACACTTCTACTTTGTAGATCTACATTCGAGCTTTGGCAGTATCTTCATGCTCACTTCTATCTCGGCTAATGCCATCAACTGGCTCTCCTTCGTCGGCTCGTTGGTTGTATCCGCCAGCAAACTGTTAATATAGTGGTCAGACATGTTGAATATTGAGGGAAAGTGAAGAAGTTGGCAAAAAGCCAAGTAAAGCCATTGTTGGGCTTTTGGGTTGCTTGTGAGCCTCTAGATGGCATTCTCCCTCTCTCTCTCTCTCTCTCTATTTACAATTTTTTTTTTTTTTTTTTTGTTGATAGTTGTTGATCTTTTGTTATTGTTGTTGTTGATAAATATTGTTGGTGATGATGAAACAAATCTGTAATACCATTAAACAGATCTTCAATGTTTATTTATTTGTTTTTTTGTAGTTATTGATAAAGATAATAATGAAATAAATTGTAACAGATAGGGCGAGAGATAGAGAGAGTCAGAGAGATTTTAACAGATAAAGAAAAATTGAACAGATAGGTTTGGATTGGCTTGGTATTGTAATAGATAGGATGGTTGTGGTTGTGTTGTTGTTATTGATAATGATGATGATGATAATAAGGACTATGACTATGATGATCAAAATCAAAGAGATAATTTTTTATTTTTGTGTTGAACAGATAAGGATGAGAGAAACAGATAATAATAAAATATGTTAAAAATTTGAACAGATAAAAAAGTTAAATAGATAAAAAAAAAATTAAACAGATAAAAAATTGAACAAATAAGTGAAAAAATTAAATAGATAATAAAATTTGGACAGATATTTGAATAGATAAGGGGAAAATTTTTGAACAAATAGAAAAATTTTGAACAAATATTCAACATAAGTCAGTAGATAAAAACAGTCAACAAATAAATTAATAGGTAAAATTAAAAACAAAATATCCTTCAAAACTAACAAAATGACATTCAACCAAACTATTTCACAAATGATAAGCTTAATACTTTATACTCTTCTTAAATTAGATTTTTCAACAACTTTCTCTAATAAAAAACTATACTAAATAATCTGATGATAAAACAATTAATAACCAACTCCATGAAAATAATCATAAATAAATAAAATAATGATCAGGGTAAATAAAAGGCGAAGTCAAAGCTAGACAATGGCCATGTTTGGTAGGGTTGTGGGAAAGTATTTATACCTTATGCCTAAACAGCTTATAGTTTATAACTATGACCATAAGCTGATTTCCAGCTTATTCTTAAAGCATCTCCTGCCCCACTCAAAGAATAAGCTGATTTCTGACTTCTAAAAAGTTATAAACTATAAGCTATAAACTAAATTAAACACATCAAAATAACTTAAATTAAAGGCCTGGTTTGGGAACAGGCTATTTTAGTAACTTTTTGGCTTTTTACGAAAAGATGTGCAGAAAAGTAGAGAGGTGATGTGATGTGTTTTAGTTGGCTTTTTGACTTTTTGGCTATTTTAGCCACTTCCCAAACATAGCTTTAAAAACTAAAATAAGCTGTAATTAAGGACTGCCAAGCAGCCACAATCTCTTTCTGTTAGCCTCAACAATGTCGGACTACTTTCCCGAAGAGGTATTGATCGAAATTCTCTCCAGATTACCCGTAAAATCTTTGCTTCGATTCACTTGTGTGTCGAAACCATGGCGATCTCTCATCACCAGCCCTAGTTTTGTCAACACCCACCTCAACAAGTCCACCAACAACACTCTCACTCACTTGCTCCTACTCAGATACACTTGTCTCAATCCCAATCAAGAACACTACTCATTGCGTTTCGACAACAAAACCTTCAACCGCTACGCCCAATTCACTTCTCCATTCAAAACCCAATTCTATTTCAGGGTTGTTGGTACTTGTAATGGCTTGGTTTGTCTCTCCGACGATCGGTTTGGTGACAAACACAATATAATCCTTTGGAACCCCATGATTCGCAGGTATGTGGCGCTTCCAAAACCCAGTCTTTCTCTCGATTCCTATATTCCTTACATGTCTGTTCTAGGGTTTGGCTTCGATTTGCGAACCAATGACTATAAGGTAGTTAGAATTTCTCACTTTGAGAGGCGAAAAAATGCAATTCCTCTTCCTAAAGTTGAGGTTTACTCGCTTAAAACCGGTTCTTGGAAAGCCCTGCCTTGTGGTGTTCCTTCATATAATATGGTTGAGTATTTCTGGGAACATGTTTTTCTGAATGGTTTTGCACATTGGATTGCATACAAGCGAGTTGGGGATGGTAAATTCCATAATGTGATTTTATCATTTGGTTTTGGTGATGAATTGTTCCATGAGATTGAGCTCCCGGAAACAGTGGCTCCTACTTTCCCGTTGCAATTGGGAGTTCGTTTAGTTGGGACTATGATCGCGGTGAGTTTTATTGATAATAGTGCAAACCATAAATGTGTTTCCATATGGGTGATGAAAGACTATGGTGTTGTGGAGTCGTGGACGAAGCAATATAATGTTGACTTTCAGGGAGGTTTAACGTTGGTGTTTGGTTTTAGGGAGAGTGGCGAATTGCTTATGGGGACTAGAGGTGGAGGTATGGTTTCGTATCAGCCTGAGAGCAAGCGCATTGAGAAACATGGATTGCGTGGTGTCAAAGGCTCATTTTATGCCAGTCCCTATGTGGAGAGCCTTGTTTTGCTCGATGCATCAAATGGGGACTTGCAGGGGAAGGTGAACACTGATCCTGTTTTGCCTAAAGTTACAAATGAGGAAGAAGTAGATGAGAGCACACTCGAAATAGCCTTGAAGAGGAATTTTCTTTTTGCAGCTTCTTATATAACTGGTAGCCTGTTGGAGTTCCTACTTCAGAATTAGGATCAATCTAGTTTTTGGGCCATAGACATGTAAGTATTGGTAGTAGTAAGCTGCATAATCTGATTATCTCTTCTCTGAATAGATTAGTAATCCTAGTCTCTGTCTTTGACACCAGTGAATAGTATCTTAGGTTTTGATACACAGTGGAGTGTTTTGACAAATAGATGGCTAATGTCCTTTTTGCTTACTAGTTACATATTAAACAAAGAGAGCCCTTTTCCAATGAAGGTTTGATGAACTTGCTTGATATTTTCTCTTGCCATGCTGTCTTCTAGGTATATTTTAGGTGTTATATTATCCTTTTGCTTTCATACATATTATTTCTCACTACTTTTCATGTATATGTTTATGAATGAGTTTACTTGTCAAAAGGTACATCTCCTCATGTACTTTTGAATGAATTTTATATGGAGGAAAGTTGCTTGATAAGCCAATCAATGATCTCAAAGATAAATTCTGATGTTTTCATATAAACACAATTGATGAATGCATTTACCCCATATATGACCTAGTTTAACTCTTTGTTTTCTGAGAATTCCTTAACTTGCATCAAAATACTTGTCTGTTTCAGACTTATTAGGAGCCATATGTTTTTTGTAAATGACGAAAGGTCCATTAGAATATTTGAGTAGATATAAAATTTGTCTAGTGCACACTATTTTAGCATACCGAACCACTGAAGCTGTATGATACCCTATGGGAGATTGATATTGTTGCCATTAAATCCATTTTAGAAAAAGCGTGTAGTTTCTGAAAGTAAACTTCAGGGAACTAGCTCATCAATTCTAATTGTTTCTTGGTTTCTTGGGTGTCCAATAATGGAAATTTTGGTTTGGTCTGATTTGTTTGTCGTAGTTAGAATTTGCATGCCATTGGGTCGGCATTTCATTAAAAAAATTAGAAGACTAAATTGTTTATATCGAAACTTTGAAATAAATAAATAGTTGTTAGAAAAACAATCTGGCCCAGTCGGTTGCTATAGAAAGATAATTGATGTGAATTAGATCTCATAGAAAATATGACAGTAGAATTTCAATTTAGAGACAACCAAAGGCTCTTACAATTTAACTTCTTCAAGGAGAACTCCCAAAACTGTTTTGTATTGATTTATTTTTACTTTAGGTCTGGGAGAGTGTTTTGTTTTTGAATTAAAAAAAAAAAGCACAAACATATATCAAATTGTAATTATTCACAGGATATGTGTGAGTTCCTTCACATGGTATCAAATTGTAAAATGAGATGTTATGACTCCCAACCTTGCCTGTTTGCTACTACTGTGAACTTTGTGCTTTTTAACATTCAGTATAATGCACTATTATTGCTAATGAGAAATAGAATACATTTGTTTTGCACTTTTCTAAAACTTTACCATTTATTCTCAATTGCAAAGTAAAAGCATAGGTTTCGTGTGTTATGATATTGTTGCTGTAATAATACAGAATACCTATATGTTGCAAGTTTTATTTGGTTGCAAACTGACAATATTTGATTCCTTATGGGTTGTTCATCTTTATGAAATTGTTTTTTTATTCTCACTTTTAAATAAATTTCTAGTCAATTATAAAGTATAATTTTGAAAAAGGGGATTATTTTGCAATTATTTATTTATTTTTTGATAATCGCACTCCAAATTTTGTGATTTAGTGACCATAAAATATGGTAACTTTTGATAAATATGGTGGGGGAATGAATGCAAGTTGCACTTTCCCTTCCCTTGAAAATTTGAAAAAAATTGTCGCAGTTGTAAAATTTTTACACTTTATTGGAAGGTTAAGACTTCAATTCTTTCTCTTTGTGTATGAGTTTGTTCTCTTAGTAAAATGAGTCCATTTATGTAATTGTGATTTATATTGTATATGTCTTCATTGTAATTGAGAGATACACTGTGTTGATTTTTTTTTGGGAAAAGGCTTAACATTTTGGAACTTTAAAATTTGAAAAAAAAAAAAAAAAAAAACGTACTAATAATGTGGGACAATAAGTAGATAATGATTTTTTTGTCATCATTTTATATCACTTAATATGTAAATATTAAAAAAAGGGAAATTACGAAGAAAAAAAGAATTTAGGTTTGATCATTGTAACAAAATAAATTATGAGTTTTTAATTTTAATAAATTAAATTATAAAATTTTGATTTATTTTTAATCTAAATTATTTGTTTATTTAAAATTGACAGGAAAAAATATTTAATCATTAAACTCAAAATAAATGTAAATGAAATGTCTAAATATATTTTTTGTTGAGTTTAATAATTAAAATATTATTTTTTCATTAATTTTACTTGGGGGATGTTTGGGTAGAAACTTTTAGCTTTTTTGGCTAAAATAGTCACAAAAAATAAAATAGGTTTTTTAGGCCAATAAGATAAAATATCATATCTAACCCATAATCATTACATTATTTCTCTCACAAAAAAGTCAAAAAAGCCAAAAGCGCTTCCCCAATGAGTCTTTTTAGTCCTAGGCTAAAATAGCCAAAAAGTCAACCCACTTGCCAAACAAACTTTAGCCAAAAACTAAAATAACCTACTAAAATAGCAACTTTTCAAACATCCACTTGGTTTACATTGAAAATAAATTAAAAGATTATGATTTAAAATTATAAAATTAAAACTTAGGGTTTGTTGTCAAACCTTTTTTTTTTTTTTTTCATTGTAATTTTCCTTATAAAAATAAAAAGTACCTTCGTATATAAAATGATGAAAAAAAGGAAAAATAACATATCAGTGCACATTTTAAAAATAATTATAAATTCATAGTAAATTTTACAATAATTAAACTCATAGATTTTTTTGATAAATCTGCAATTTTTTTATTTTTTTGAAAAGTAAGACTGATTCATAATTTTCAAAAAAAAAAAAAAAAAAAAAAACTAAAAAGCAATCCTCCTATAACCATATGCCACGTGGCGAGCCGCTGTTGAAGTCATGCCCTTTCCCCTCTCAATGAGACGTCGGCCCTGTTTGGTAGAGCTTATTTTCAGCTTTTGGCTTAATTTAAGCTATTTTGATGTGTTTGGTTCAACTTAACAATACAGCTTATAGCTTTTTGTAAGTCAAAAATCAACTTATTCTTTGAGTGGGGAAGGAAAAGCTTAATTTATAAGTCAAAAATCAGCTTATATTCACAGCTATAAGTTATAAGCTGTTAGGCTATAAGTTATAGTCACTTTCCCACAGCTCTACCAAACGGGCCTGTCGTCGAAGAACTGTAAAACCCTAAAATCAAACCCTCTCTCTCTCTCTCTCTCTACAATGTCGGACTACCTACCTAACAAGGTACTGATTGAAATCCTCTCAAGACTCCCAGTGATCTCGCTCCTCCGATTCAGGTGCGTATGCAAATCATGGCGCTCTCTCGTCTCCACCCCCTCTTTCATCACTTCCCACCTCAATCACTCCACCATAGGAATGGCAACGGGGCGGGGCGGGGCCGGGGATCACCCTCCCCGTCCCCGATCCCCGATGGTGGCAATTCCCCCCGTCCCCGGTCCCGACCCCGACGGGGAGCCCATCACTGCCCCCGTCCCCGCCCCCCAACGGGGATCGGGTTTCCCCGACCCCGAACATTCCCCGACCAAAAGAAAAAAAAAATCAGTTCAATATTTTCTTCAAACAGATCTGAGATCAACAACATAGATTACTACAACAACATACATCATCAATATAGATCATAATCAAAAAATAGATAAAAAAAAAAACAGATCATAATCATAGATCCCCAAAAAAAAAAAAAACGCAGTGATGGAGATCGGAGGGAGATCTGTGAAGATCGAAGGCAGCGGTGAAGATCTGTGAAGATCGAAGGCGATCGAAGCTGTGCAGATCTTTGAAGATCTGAGCATGTTGAATCTAACACAACTTGTGTGAGGCAGATCCGAGACAGAAGCGACGGAGATCCGTGAGGCAGCGCAGCGATGGAGATCGGAGGGAGAGGAGGGAGGCTGTGGCTGAAGAAGGACGATCGGCGTCGCGATGGGTGGCTGTGACTGGGTCGCGACTCGCGACAGTGGTGAGAGTGAGAGAGAGAGTAGAGTGAAGAGAGAGAGAGAGAGAGGGGGCTGGAACAAAACAACCGGGGAAATAAATTAGTATGTGTATGTATATATATATATAGAGGGGTAAATTAGTAAATTCATTTCGGGGAAAAACCGGGCCGGGGAACAGGGCCGGGGCCGGGGACGGGCCGGGGCTTGAACACTGATCCCCGTCCCCGGCCCGAATCTGTTCGGGGATTAAGTTTTAAATACCATCCCCGTCCCCGCGGGGGTATTTTTCGGGGAAAACCCGCTTAAATTGGGGTCGGGATCGGGGATCCCCGTCGGGCCGGTTTCAAATTGCCATCCCTACTCCACCACCACCTTCAACTTGATTCTTCTTCGCCACTACTCTCACCGCAAAGAGCGCTTCTCACTCCACTTCAACAACCAAACTTTCCCCAAATTTCTAGACCTCAAATGCCCGTCTTCAACTCGCTTCAAATACTACTTCAGAATTGCTGGGTCCTGTAATGGGTTGCTCTGTCTCACCGACAATTGCTTCGGTTACACCAATACCATCATTCTCTGGAACCCTTCGATTCACCGCCCTCTCACCCTTCCTGTGCCCCGTGTTACCTCTGAATCAACTTCCCCTTTTATGTGTGTTCATGGGTTTGGCCTTGATTTGATTAAAAATGACTTCAAGGTTGTCAGGATTTCCTATTTGGGATCAGAAAATGGGTTTAAGGTTCCTCCTCAAGTCGAAATTTATGCCCTCAGTGATCGTTCTTGGAGGGATTTTGATGGTGTTGTGCCGCGTTTTGGCATGGTTAATTACTTTTGGTCACAAGCTTATTTGAATGGAAAGGTTCATTGGGTTTCTTACAAGCTTATTGACCCGGTTACTTGTGGTTGTTTTGTTCTGTTTTTTTATTTGGGTAATGAAGTCTCTGGGGAGATTGAGTTGCCACTGAGTCTGGTTCATCAGTTTCCTAGGAACATGTTGACTGCTATAGTGGGTGAATCGCTTTCAGTGCTACAGTATGGTTCGCCCATATACAGTAAGAGTTGTACGGTGTGGGTTATGAAGGAATATGGGGTGGTGGGGTCTTGGAGTAAGCAATATACAATTGATCTTGATGGAAGATTGGTGTTGACGCTTGGCTTGAGAAAGAACGGTGAAATGATGTTGGAAATGGGTAGAGAGCTGGTCTCATATGACTTTGAGTGCCAAGAAATCACAAACCTTGGAGTCCGTGGCAGCAAAGATGCGTTTTGGGTGGATAATTACATGGAGAGCCTAGTTTTACTGGAGGAAGGAACTCAAGTTGTGGATGGCTGCTCGACAAATTCTTCTGATGTAGTTAATAGTGAGGGAGAACCAGCTTTGCCAGAGGAAGATGATGGACCTGAGGAGAGTCTAGTTGAACAACGTGCATACTTCATGCAAACAGTTATGCTTGATACGTTTGAAGCTTGTCTTTAGGTTTGCTGAATACCTTCTTCTAGTTAAATACATGCTACTAACATTCCTCAGGACCTCTTTTGGATGCTAATATCTTGATTTTGGTGTGGCTTGTTGCCCTTGTTTTAGTTCATTACTTTATTATGGTATTTTGTTCTTTTGATGGAATAGAATTTGCACATTTCTAAATAGATGGTGTTATTGCATTGTTTGCTTGAACTGTGCTATTGGTAGTTGGTTTCGAGTGGAGTAATTAGCATTTCTCTAGGCAATGGGCCGCAAAGGTTGTGTTCTGTGTTTTCGGTGACTAATTTATTTGAACCAAATGAACATCCAATGATTACTTGATTTAATGAATCCTTTTTCACGATAATGTGCCAGTTGTTGGGGAAGTTTAATTTCTTAGAATTTTGCTAAGAATATGGTATGAATACTGAATGATAATCATTTCGGTAACGGATGACATATCATACTAGATGAACCTGTGGTGCTTGATCTCAACTATAGTTCATGAATTTACCTTTTCTGTATGCATGGTATGAATAGTGAATGATAATCATTTCGGTAACGGATGACATATCATACTAGATGAACCAATGGTGCTTGATCTCAACTATAATTCATGAATTTACCTTTTCTGTATGCAACTTCTCATAAAGTTTGTGTGTTGTGTTTACTAACAGTTGAGATATCAAGATCGTTTTGGGTAATTTAAACATTGATTTGTGAAGAATTATCTAGTTAGAAATGTTACATGTAAGAATTTTTGAGAAACTTTTATTTAGTGGAAGTGACAGACAGAGCATACACACTGCCTTCTCTCCTCTAGTGCACAACTTATTTTGTTTTTCCTAATCTTTGTGTCAACATAATGGGAACGGAAAGCTAAAAAAAAAGGTTAAAAAAAAAAAAGGAAAAAAAAAGTTGGTCAGTGTGACAATTATTGTGTGTGTAGACGATGGGTACTAATAATGCTATATTGGACTTGACAGAGTGAGGTGGTGGTGTGAACGTGATAGGAGGGAAAATTTGAGACCCAATTGTTGAATGGGAAACTGCTCAAATGCACCCAATTGTTGTTGATTCCAAAACCATTGAATTAAGTTAAGATTTCAAAACCAAAATAATAATAGTAAGGATAAAGATAGTAGTGCAGCAAGTGTCAAAATTTTATGAATGTGATTACATATTAGCTCAGACTTACCTGGGAACATTTTCAACTCTTTATTTGCACACGTTTTACAAATACATTGGGGTGCATATCTTTTCTATGTAGAAAAACATCACAAAAGGTGCACCCAACAAAGATTCTCACCTCTTTTTGTAATTATTTGCTCCACCTCTCACTGATTTTGTAGTTTCTTCATTTTTTTATTTATGAGGGTCTCCTTCCCTTGTACATTTAATGAGTTGAACTGTAGCTAAGCTTGTAGTTTCTCACACTCAACCTTGCTACCTTATTCTAATTAGATATATGATGGTAGGGTGGATTTATGATATCTCAACTAAGGACTTTAGCCTAATAGTTTTGTAGCACACACTTTGTTGGGTGAGATTGCGGGTTTAAATCCTATGAGAAAAGTTTGATAACCTTTGATTATTTATTTTTCATTGTGATGGTTGTATTGAGTGATTGTTGGGTTTGGTGAATTCTTTCTAGTGATTGTCGGGTTGGGTTAGGTGGTTTCTTGCTGTGATTGTTGGGTTTGTAGATATGCTTTATTAGACTATAATTGTCTAATTTGATGTAATTATTCTCATATTTGTACTTAGGGTGAATTACACTAACAGTCCCTATAGTTTGGGGCTTGGTCACTTTGATCTCTGACTTTTCAATTGTGACACATTTGATCTTAAATTTTGAATCTTGTTCCAAATAAGGACAATTGAAGATAATATTGATCAATTTAAAGGGCAAAATCATCAATTTGATAAAATATAAACTAATTTGACAAAAATAGATGTCAAAAATATATTTTTGAATTTTTAAAAATTATTTCTACTCACTAAAGATAAAATTATGTAAAATAGATAAATCTTTGACACATTTATTTATTTATTTATTTTACCAAATTAATTTTTATTCTGTGTTTGGATGATGATCATGTAATGGGTGGTTGTTTTTATTTTCATTAAATTAGTTTCTATTTTTCTAAAAGTCAAATATGACAACAACTTTGATATCATTATTAAATCAATCCATTAAATCAAAAAATTCAAAATTAAAAACATTTCATATATTAAATATATCAATTACACATTAAAAGCCTAACAACCACCCATTACATGATCATCATCCAAACACATAATAAAAATTAATTTGGTAAAATAAATAAATAAATAATGTGTTAAAAATTTATCAATTTTATATAATTTATCTTTTAGTGGGTAGAAATAATTTTTAAAAATTCAAAAATATTTTTTTGACATTTATTTTTGTCAAATTTGTTTATATTTTATCAAATTAATGATTTTGTCCTCGAAATTAAGCAATGATACTTTCAATTGTCTTTATTTGGAACAAGATTCAAAATTCAAGGTCAAATGTGTTACAATTAAAAAGTCATGGACCAAAGTGATACAAACCCCAAACTATAGGGATTATTAATGTAATTTGCCCTTGTACTTAATTTCTTATTGATTGGAAGAAGAAAAAAAATTAAGACATCACGAATGCACATGACATCAAACAAATATATCCATGACAATAGTTTCACAAGATGATATATATATACATATCAAGAAAAGTGTAACAACCTAATATTATAGCCTTATATGGCAATGTTTCTAATGTGTAAATTGGAATCATATGACTTATCATCTTCAAAAAACAAAATGAAAACACAAAATACAAAATATAATGATAATAAGTAAATAAAAAACCGTACAAAATTAATCAATTTGCAAAAATTTGCTTGTAGAAGTCTCCTTTCTTTACCTTGGTCCAGATAGAGCTAATGGAGACAATAGAGTACAACCAACACCAATGGCATCCTCTTGGTGATCAGCATCTGGAATTGTTCTTTGTATCACAGGATTTATGAAGTTATAATCCAAGTTGTTTTCAACATCAAAAGAACCCTCCAAGACCTTAACCACCATTGACATGGAAGGCCTCTTGGAAAAATCACTTTGTAGACACCATACAACAACTCTCATCATCTCCACAACTTCTGTTCTATGTAACTGCATTTCATCATTGCCTTATCAACGATATCGATCAGTCGTTCCTTCTCTGCTTTCCTTTTAAATAGACTTAGTAAATGCATATCTTCCTCAAGTTGAGATCTATCTACATTTTTGCTCCCACACAACATTTCCAAGACCACAACACGAAAGCCATAGATATCTACTTTCTCAGTAGTAATTGAGTTCAACCATTCGGGAGCCAAATAGCCAGGTGTTTCCTTCATCATTGTTGCAACCTGGCTTTGGTCTCTATCAATTAGTTTTGACAATCCAAAATTAGAAATTTTCGTATTGAAGTTTTCATCTAAGAGGATGTTTTGGGGTTTGATATTGAAGTGAAATATTTTCTGCCTACATTCCTCATGGAGATAGGTTAGTCCCTTGGCTATATCCGTGATGATCTTCCTTCTAGATTGCCACCGAAGAGTGAGCTCTTGGTGCCTTTGAAAGATCTATGTATCCAAGGATCCATTGGACATGTACTCATAAACTAGAAGCCGATATGATTTTTCAGCACAAAATCTAAGTAATCTCACCAAATTGAAATGGTGAGTGTTGCCTATTGTCTCAACTTCAACTAACTTCTTAACTTGACCAAAACCATTGAGACGCTTCACTGCTACTTTGGTGCCATTGCTTAATATCTCTTGAAACACTAACCCAAATCCTCCTTTCCCGAGCTTATTATCGAAATTGTTTGTCATGGCTCTCAATTCTTCACAAGAGAATCTAGGATGCAGCCCTGGTACTTGATCGATAAAGAACTCATCAGGTCCCTCAGATTCTCCATTGTTTTTGAAAATGAAAATGCAAGTGGCAACCATAAAACATACACCAAAGAAAGCTCCGAGGCCGGATCCCAATATGACTCTGATGTTTGTTGATTTCTTTGGAGGAGAATTTGTTGGTGAAGGAATTGGAGATTTTTGCAGTTTAAGAAATATGACGACTTTATCATCCCTTCCCTCCTTATTTATAAGAGAATAGACTTCAGATAGCAATAAACAACCTTTCTTTGAATGATAGTCCCAGTCATGTGCAAACAAAGCGGCTTTGCATGAACAGTTTTTCAAGCAACTCTTTTTGCAATCCTCTAACTCTGATTTCTCATCGATGTAGTAATTGCTTCCATTTTTGTATTTCATGTTGAAGTAAAAGTAACTAATATTCTTAAGCTCCGAAAGGATGTGATATTGAGAATGGTTGCAAGAAATGGGTGTAACAAGGGAACATTCAAGATTGGATTGCCTAGAATTTATTTGCATGGAAGTGTTGCCGGTGGCGGTTTCCTCAAGACAACCACACTGTCTGTTTGGTGAATAGATGCCGTAATTGCCGCATGCCATGGGTTACCCACAGTCACCAATATCTGATGTCAGTACATCTGCCACAACATTCCAATTCAATCCTCCCCACTCATAAGCCTTCAAATGCCATCAGGTTCCAACCTGGTGAACTGAGCTAACAATGAAACTACAAGATAAATTTTTTGACCGTTGAAGATTTCCATTTTGAAATCTGACATTATCCCCAATTAAATAGGATTGAAAATAGACCAAGGATGGATTGGATTCTACATAAGCGACCAGATTGTAATACTGAACTGTAAGTGAATACAAATCTTGAGTCCAGTTAGATGCAGATGTGCTGGCAGTCAGATTCTGGCCATTAAACAACGTCTGCCCAACAAGTAAGGAGTCTGTTGGGTGATCAAATGATTGCCAAACCATTGCATTGTTTTGATCAAAGAGGACCAGGTTTCCATCTTCAGTCAAGTTTAAGCCTGAGACAGAGTACTTTCCTCCTCCTCCTCCTCCTCCTCCTCCTCTTCCTCCAGTGTTTGTAGATCAGATGGAAGTGCCATCGGCATCTGCCAAGATCAAGTCTCCATCCTGAGTGAGTTTCAAGGTTGAGGTAAGTTTCACAGGATGGCTTGGATTAGTGGACCAAACTACTTGCGGGGGGGTAATTGTCATGGATTTCTATTCGGGGGGCATCTGCTTGGATGAGAACACAAAGGATGCAGGCAGTGTATGCAAAATCGCAGCAGAAGCTGAGAGAAAAACGCTTTCGAAAGCCTCCTCTTCGAATAAGGATGGGTTTCCATACAAATCACGAAGCATTCAGGGCTGGTCGGGGTTTGTTAATGGTCCATGAACTGGATAGGGTGGCAATTGGGTTATCCACAAGCTGGGAATTTGCTTTTATTATTAATGCTGTGTTTGGTTGGGGGATTTGGGAAGGGATTTAGAAAAGGAAAGGAAAAAAGTGTGTAAAACTATGTGAAATGTAGGTATATTTTATTTACATTTCACCTACCTTTTCTCTTTCTATTTCTAAATTCCTTCTCAAATTCTCCAACCAAATACAGCGTAAGTATGAGGAATAGATGAGAGACGTTAAAATCAGAAGAACAGTGCAACACAAACTCCTCGGTTGATCCATTAATGCATAAAAACACAAAAAGCCAAACCAACTTACTTCGAGCGATCAGATTGAAGAGGCGCTCTAGAGATGAAATGGGAACCTCCTTCCATGTGTTGTTGGAGCATATATATATATAGGGTTAATTATACCAAGTTCCCCCTCAATTTGTTGAATATCACTTTACTCCATAACTTATGAAACTATACATACTGACTCTCCTCAACTATGAAAATTGTGAAAATATGCCTCTTTTGAAGTTGGTCTGAAAGGATGAAAGTGATACATTTTTATAATTGAAGGGGTTAAACTGTATGGTTTTTGTGACGACCCCAATGCGTATACTATTTTTATATATTATTTGTGTGAGTTTAATTGCATGATTATATGTTAATTGATGTGCATATCTGCTAATTCATGGAATATCTGTTTAATTGCCGACATAAAATCAAAAATTGAAAGCCCAAACGAACTCAAAAACCAAAATTGACTAGGCCGATAGGCTAATTAGAATATTTAGAACCATGTGGTAAGTTTAATTAAAATTTGATTCGGATCAAAATGATTAATTAGCCTTAATCACCCTTGATTAGCTTAACATAAGCAACATGTATAAATATGCCATATAAGCTTAGTGAGCTCATATTTATCACTCTTGACTGAGATTAAGTGAGAAAGAGAGAGAACTCAAACCTTAGAGCGAGAAGGAGAAGTGTAGAGAATTGGAAGAGGATTGAAGAATTGAGCTAATTGACACTTGAATTCAAGCATTAGGTATGATCTCAACCATAATTCTTGCAAATAATCTTAAGTAAGAGTTGAATTCAACAGGTTGTAGGATCATTTACATGTAATTGAGTAGGATAAGCTAGGATTTCCAAGAATTGAATAATCAAGAGCATAATTGAGTACATGCATGCATAAATTTTCATCTTTGAGGTTGAATTTCATCAAAGCTACCACATGCATGAAGTTTAGATACATGAACTTGAAGGTTTTTCCATGGTTTCATGCATTTTATACCATTTTGTTATGTTTTGAAAAGAAAAGAATCCAATTCAAGACATGCATGGCTTGTAGCTTAAAGTTTTAAGTTTGAATTTGAGAATTGGACCATGATTTTGAGTAATTGGTTTCAAATTGGGAGTATTTTCATGTTATACACTGTTTTTCCATGTTTTTGTATCAACCATGCTAGGTTTGAACTTTTCAATCCATGTTTTCAGCTTCAAACACAATTCTAGAAATTCCAGAATTCGAGCAGTTCGCTCGAGCGATGGAATTGTCGCTCGAGCGCACATTTCAAGCTCCCAATATTTTTGCAAACAATTACACAATGGCTTGAGCTACCAAGTATGCGCTCGAGCGAACCCTGTTTTTACACTGCACATGGCTCGAGCGACAAATTGTTGCCTCAAGCCTAGATTTCAAGCATTCAATACTTTTACAGAGCTTTGCAGACCACTCGAGCGACCAAAGGTGCGCTCGAGCGAAGACCCTGTTTTCAACAATTTTTGGCTAACTCTTATAAGAGCATACTTGCATCCTCATATCATTTTAAGTATTCTTAGTCATCAATTAGACACATTTAGCCATGGAATAAACTAGAAACATACAAGAAGAGAATTGAATTAAGATAAAACGGTTAATCGAAATGGTACTTCAATTGTGTGTTTGTTATGTGTTTTGTATAGGTGGACGTCAGAGGCATAGAATCGATCCAACCCACTGTGAGTAGTAACTTTATAAAGATGTGTTCAATGTCATATTTATTTTCAAAATTGTTACATGGTTGATTTATTGAAATGTTATTTTCTAGTAATGAATGAAGTTCCTTTTGAATTGTAATTGTGGCACCCTTTAGTTAGGCCCTTGCCTGAGGGAAATAACACCATGGCCCATTGGGTTAATAGGCCCTTGCTTGGGAGAAACAATACCACGACCCATTAGATAATTGAAGCACAGAGATCTCTGATGTTAGATCTTGATAGTCACATTGAAATTGTTATATTGATTGACCCGTTGTGGTTCCATTGATTGACCCGAGAGGTCCCATTGTTATTGCTACTCTATTGGATATACGACGTAAATTGATTGAATTGTTATTGCTATTGAGATACATGGAATTCATTGGTTAAGTGAAATGTTGATCAAGGAAATGGAAATTATGTTTTGAACTTTATTCATTTAACTCTTTTATACTGTTATTACTCACTGAGCTCTAACTCACTATTTATGTGTGTGTATATATATATATGTAGATGAACAAGCTGAGCATCAAGTCTAGTGGAAGCCTCAGAGTCAACCCCATGTAAGCTATTTTGAAGTACTTCCGAGATGAAGCGAGCTTGGGTTTGAGTGGAGCCAAGCATGGTCAACCCTTTTGTCTTTTGCTTTTGTTTTTGTCATGTTGGAATTTGTAATGGACGTAAAGTTTGGATGAATGTTGTATGACAAATGTTTAAACTGGCTATGTCACAAGTATATAAGATGTTTGAAAGTTCATGTATAAAATGAAGTCTTTCATATAAGAATTGCTCAATGGATTGTCTATTATGTTTTATATTGTTTTCGCTATGCCCTGCAAATTATATTAAGATTGATTTTGTTAATTGAGGTCATAGGTAATCTGGGATTACTGACCGGTCATGACTGTAAACCTATAGAGGCGGGTTTGGGTCGTGATAGTTACATTGATGGTGAGATAAACAAATATTTGCTAATAGTAGAGGGGGTCTTTGTGTAATTAACCATATATATATATACACTAGAGGTGGGCAAACTCAATTTGTAATTAAATCTGATAATTATGACAATTATTTGAAATAGTTGGATTTAAGATATTTGAAACAGTTTTAAGCAATTATTATATTCTGAGGACATTTTGAAAACATAAAAATAAAAAATGTGACAGTCGCACCAAAAGAAGTATTGATTTTATATAAGGAAATTCTACTATACACACTCCCTACCATATGCACTCCTAGATTATGTCATTTTTTTTTCTTTAGTTATGATCAATTTTCTTCTTTACTTATGATCTTATTTTAGTTATGACTCATGAGAGTTTTTGTTATATCTCATGTATTATTTGGTTATGACTTTATTTTTTTTTTTAAGTTATGACTCAGAAAGTATGAAATTATGCCATTTTTTCCTTTAGTTATAAGGTGCATACATTTGAGGGGTGTGTACCATAGTCTTTTCTTTTATATAATAGTATAAGAGATGGCTTCTAGAGCATACTGTTGGGTCCGTGAGGCCCACCCCGAGCCCAGTTTCGATAATCTGAACCGTTTAATATGTAAAACTCGTCGAGTACTTTATGCCGGCAAAAAATCACATTGATCGGATATCGGTAGCCCCTTGAATGAAACACATTTTTGTCCATAGTAAATATGATTTTAAAAATGAATTGTTAATACAAATGTGTTTCGATCAAGGGGCTACTAATATCCAATCAACGTGATTTTTTGCAGACATAAAGTACTCGACAAACTCTATACCTTAAACAGTTCGGATTATTGAAACAGAACCCGTGGTGGGCATTACAGACCCAACAATATACTTCAGTTCACATAACTATGTGGACTTGAGAGAAGTCTCTCCCAATAATACATATATATATATATATATATTCTTACAAAAAATATATATTCAAACACAAAATTAATCACATAAAATAATTTTGATCATACCTATCACATCGTTGAACTCATTATAAAATATATAATTCTATTCCAATTGCTCCACTCATTTTCATATGATAAAGGAACATGTTTGGAACTCCCACAAAGGAAGACCCCCACGACCCCCACTGATGTATTAACCATTGATGTGTTTGAATTTATTTATTTTTCTATCTTTGACAGTGACATGAATGGTACAGATCATTTTAGAGGTTGTGTGGGTTATATTTTGTTGGGATTTCTATCTTTACTGTATGATAAATTGTATTCGATTTTATGTTCGTAGACTTGTGTGCTTTTGGAATAACATCCACCATATGTTTGGTCAGTTAAGATGTGGAAAATGTATATTGCCTCCAGTAGTTTTTGTTTTTGCTCCCAACATTTGAATGGAATGATTATTTTATTAAAATATTTATTTTTATATTTAATTAATTATAAAATAATAATAAAAAGTATTATAATAATTTATTTATTTTTTAGACATATAAAATAATAGATAAAAAAAATTAATTTTTAGTAGTGACTTTTTACTATTTTAATCTATACATTTCTAGTCGGTCCACACGCTTGAACGATCTCTGGTTATGTATGTGGCTGGCTGCACAATGACCAAATCTAGTGATGAGACAGCCGGAGCATCCACAGTGCCACTTTTTCCTTTCACTTTTTAAATTCTTCCTCAAATTAATGATCCAAACAAAAACCTTTCTTCCAACATAACAAAAACCTTTCTTCCAACATAACGTGAATGGAAAGCTATTAAAAAAAAAAGCAATAAAAAAGAAAAAAAAGTTGGGAGTGCTGCTGTGCCCCATTGTCGAAGGTTGTCTTGAATGTCTTTCAATAATCTGAACCGTTCATATTATACGGTTCGTAAAGAATATTATCTCTATAAAAAAGCAAGTTAATTGGATATTCATAACCCCATGATTAGGTCCTAATTTTCTTTAAAAATTTATAAAAGTTATGTTAGCCGTTCATTTTTATAAAAACAGATTTGCTTTTATTGTAGGGCTGCAAATATCCAATAAACTTGATTTTTTGTATAAATGATTTAATCGATGAACCCTTCAATATAAACCGTTCAAATTATGGAAAGAAGTTCAGGACGACACTCCACAAAAGAGCACAACCGGATTTCCAAATACACTAAGGCCATATTTGTTTGGGCGGACTGGATTAGCATTCCCATGACTAATAGTCCTAGGACTACGAATCCGTTGGATTATGTATCCTATCTTAACTAATAGTCAAGTTTAAAATAATTAGTCCGTACTTCAATTGTTTAACCAAATGTCGGATTAATAATTTTATTGGACTATTAATCCAATCCCAAACTCATGTCCACCCAAACAAACATGGCCTAAAAGAATTAATTTAAGCCTTAGTTAGCCACCCCCGAGTCAGAGTAAGAGTCAGTCAATTAACGTGTGTGTAGATAACCCCTTTCTTCACGCACAAAATCTTTGTCGTTGCTCGTGCTGTTGGTGGCCACAAAGATAATTTCAAAGAGTGAGTAGTAGTATGAATCTGATGGGAGGGAAATTTGACACGCAATTGTTGAATGAGAAACAATTTTCACTCAAATATGCTTAATCTATACTATATATTAAGTAAAATGAGATTTTTAACCCCTAAGGTCTGTGAGAGCTTTAATATGTCAATTTTAATTTCTAATTTTTGTTTTTTTTTTTTTTAAAAAAATTAACCTCAGCATATTTATTAATTTCTCTCAAGCCACAAGACTTTTTGACTTCTCTCATAATTACTACAGTACCTTTTCCAAAACAAATAATTTGTATATTAAAAAAAATTTAAAACAAATATAAATATCTATATCTATATCTATCTATTTATTTATATCTATCTCTAACCCACAACTTTTGTGGGAATTCCAATATCTAAACCTTAATTTCTTAATTTTTTTGATTTTTTTTGAAAAAAAAACTAAACATTTATTAAATTTTTCCAAGTCTTTTTAACTTCTCTAATACATACACTCTTTTTAACTTTTCACATACCTATTGCAAACAGTGAGTCTCCTTTTTGTTTTTTCCTTCTTGACTTCTCACTTCTATACTTTCAACTTCAGTAACCACGTATGCAAACAGTAAGTCTTCTTTTTGTTTTCTCCTTCTTGACTTTTCCTTTTGTTTACTGTTTTAATATTGTAGTTAGATAGCGCATAAAAATATTTGTGATTTGTCTAGCGAATAAAAAATTATAATTTAATTTTTTAATATGATTGAAGTTAGATAAATATAAACCCTCACAAAGAGAAAAATGTGATTATAATTAGTTGAATGATTTTTTTTTTAATGTGATTGTAATTAGTTTAATAATTTTTTTTTTTCATTTATTTATTTTATTATTGGAAAAATGTGATGTGATTGTAGTTTGTTCAATGGCTCTTTTTTTTAATATGATTGTTGTAGTTAATTCAATGATTTTTTTTACTATTTTAATTTTATTTTTGATTTTTTAATATGATTGAAGTTAAATAAATATAAACCCTCACAAAGAGAAAAATGTGATTATAATTAGTTGAATAATTCTTTTTTTTTTTAATGTGATTGTAGTTAGTTTAATAATTTTTTTTTTCATTTATTTATTTTATTATGGGAAAAATGTGATGTGATTGTAGTTTGTTCAATGACTCTTTTTTTTAATATGATTGTTGTAGTTAGTTCAATATTTTTTTTTAATGTTATTTAATCTTTTTATTTACTATTTTAATTTTATTTTTAATATGATTGAAGTTAGATAAACATAAACACTCACAAAGAAAAAAATTTGATTGTAATTAGTTCAATGGTTCTTTTTTTTAAAAAAAAAATATGATTGTAGTTAGTCAATGGTTTTTTTTTTCATTTATTTGTTTTTTTTTATTATGGGAAAAATGTGATATGATTGTAGTTTGTTCAATGGTTCTTTTTTTTTAATGTGATTTAATATTGTATTTACTGTTTTAATGGTTTTTTTTTACAATTATTTATGAAAAAAATATGATTATAGTTAGATAGCATAAAACTATTTGTGATTTGATTTGATTTGATTTGATTTTTTTTTCTGATTTGATTTTTAAAGTACCAATTATTGATAATGATTAGATTGTATTTTGAAAAAAAAATTGTAATTGATTTTTTTTACTCACTGTGTTTTTTGAAAAAAAATTATTGTGTTTTTTTAACTATCAATTCACTTAATTTGTGATTTGATTTTTAACTCACTGTATTTTTTGAAAAACAAAATGGATTGTACTCATTAGGGTCACATAATGTACCAATTATTGATGATGATTAGATTGTATTTTGACAAAAAAAAATTGTAATTGATCTTTTTAACTCACTATGTTTTTTGAAAAATAAATTATTGTGTTTTTTAATTATCAATGGATTTAATTTGTGATTGATTTTTTAAATTATTGATGATGATTAGATAACATTAAAAAAAATTGTGATTTGTATGATTGAAGTTATCTCCTTTTGTTTATAATTTTATTTTTTAATATGGTTGAAATTAGATAAATATAAACACTCACAAAAAGAAAAATGTAATTGTAGTTTGTTCAATGGTTCTAAATAATCTTTTTTATTTACTATTTTAATGGTTATTTTTTTCAATTATTTTTTTTATTATGAGAAAAATGTCATTGTAGTTAGATAGCATTAAAAAAATTGTGATTTGTATGATTGAAGTTATCTCCTTTTGTTTATAATTTGATTTTTTAATATGATTGAAGTTAACTTACAAAAAGAAAAATGTGATTGTAGTTTGTTTAATTGATCTAAATAATCTTTTTATTTACTATTTTAATGGTTCTTTTTTAAAAGTTATTTTTTTTATTTACTATTTTTTTTATTATTATACATGTACCAACAATGCCACGTCAACTAGATTGTGCACCGTGCGTAACCTTTGTTTTAAATATAGATTGGTCTGAAGAATGTCTATACCTTTCAGAACGTAAAAAAAAAACATGTAAGCATAACATTTTTACTTTATAACATTTTATAAATACCTAATATATGTGTTGTTCGTTAATTATAATACTAACTATCATGTTGACAATGCAGGAATTCTAATGGAAGGCCCACAACAATTTAGATTTTAGTTATTTTTTGTTTTACTTATTCAGTGAATTTCGAACAAATGTAATAAATTCTTATTTTTATTACTTTAATTATGCAATGTCAATATTTTCTTTTAAAATTACATATATTTTATGCTAACAATTTAAAAATATGTTTGACATAACTATGAATGGTTTTTTTTTTTTTTTAATTTAATCTCGTGCATAGCACGGGTGATATGCTACTTGTTGGGGATTTTAGGTGAAAACCCCCTTCCATGAGGCCTCTTTTGTGTAAAGCCCACGGATGAAAACAATGGCCCCAAAAGTCCCTCAATTAAAAAAATAGCATGATTTGACTGAAATGCCCATCCATATAAGGTTGGAAATACAAAACAATTGCACCGTTTCTCTTCCCTCCCTCTATTTCATCGATTCAAAACCCTCCTCTCTTCTGAATATCATCATTCGAAAACACTAGGAACGATTGAAACCCTTATCTGTCTCATTACTCTCGCTCTCTGTAGCTACTTCGTTATAATTTCTTCGATTGAAACCCTTCTCTGTCTCATTACTCTCGCTGTTTGTAGCTACTTCGTTACAGTTTCTTCGATTGAAACCCTAGCAACGAACTCGGCATTAGGCTTTACTCTCTCTCTTAAACCCTTCTCTGAGTCTCATTACTCTCACTTTGTGGAGCTACTTCGTTACAGTTTCGTCGATTGAAACCCTAGCAACGCTTTACTCTCTCTCTTGGACATACATTTTACAGGTGATTTTTTCCTCTTTCTGCTAGTTTTTCGATATTATGAGGTCTGTCTAGGTTTGTTTTCATTTTGGGAGTGGTGTATGAGATTACGTTGGGTGAGTGGAATTTGGGGATTTTTGGTTGCACTAAGGATCATCTGTTCTAAAATTTTTATCACTGTCTTAAAAATACTTTAAATTACTAAATCATGTGAGAATGTTAAGGTTTAAAAATTAGTTTGAAAACTAATTTAGGTATTTCGGAATTACAGAGTAAAATTTTACTTTAACTCTAGCCTTTGCTCATTACACTTTGATTTCTGTAGTGTTTTGGTCCTGCAATTTCAATGCTTTGAAATTTACTTGCTTCATGAATTTTTCAGAGTAAAATTTTACTTCCAACCAGAGTAAAATTTTACTTCTTACAGAGTAAAATTTTACTTTAACTATAGCTTTTTGCTCATTACGCTTTAATTTCTGTAGTGTTTTCGTCCTGCCATTTCAATGCTTTCAAATTCACTTGCTTCATGAATTTTTCAGAGTAAAATTTTACTTCCAATCAGAGTAAAATTTTACTTCCAAAACCAGAGTAAAATTTTACTTATAATGAAAGTAAAATTTTACTTATAATGAAAGTAAAATTTTACTTATTACAGAGTAAACTTTTACTTTAACTATAGCCTTTTGCTCATTACGCTTTAATTTCTATAGTGTTTTGGTCCTGCCATTTCAATGCTTTCAAATTCACTTGCTTCATGAATTTTTCAGAGTAAAATTTTACTTCCAATCAGAGTAAAATTTTACTTATTATAGAGTAAAATTTTACTTTAACTCTAGCCTTTGCTCATTACGCTTTGATTTCTGTAGTGTTTTCGTCTTGTCATTTCAATGCTTTCAAATTCATTTGCTTCATGAATTTCTCAGAGTAAAATTTTACTTCCAATCAGAGTAAAATTTTACTTATAATGAGAGTAAAATTTTACTTATTATAGAGTAAAATTTTACTTTTACTCTAGTCTTTGCTCATTACGCTTTGATTTCTGTAGTGTTTTTGTCCTGCCATTTCAATGCTTTCAAATATACTTGCTTCATGAATTTTTCAGAGTAAAATTTTACTTCCAATCAGAGTAAAATTTTACGTCTAATCAGAGTAAAATTTTACTGTTGCCAAACAGAGTAAAATTTTACTGTCTCATTACAATGCTTGTGCATTTTGTTTAGTGCTTATTTGTTTTGTGACATTGTTGTTTAAAGTAAAATGTTACACTGTTGATATAGGGGAACTTTTTTGTGTTTGAAAATGGTTGTTACAAGAAGCAAATTTGGTGATGATGATGATGATGATTTTGAAGTTCCACCAACTGTTTTACAAAAGAAGAAAGTCCCTAAAAAAGGGAGCAAAAGTAGTAAAGAAAGTCCTTCAAAGTTGAATATTATACATGGAGTACGGGAGAGGGAGAACTATATGAAACAATATAGGTCAAATATTGTTTCATTGATAAACGTAATGCGAGACACAAGGTTCACTAAAAGACACATTACTACCCTCGAGAGAACGCCTTTTGGGATGTTGTTCAAATGTTTTTGGAAGAAAGATGATTTGGAGTTAAAGAAGTTCAAGAAAGTTGATGATAATGTCATGGATGTGATCAAATGTTATGACTTTCATGCAAAGGGATTTAAGCTTGGGGGGAAAACATGTGACATACGGGACAGTGACGTTACCTTGATTTTTGGGATAAAATCGGGAACGAAAAAAGTAGATCTGTCATATGGGAAGAAACAAGAATCAGCTTTTGTGCAGAGAAGGTTTCGTAATTTGTCAAGAATATCTGTAAAGAGTTTGCGAGAGGCGTTAGGAGATGCGTTTGAAGGCACAACGAGAGTTGATATTGAGGATGTTGCACGCATAATGTGTCTATTTGTTGTGGTGACTTCGCTATTACCAACAACTGGTCTAACTGTTGGATGGGCCTTTGTTGCCCTTGTAGAAGATTTGGAAATGATGAATTCGTATGCATGGTCGACTGCAGTTGCATCCACGTTGACTACTTCAATCCATTCTTCATTAGGAAGTCCTGAAAATGTCACTGGATATGTACTTCTTCTGTTGGTAAGTAAATTGAACTACTTGAAATATTATGCAATCTATCTTTAGAGAATTTAACTAATTTCGATTTTTTATTTTATAGTATTGGTTATGCGAGCATACTACCCTCATTCAACCTGAAGGAAAAAATTTGTGTCCAAGGCTCCTTCGATGCGACTTATCAACATTGAGGAAAAAGCTAATGAAGAGGTCATTGCAAACACTAAAGCCCGAAGAGGTATCATCTTTCCAAATTCAGCCTTACTGGTTCACTTTGCTTAAAATTATACTTACATAATAAAATCTTACTCTTGAACAGATGTAGTTACAGTCAGAGTAAACTTTTACTTTGAAACGTAGCAAAATTTTACTTACTCTTGAACAGAGTAAAAGTTTACTTCCAACCAGAGTAAACTTTTATTTTGAAATAGAGTAAAATTTTACTTACTCTTGAACAAAGTAAAAGTTTACTTACAAAGTAAAAATTTTACAAAATTTTACTTACTCTTGAACAGAGTAAAAGTTTACTTCCAACCAGAGTAAACTTTTACTTTGAAACAGAGTAAAATTTTACTTATTCTTGAACAGAGTAAAAGTTTACTTTAAATCAGAGTAAAAGTTTACTTTAAATCAGAGTAAAATTTTACTTACAGTCAGAGTAAAATTTTACTTACTCTTGAACAGAGTAAAAGTTTACTTGAAATCAGAGTAAACTTTTACTTTAAATCAGAGTAAACTTTTTCTTACAGTCAGAGTAAAATTTTACTTAGTCTTGAACAGAGTAAAAGTTTACTTTAAATCAGAGTAAAATTTTACTTACAATCAGAGTAAAATTTTACTTACTCTTGAACAGAGTAAAAGTTTACTTTAAATCAGAGTAAACTTTTACTTTAAATCAGAGTAAAATTTTACTTAATCAGAGTAAAATTTTACTTACTCTTGAACAGAGTAAAAGTTTACTTTAAATCAGAGTAAAATGTTACTTACAGTCAGAGTAAAATTTTACTTACAGTCAGAGTAAAATTTTACTTACACTCATAGTAAAATTTTACTTACTCTTGAACAGAGTAAAAGTTTACTTTAAATCAGAGTAAACTTTTACTTACAGTCAGAGTAAACTTTTACTTACTCTTGAACAGAGTAAATGTGTACTTAAAATTAGAGTAAAAGTTTACTTACAATCAGAGTAAACTTTTACTTTGAAACAGAGTAAAATTTTACTCTAGTGGTTAAAGTTTGCTTAATTGCTGGCTTCTTTTCTTTTTCTAATTTTGAATTGCAGGTAAATGACAATGAACTGAAGCCCATTTCCAGAGAAGAAATGGAACTCATTTGCAATGATGATGAAGAAGATGCTTTGGACATAGAGGAAAATTTGGAGACTGAAGAAGATGCATTGGACATGGAGGAAAAGTTGGATACTAAAGAAGATGAAGATGATGTAGCTGAAATTTTAGGAGATGATCAACCCTTGAAGAACTTCATTGATCTTCAAAAGGAAAACAAGAGGCTGAAAAGTGAGAATCTGGCGTTGGTTGAAGAACTGAAGAAAATGAGGGAAACAATGCAAAAAATAGAAGAGGAGCAAGAGGCAAAAACAAAAGAAATGATGGAAAAGATGAGCAACACAGAGAAAGAAATGGAGAAACTGAGAAAGGAGATTGAAGTACTTGAATCTGAAAATAAACAGTTGGTTGAACAGATTGAAGAAAATGTAGTTCATGCGGCTACCCAAGGTTTATCTTCTAAAGAAATGCCACATGCTAAAGGAGTAGAACAAGAGCAAAACTTTGGGATTCAAAGTACATTGGAAGAAACACCCATAGTCGTAGAGCCATTGCAAACATCCATGGTCAGGAAAATCAAAATCAAGGCGAGGAAGAAAAAAGAGATGTCTGATTTTGAATGTGAGCCAAGAGAAGCAAAGAAAAAAAAGACGACAAAACAAGTAATTGAAGTGATGTCAAAAGAAGTCATTTGTGTTGAAAACTTGCCTCTAAGCCAAGCAAAGCCAGTTGAAAGGGTTTTGTTTCTAGATAAGGCTGCAATATGCAAATTGCTTGATGAGAATGATAAGTGTCTACTGAACAAGATTTACAATTTGGAAACCACAGAGTAAGACCATGTTAATTTTATCAAACAACGGATTTTTACTGTTATCAAACTGCAGCGTGTTAATCAACATTTTTTTTTACCTTATGACTAGTGCAATCATATGGTCCGGCACAGGACATGGAGTGTATGTTACATTGCATGATGTGGATGCAATTCTGAGAGATGGTGATACTGCAAATAATGTAAGTGGACATACAAGTTTCAATGACTAGTGTTCATTTCAATAACTAAAAATAGTTCATTTTATTAACATATATTTAATTGATTTTTGTTTTTGTAGGTGATTGACAGCTTCATAGAAATGCTTGAGATTGAGCAACAAGTCAAGAAGCCAGAAAAGAATAAATCATTCTTTTTCTCTAGCCTTTGTTGGGTAAGCCATCAATTTGTATTTAGTTTGAATTGATAAATTTTTACTGTGGTTTACTGTAACATATCAGTGTCTCTTATATGATTAAATGCAGTCTTTAGTGAAATGGGGTTATGGGGAGCTGAGAAATCATTTAATTGATGAAGTCCTTGCACAAGATTTGAGTGGATATAGATACCTTCATTTTTGCATGAATTCCAATGGGAACAAAAAGGAAGAAAAACCCTACCACTGGACACTTCTTGTATTTGACACTGAACTTGATGAGTGGAGACATTACAATTCTTTAAGGCCAAGAGACAACAGAGAAGATGCTTACCTTAAGGATGCAAAGAAGATTGTAAGTGCTTTGCATCATATTAACAGTAATTTTTTGCTGTATTTTATTCTTAAATTTAATCGTGACTAAACAATTATGCAATGATGTTAGATAACATATATGGATAGCAAGTTGGGCAACAAAACGAAGAAAGGTAGAAGAAAGTTTTCAAACTTGGTTTCGGTGAAAGATAGTCCACAACAACGCCCAACATCGTAAGTATTTCACGCTACTATTACATGCTTGAATTGGTAGTTTTCAAATTTGACTAAATCTAACAAGCTATTGATTTTTATTTAACAGTGTTGATTGTGGAATTATTGTATGTTATATCATGCGCCAAATCATAAGAGATGAGCCTATTGCAAATTCTATGGAAGAGGATGAAATTAACAATTTTCGAGCGTCAATAGTGCAACAATTTTTGAATGATTATCCAAAAGCATGGACTGAGGAACAATTCAACCTCAAAAAAAAAAAAAAATGGCCTAGAGCTACCTCAAGGATGACAATGTGGAGAAGTTCTGGGGAAGTACTGTGAATGATATATGTAATTTTGATTTTTGTAAATGAAAGAACAGTGAAAAAGTAATTGTAAGTGAAAGAATACTAAGAGAGTATTAGATAGTACATGCTATGTCTATTGTTCTAGTAAATTTTACTGTGGTTTGGTGATTAATACATTATTATAGAAGGATATTGTTTTGACTGGGAATGAATGTTGTTATGGATAGAATACAATGATACAGGTAAAGGCTTAAATTTTTTTTGACTGAATGTTGCTATGAATGTTGGAATGAATGTTGCTACGAATGTTGTTTTGACTGGGAATGAATGTTGATAATATATTTAGTTGTGTTGTTAGATTTTTTTTGCATAATGATTGCATGATGATCATCAGGGGACTTTGTGTGTTGTGGTAAACTTTGGTGCAGGTTGGAAATGTTTTTCTAAGGGGACTAACATATTTTCTGAAACTGAAGTAAAATTTTACTCTGAACTGAAGTAAAATTTTACTCTGAAATGAAGTAAAATTTTACTCTGCATAAAAGTAAAATTTTACTTTATATTCTGAAAGATGAGTAAATTGTTGCACTCTGAATCTAAAAGTAAAATTTTCCTCTGCATAAAAGTAAAATTTTACTCTGAAATAAAAATAAAATGTTACAGCCTGAACATAAGTAAAATTTTACTCTGTATAAAAGTAAAATTTTACTCTGAACAAAAGTAAAATTTTACTCTGTATGAAAGTAAAATGTTACTCTGCACTAAAGTAAAATTTTACCTTCTATAAAAGTAAAATTTTACTCTGAAATAAGGTAAAATTTTAATCTAAAAGTAACATTTTCTTTGAACATAGTAAAATTTTACTGTCAAACCACAGGCTCATCACACCCATACACAACCATTCAACCACAAAACATATCAGAAAATAGAACAGACAACCATTCAAGAACATAGTAAAAATGTCTTTTATTGCAATGTTTCCCTACAAATCTAGTCTAAAAGACTATACTATTATTGCTATGGACTACTTATTGCAGAAGAACTGCATTATTTTCATACTTCTATTACAAAATCAATAATGTCTTTCACGGCAATGCCTCCTTGCAAGTCTTCCTATTATGACCGTACTTCTCGCATCTACCACACTGTACTCGTCTTATCTTCTCATCCCTAGATGGGATCCTATTCTTCCTTGGCCTACCAGGTGGCTTCTTACAAATTGGAGGAAGGACAACAAGATCATCCATAGCTACAAGATGTTTCTCAATAGTGGGTATTGGATAAACGGACTCAGCATAGCAATCTTTGAACTTGCTAGTGTAATAAAATGGTTCCACATGTGCATACAAATCACCTCCGCTCTTTTGGATAGCGGTCGCCGCGTGAGCACAAAGAAATCCATTCAATTGCCATTGGTAACATGAGCAAGTTCTATTCAAGAGGTCAACGCTAACCGATGGCCGGGATTGAACATCAAAAACATGATCACTTGAACGACTAACCAACCAAGTTCTTCCACTTTTAAGAGCATTTACTAATGTTGAATCCATCTCCGAACAAAGAAAAGTATTCCATTTCTTAGCTTGTTCTCTCCTTCTCGACATCAAATCCATGATCTTCAACCTAATTGAATCAATCATCTTTGTAGTGGGCAAATGGCGAGCTTGACGGATCCATGAATTGAAAGACTTTGCCACATTCGAGTGCATTTCACCGTATTTTTGTCCTTTAAAATATGCATTAGTCCACTTGTCATAGGGCAAATTGGATAGAAACCCACAAACGATCCCTTTTCCCTCATCTTGTAATTCTTTCAAGCACTGATTAAAACATCCCACTGTCAGAGCATAAGCACACGAAGAAAACAAAAAAACTATTCTACTCCTGAAAGTATTACTGAAACTTGGACCAGAGAACCTATCCCTCAAATTGGCCTTCAAGTGTTGGAGACAAAAATAGTGGTAAGCAGTAGGTAAAACCTTGGGTAAAGCCTCCAAAAGTCCAGCGTTTCGATCAGATATGAAGTTAATTGGTCTTTCATCCAACAATATATTCGACAAATGCATAAAAAACCATTCCCAACTATCTGTAGTCTCCGTATCGACAATTGCCATTGCAAGAGGGAAAAAACCTGAAAAATAACATTTTACAATTAGTAAGTATATTAAACAAAAAGCACAAATATAGTAGATTTTTACTCTGAATAACAATAACATGTTAATCTGAGAATAAGTAACTTGTTACTTTTGAATAAACTATAGTAATATCTACCTTGATCCCCATCCTTCGCTGTAGCTGTTAACAAGGTGCCCTTATATTTCCCCTTCAAAAAAATTCCATCGATAAACAATAGAGGACGGCAATGCCTAAACCCTTGAATAGAAGCATTAAATGCAACAAAAAACCTCTTGAACCGTCCACTTTGATGGTTATAGTCAAGACGCAAATAGCTATCAGGATT
This sequence comes from Camellia granthamiana, assembly GCA_036172215.1. NCBI lineage: Eukaryota > Viridiplantae > Streptophyta > Magnoliopsida > Ericales > Theaceae > Camellia > Camellia granthamiana. The sequence goes on from CM069911.1 coordinate 54,027,035, forward strand.
TGTGCTCATCACAATATCCATATACCATCGAATCTCATCATAAGACATAGAGAAATCTCCAAAAGTAGTAGTCCTAGCTTTCTCAACTCCCAACCAAGCGTGATTGTACGTAATGGTGAGCCCGTATTGATCTGTAAATTGACGCATAACATCAATTGGACAAGTTTGGGGATTCCCACGAACTTCATTAACAATCAAACTTGCAACCAAATTTGAACTCATCCTTGAGTTTTTAGAAGTACGAACTGCAGCTCCACAAGTATGCTCATCATGTAGAGTCCTAATGTAGAAAAAATTATTAGCACTTTCTAGAGATGCATGTACTCGCCATAAACAAGCTTTCGATTCCCGCATTGAACACACAGCAGTGACCAGACACTTCTCGTTCTTCACATACACAAACTCAAATCCTATCTCAATAGCATATTTACATAATGCAGTCCGGAAATCCTTTGCACCTCCAATAAATCTTTGACCTACATGAGTAATTCCATTCACCCATCCACTAGACAACAAAGTCCTTTCTTCATGTTGACAAAACATAGGGAGTAAATCCATTTCATCATCAGTAATGTTGGATCCAGTAGCGTCCCCTGATTCTCCAACTCCATGTTTTTCATTTGAAATGCCCATTTCAATAATAGTCACATCAACCCGGTCAACACCAAGGGGATAAACAAGCGACAACATATTCTGAAAATCAGAATCATCATCAATCATGCATTGCGAATGTCCAGGCAAACAGTACGATAAGAGTATGCAACCACTATTGTCAAACTTCTTCAATTTACAACTTAAGAAATCAGTTAAATCCTTCAACGTGCAGTTTGACACAACCTTGAACACAATGGTACGATCACCATACTTGCATAACAACATAAGAGGTGGAACCATTTTACAAATCTGCAAACAATTAACAGTAAAATTTTACTGTCACTACAATTTTGGTTTAGTTTGAATTGAAACATGAATCTAAAAGTAAAATTTTACTCTGCACCAAAGTAAAATTTTACTCTGATATAGGAGTAAAATGTTACAAAAGGAATCTAAAAGTAAAATTTTACTCTGCATAAGAGTAAAATTTTACTCTGAAAAACAAGTAAAATTTTTGCATACAATTAACTTGTTTGGTGCAACTTTTTTGCTAGTTAAAAATTGATAACTAAAATGCATAAGCTAAAAGAACATATCTCCCCTATCTTCTCAATAATCAAAATTTTACTCTCATTGTAAACAGAGCAACAGAACCAGAGTAAAATTTTACTCTGGTTCTATTGCTGTGTCTTTTGTCAAAAATAAAATTCTGTCTATTGTTAGATTAACAAATCAACAAAAACAAACGAACTCAATCAAAATAAAAATAAATCAAACAAAAAAAAACGAACAAAAACAAAAACAAAAAAAATTAATTAACAAATCTGTACAACTCGACTCGAGTAATTGAGAAGAAAAACCTGTACAACTCGATCAACAATCACAATTTTGAATGAAACTCTCGGTTAATTTGAGAGTGTTGATCATCGGCCACCAAATGACAGATGTTCGGCTGCGAGATCGTCTATTGTTGAACAAGTGAGAGATGTTCGGCTGCGAGATCTTCAGATTTGGAGCTCGTCTTCATCGATTTTGTGAAGTATGATCGATTTGCAGATTGTCTTCATCGTCTTCATCGGCTGTGAGATCTTTAGCTGTGATTTCAAAATTTTCAAACGTATGATACTATATATATAAGGGCAATATTGTGATAAAAAAAAAATAAAAATTATAAAATGTCCTTATTGAGGTAGGCATTTCTTACTCAGGGGTTTTTTGAAAGAAAATTAATTAAGTTATCCTTTATTCTAATAAAAAGGCCCAAAAGGGGGTTTTCACCAAAAATCCCTAGTTGTTATTGAATCCAAAACCAACGGATTAAGTTAAGAATCCCACTCGAATAGTAAAAATAATAAGTAAAGATAGTACAGCAGCGGTACCAAAAATTTAGAAACGCACTAATTCATGACATATTAGTTCAGAGTTAGCTTGGAACATTTCCAACTCTTTATTTGTATACAATAATTTTTTTTATTAGGATCTCATTTGCCTATAATAGAATTAAATGAGTTAAACTGTTGCTAATCTGCTTGTAGTTCCTGATACTCAATCCTCGCTAACTTATTCTCATAAGATAAGATTATAGCGTGTGGATTTCTCATATATCACAAATGATCATGACATCAGACAAATATATATCTATGACAGTAATTTCACAAGATGATATATATATACAAATCAAGAAAAGTGCAACAACCTAATATTATGAGTTTTTTTTTTTTTTTTTTTGATCAGTAAAGAAAAATTTCATTAACAGTATGAAATTAAAGGTACAAGAAGATGACATGCATCGAGAGAGATTCGGAAAGTACAAATTACCCCTACTACTGCTACTCGTATCCATACAACCAACCCCTTGGCCTCACGAATTTTTTTAAACAAAAAAAAAAAAGTTAAGAAAGATTTAACTAGAAAATAAAATACATGAATCCCCACAAAATCAATCCACACAACCCAAAGCCAAAAACCAACACCAAAACCAAGCTGCTTCACTCCCAACGCCCACCTGCTTTACATATTTTTAAACTAAAACTTTTTACTCCCAATGCCCACACCACCCAAACAAACTCTTTCCAACAACCCACGCCTGCTGCACGCCTGCTGATCCGACCGAGGACGTTCCATGGCCGGAAAACTCCATAGCCAACATGGCTGGAAAAACTCCTTGCTGGCCAACTGATTCATAACCTTCCCATTAACACTCCTACTAGTATAATCTACCACACGGTGTAAAGCCTCCACCGCTGCACAAACCCGGCAAACCCCTTGTCCAACCCCTTGCACTCCTACTAGTATAAAGAACTCCTAGCTGTCCTACTCCTGACCAGCCTTCTCCCACGCTTAAAGAACTCCTTCCACCAGCCTTCTCCCACGCCTGACATCTCCATCGGGCTTCACCCACTCTATGGCCGGAACACTGAAACTTCACCTATGGCCGGAACTGCCACGTTCTGCTGTGCTGCTACTCGTACTCTATGGCCGGAACTCCCATGCCGGAGCACTACTCCCTTTGCAGTACATCACCCACGCTTGTCACTTCCACCGAAGCTTCACCTACACTTGACATTTCCGCCGAACTTCGTCGGACTTCACCCACTCCATGCTCGAAGCTTGCTTCCAATATCGAGACACCCACCCCAACCTAATATTATGAGTTATATGGCAATGTTTCTAATGTAAATTGAAATCCTAAAACTTAGCATCCCCAAAATGACAAAACAAAAACACACACAACAAAAATAAAAACCTTAAAAAGTTATTCAATTTGCAAAAATTTGTTTGTCAAAGTCTCCTTTGTTTACCTTGGTCCTGATAGAGCTAATGGAGACAATAGAGTACAAGCAGTGCCAATGGAATCCTTTTGCTGACCAGCATCTGCAATTGTTCTTCGTATCACAGGATTTATGAAGTTATTATCCAAGTTGTTATCAACATCAACAGAACCCTCCAAGACCTTAACCACCACTGACATGGAAGGCCTCTTAGAAATATCACTTTGTAGGCACCACACAGCAACCCTCATCATCTCCACAACTTCTGTACCATGTAACTGCATTTCATCATTGCCTTTATCAACGATATCGATCAATCATTCCTCCTTGGCTTTCCTTTTAAATAGACTTAGTAAATGCATATCTTCCTCAGGTTGAGACCTAAAATTTTTCCGTCCACACAACATTTCCAAGACCACAACACCAAAGCTGTAGACATCTACTTTCTTAGTGATAATTGAGCTCAACCATTCAGGAGCCAAATAGCTTGGTGTTCCCCTCAAAGTTGTTACAACTTGGCTTTGGTCCTTATCAATTAGTTTTGACAATCCGAAATCAGTCATTTTTGCATTGAAGTATTCATCTAAGAGGATGTTTTGGGGTTTGATATCCAAGTGAAATATTTTCTACCTGCATTCCTCATGGAGATAGGATAGACCCTTGGCTATCTCCATGATGATCTTTCTTTTGGATTGCCACCCAAGTGTGAGCTCTTGGTGCCTTTGGAAGATCCATTTATCCAAGGATGCATTAGACATGTACTTATAGACTAGAAGCCTGTATGATTTTTCAGTTTAAAATCCTATTGATCTTACCAAATTGATATGGTGAATGCTGCCTATTGTCTCAACTTCAGCTAAGAATGACTTCTTAACCTGACCAAAACCATTGAGACGCTTAATTGCTATTTCGGTGCCATCACTTAATGTCCCTTGAAACACTGACTCAAATCCTCCTTCCCCGAGCTTATTATTGAAATTGCTCATCATGGCTCTCAAGTCTTTGTATGAGAATCTAGTAGGCATCCCTGGTACTTGATCAACAGAGAACTCATCAAATTCTTCAGATTCTCCTTTCTTTCTAAAATGGAAAATGCAAGAGGCAATCACAAAAAATACACCAAAGAGAGCTCCGAGGCTGGATCCAAGAGTGATTGTGACATTCCTTGATTTCTTTTGAGGAGAATTTGTTGGTAAAGGATACTGCGCAGTCAGAGAATTCTGCACTTTAAGAAATAGAGAAACGCTACCATCCCCTGCCTCATTATTTATAAGAGAATAGACTTCAGATTGTAATAAGCAACGATTATAGTTATAGTATGTGCAAACAAAGCAGCTTTGCATGAATAGTTTTTCAAGCAACTCTTCTTGTAATCCTCTAACTCGATTTTTGCATCCAAGTAGTATCCGTTTGTGTCTTTTAAGTTAAAAAAATAACTAGTATTCTGAAGCTCCAAAAGTGTGTGATATAGAGAATGGTTACAAGAAATGGGTGTAACAATGGAACATCCAAGGCTGGGTTGCCTAGAATTTATTTGCCTGAAAGTGTTGCTGCTGGGGGCTTCTTCAAGACAGCCACCCTGTCTATTTGAATAACAGATACTATAATTGCCGCATGCCATGGGATACCCACAGTCACCAATATCTGATGTCAGCAGATCCACCGCATTCCAGTTATCTGCTACCCACTCATAAACCCTCAAATGCCCATCAGGTTCCAACCTCTTTAACTGGGCTAACGATCCAACATGAAGGATTTTATGCGCGTTGAAGCTTCCATTCTTGAATTTCACATATACTTGGTGGTTGGAATTTGCATTCAAATAGGATTGAAAATAGACCCAAGATGGATTGAATTCTACAAAAGCCAACAGACTGTAATCTTGCCCATAACTAAGATAAGAATAAGGATCAAGATTAGGGTGAATAGCAAGTGAATACAAACCTCATTCAAAAAAAGCAAGTGAATACAAACCTTGACTCTAGTTTGATGTGGACGTGCTAACAATCAGCTTCTGCCCAAAAGGACCAACTTCTGCCCAGGAAGTAAGGAATCTATTGGGTAATCGAAAGACTGCCAAACTGTTGCATAGGTTTGGTCGAAAACGACCGCTCTGTTTGGATTGAGTGATTTGGAGAGGAAAAAAAGAAGAAGAAGAATTGGAGTGATATGTATTTTTCTCACTTGTTTGGATAACTTAAGTGGAGAGAAATGGAGAGAAATGAAGAGAAACGGAGAGAAACTCATTTATCTTATAACCCTCATTTTCAATCTTTCCAAAAGATGAGAGATTAGAAGAGAAAATAAACCAATATTTTCATAATACCAATTTTGTCCCTGTAAAAATAAAGAAATAAAATTATTGAAAATATAAAAAGGTTATTTTGGTAATATAACATAAAATAATTTCTTTTCTTTTCTCTTATGAAATCTAACCAAACAAGAATGAGAGAAATTATAATCATTTCTTTTCTTTTATTTGTTACTAATCCAAACAAGAAGGAGAGAAATCACAATCATTTCTTTTTTTTTCTTTTCTCTTATAACTTAAGTAATCATTTCTTTTCTTTTCTCTCCTAGGTTCCGAAACATAGTGCTAGTTTCCATCTTCAGTCAAGTTCAAGCCTAAGACAGAGTACTTTCCTCCTTCTCCTCCTGCTCTACCACTGTTTGCAGACCAGACAGAAGTGCCATCAGCGTCGGCCAAGGTCAAGTCTCCATGTTAGGTTAGGTGCAAGGTTGCATTAAGCTTTACAGAATGGTTTCGATTAGCTGACCATTCATTGACGAAAGTTTGTTTTTGGATAAAGACACCAACGATGCAGTCAGTGTATGCAAAATTGCAGCAGAAGCCAAGAGAAAAATGAGATTGAAGGCCTCTTCGAAAAGAATGGGTCTCCATACAAAGTACGAAGCATGTAGGATAGGCGGAGGGTTATTAATGGTCCATGAGGTAGATAGGGTGTCAATTCCGTAATCCACAGGCTTGGCATTTCCCTAGTGTGAGGAACATGTGAGAGATGTAAAAACCAAAAGAATAGCACAACACAGACTCGGTTGATCCATCATTTAGCTATAAGCTTATGAGAAGAATTTTCTTTTTTGAGAAGGCAAATACAAATGCAGAAAGAGTTCCGATTTAGACCACTAATACACCATCACTAAAAGCAACACTAATTACGTGCTATTAAATTAGTGGTATGAAGCATTTTTTATGCAGAAAACACAAAACCCAACCAATTAGGAACAGGTCAGATTGAAGAGGCCCAGGAGATGCAATGAAAAAAGTTGGGACCTCCTTCCTTGGACCTGTTGTTGGAATATATATTTAAGTAAATAAAAGGCCCGTGCAAGTCACGATTAAATGTTGAAATGAAATAATTATATTGTGCACTATTTTTATGAAAGGTGAGACTGTTTAATTATTGTATAAATTTTACGCTCAAAAATTAAATGAAGCCTTTTTATATAATTTATACATCTTAATATTTTTATTTTAATTTTTTTTTATATTTTTTATGCAATACTAATAAGAAAATTATTTTGCATTCAAGTTTTAATATATTATTTTGAATTTATTATTTTTTTTTTTTGGAGCTAATATTATAGTTAATTTATTATTGTTATTATTATTAGGGATTTAGTTGATCTCGTGTATGCAAAATAAAAATGTTACTATGTGCAATCCTAAAAAAGTGCATGTGTTTTGTCCTTTATAATAAAATGACATTTTTTTTCTTCTTCACCACAAAAAATATACTTTCAATACTCACTATAAATTCGTCACTTATAATTTTTATCACAAATTGATATAATACATCACAAATATTCATATTTTTTCACTACAAATATTTGTAATTTTTTTACTACACACTCTTTTTAAAGGTGCACATCATAGATTTTCTTTTCTCTTTTGTTTTTTGTTTTTTTGTTTTTTTAAGTTAAAGTGTTTTTGGAATGATATTCTATCAAAATTACTTTGACTAAGATGTTTTTATCAAATTGAGAACTTCATATTTAAATCATGAATTTAAATAAAAATTAAAAAAAATAGAAATAGAAAGATAATGGAACTGTAAATGAAATATTGGGTTTGTCGGTATTAATCTTGAACATAGTTGAATAGCGTCATCAGTAATTTTAGTTATGAGTAAATTAAAAATACAATTTTAAAATTTATTTAAAATATAAATTATTTCATGTAATTTTAAAAAGGACATTATGTCCGATAATCTAAATTAAAATTTTATTTGATTAAAAGTCTACATTTTAAAATAATTTATTCATAAGAACATACTCAGACAAAATGATTAAAATACCCTGTATATATATTTTGTAACCACGGTTAATTTAGCCCAAACCCTCCAATTCTCTCTCTCTTTCTCTTTAGAAGCCATGGCTTGGATCCCTGTGTTCACCTTAGCATTTTTGTGCTTCTTAGTGACTGGTGCCACCAATCGCAGCAGCACCAGCACTGCCATTCATTACGAGGAGCGCCAACTTTCCTTTGACAACACCGCCTCTCTCTTTCTCTTCACAAAACCCGAGCTTACTCCACTACCGATCGTCGCCGCAGCAGCACCGCCAGTCATTACGGCCACTTTTCGTCTCACTATACCTCTCCTCTCTCTCTTTTTCTGATTTTGTATATATATATATTGAGGCATGTATTGTTAGGGTTATGGAGGTCGAGGTACAAGGGTCGAAGCCCGTTGGCTGAGACGATTCAGAGAATGATCAGCTCTTCGTGAAGAAGAAGACTTGAGATCTAAGATCAGCGATGACGGAGCTTCGACGCAAGCACCGTCGAGTGATCCAGATCTAAGATCGACGATGACGAATCGGAGATCCACTCTTTCGAGATCCAAATATGAAGGGATTAAGAAACTAGGCTTGAGATCCAAACGTCGCTGTGTGTTTGTGTGTTGTTTTTTCCTTTTTGTGTTTGTTCAAAAAAATTTGTTGTTTTTTATTTTTTTTTATTTTTTCAGATAGTAATTTTTTGTTGGTCGTGGTGGTGGTAGTGGTGGTGGTGATAATGATGAGTGGCTTAGTTATTTCAATACCAAAGATTTGCATTTCAACAAATAATGGATAATACTTTGTCCATTGCAACAAATAGGGTTGGTTTAGCTTTGTATATAAAATAAAGGGCAAACTTCACTTTACCCCCCTATGGTTTAGGTCATGTGTGGATTACCCCCCTAACTTTCAAATATCACCACATAATCCCCCTTTGGTTGATGGAGTAATGTACACCGTTAGCTTTTCCGTGTATTCTAACCGGCTGTGCAGTGCACGCAAGTGTGGTGCAAGTAGGCTTGAACTGATGATGTTCCCTCGCAATGAAAAGACCAAAATGCCCCTAGGGTTAAACATAAAGTATGCTGACATTGCTATTCAATACCAATCCATTTACAGAAGTATGCTGACAATGCTATTCAATACCAATCCATTTACAAAAATATGCTGCATTTAAAAACCATTCTCAAAAACCATAACTCTAAATACAAAACATAGCTTAAACACAAAAACCATAACTCTAAATACAAAACATAACTCTATATACAAAAACCATAACTATAAGTGTGTGTCTATCATTTCTTAGCTTAAATACAAACACAACACATCCCACAGTGTTGTTTCATTACAAAAACATAAATAATAACAGGTAATCCTATAGTCTACTTTGACCCAGTTGCCAGTTCTTTGTCCAGTCTCCTTGCTTTGATTGTCTCTAGTACAGAAGTTACTGAAACAACATGCCCTCTGACATTAGCATTCACTCCAGCATTCACTCCAATTCTTACAACATTGACTATAGATGCAGATGCATTAATTGATCCTCTACCCCTCCCACCAACTGTGATTTCAGGTCCTTTGCCAGGACCACTTGATGCCTTTCCACCATGGGTTGGTAGTTTTGTGGGCTATAACAACATTTTCAATTAACAAACTGAAAAGTTACAAAATTAAAAAGTTGGTTATATAAACAAGTGAGTTACCTGAGTGGATGACCTAGTACTCCTCATTTTCAGTCCAATAGAAGCAGTACTCATTGGTGGCTAAGATGCTGCTTGGCCTCCTCTTCTAGTTTGAATGTTATTGGACATCTGAGGCAAAAAAATTTCCAGTTAGGAACAAATTGGGCAAACTACTATTAGTTTCCTACTTGAAGTTACAAGTCAACATTAAAAGTTGGTTACCTCATTTGATGGGATGTTTGTTGTTGGAGTAGGAGTAGGAGTTGATGTAAGTTGAGATGATTGCCCACTAGTACATCTCTGTTGCAACAAACAAATTAAGTATACAGCAATCAAATAACAACATGTGTACAATAAATGAATGCATAAGTATACACTAACTTCACCATTTTGGACTTAGGATGCAGTTTGTTCTTGCATGACCTCTGATTGTGCCCCTTATGCAGACACTTAGCACATCTGACATTGATGTTCTTCCTTAATGCCTTGTGTGGATTTCTTGGCTCATCTGCTTGTCTGTTTCTTAACTTCTTTGGTATGCCTGCTAATTTCTTTGCTTTTGGTGGATTCAATTTCTGGCCATCTTCCTCATACTCATGCATGTCTGGAACTGGGTGTATCATGAATGCATAAGTATCTAAATACCTAGACTTGCTGTAATACTCATGCACATAGGCTTTTGGTTGCTCATGATTGATTTGAATGGCACTGATTTGAAGTTACTATACATATGTCTCAAGCAGTATCTGTGATCTGCAGTAGGGTATAACTCTGCAAATGTTTCAACCAACCCCTTCTGTCTATCTGATGTAAATGTCCACCCCATCTCCTCGACACTCCCAATATCACTCATCAATTCCTGAAGAAACCAATACCAAGAGGCTTTACATTCTATCTCAACCAAAGCCACTGCAATAGGATACATGTTGTCATTTCCATCTCTCCTAATAGCACTAAGTAGTTGCCCTCCAAAAATCCCTTTCAAATGACAACCATCTAGTCCTATTATTGGTCTACACTTTGCTAGAAATCCATCTTTCTGTGCACCAAGTCTGAAATACATTCTTTCAAATGTAGGCTCTGTCTTTTTAGGATTAGTTGTTATTGAAATGTGTGAGGTTGGATTTTTCCTAGCAACTGTAGCTGTATAATCCCTAATCCTGTGATATTGCTCTGCCAAATCCCCTGCAATTATCTCCCTTGCCTTTCTCTTTGTCCTATATATTTGAAACCTACTTGCATCCACCATTATCTCTCTTCTAATTTTTTTCTTGAAAGAGGTTATGTTAATGGAGGGGTCATCTCTCACCTCATCTACAAACTTCTTCCCCAAGTACTTAGTGTTGGCTTGTTTGTTGCTGTAATTCCTCCCACATGTGTGTTTCCCCTCTAGAGTTTTGATCTGAAAGGTTGGGGTTGCCCCAAATGGAGAGGCATGTATCCTCCAAGTACAGCCATGCCTACAAACAACAGTGATCCTAACATTGTTATTTCTGATGTACCTTATATCATAACCATGCACCACATTAAACTCCCTCAAATACTCTCTGAAAACTTGGGGATTGGGAAATTTCATTCCAACTATAAGTTTGGGATCCTTCATCATCCCTTCTTTGTATTCTGAGTATCCAGCATCATCTGTCTCATCTGATGACCCTTTCAGACTAATCAATTCATCATCATCATCAACATCTGAATACCAACCAACATCACCTGGTAGATTAACTTTAGGTGGTGGTCCTTCAGTTCTTCTGTGTGAGGTTTCATAAAAAATGTCATCATTTGGACCCTCTAGGTCTTCATACAACCAACTTTGGTCATCACTTTCCTCTGCACTATCTTCAGAAGTCTCAGTATCACTATATTCTTCACTAACTATATAGTCCAAGTCCTCAGAATCATCACTATCAGTTCTCTCTTTATCAGCCAAAAATTCAGTCTCACTCTGTGCACTATCACTCTCATCAGCCTCATTACCTTCTACAGACTCAGTGTCAGTAGTATGTTGCAACCCCTCCTTATGTTGTGTATCACTACCCTCACATCCCTTACCCACATCCTCACCCTCAGCTACCTCTGCACTATCATCTGAGTCATTCCCAATGTCATCAACTATGATGTCAATATCAGACAAGTTTATATCAATAATGTCTGTGTCAATACCACATATGGCATTACCTGTGTCACCACCACCTATGGCATTACCACCCTTTCTACACCATTGGGATCTGACAACAACTCACCATTGGATGACAAAACCATAATAGGATCTACACCCTTTTTTACATAAACTACTACACAATCCAAACCCTTGTAAGCCTCAAGCATTTTCATCACACCAACATCACTGTAAATTGTTTTCAACCCAACATCTAAACTATAACCAGGCCATGTATAGTACATATCTATGTTTGCTCCTTTTCCACCAACCAGGTCATAATAAAGGTCTCTTAAGTCAAACATAGACATTTTGTCAAGTTCACAGTTAATTATTTCATTCACCCTACGACCCTCATAAACAACATGTGGATGAAAGACAAAATGGCCCCCCATGGTGCATTTGAACAATTATGAATTTGTCTGACATTTTCAGCATTCACTCCTAAAGTAAAAAAGACTTTCATCAATACATTTTGGGACCACAGCCCACACAACCCTAAACCCTAAACAAAGATATAGTCATGCATGTAACCAACATAAACTAAAATAATAAATAATCCCTAATCCTCAAATAGATCACACAAAACAGAAACAGAATATAAAAGCATAAAGTAATAGAATTAAAAAACCTATTCTTCAGGCATAAAGTTAAAAGTTAATCGAAGAAGGAAACAAATAAAGTAATACACTGAGGATTAGGGATAAAAACTTAATTGAACAATGAAACAAACAAAGTAATACACTAAGGATTAGGGATAAACTTCACATTTTCAGTGCATACCCCACACAAAACACAATGACAATAAACAAACAAAGTAATACACTCACATCATACACTACAAATAAACAAACAACCATAGGGGACCACAGTATATGAACAACTTTATATATACAAAAAAAAAAAAAACCACCATAGCAACAAGATATGAACAACTACATCGCACACAGTGCCATGACAAAAAGTTAACCCACTGATGGTATGAAAAAAGGAGGCACACAAACCCTAATATACAAAACATACGGGACCACAATATACAGTAACAAAAAGTACATCAACTAACATTTTATATACATATATTTATATATATATATCGGCAAATCGAACCGAATGAAACACAAAATAAAAAGAAATGATCGAAAAAATACCTTACAACTTATTCTTCGTGAACTTTTTGGCTTCGTTTGCTTCGTAAATCTCCAAATCAGTGACAATCAAACAATCGAAGCCCTACTTTCTCAAATCTATACACTATTTCGTTTGATTAAAATCCTAATTTGTTCAATCGAACAACCTTAATTTGTTGAATTGTTCAATCGAACAACCCTAGTTCTCTTCACTTTCCTCTTCTCAGATGCACGACTTTTGGAAGTGAAACTAGTAAGCAAGCTTCGATATATATATACAAGGGCAAATTGGTCTTTTTATGTCTTCCATTCACGGTGTTAACAATACACATTACTCCATCAACCACAAGGGGGGTTATGTGGTGATATTTTAAAGTCAGGGGGGTAATTCGCACATGGCCTAAACCATAGGGGGGGAAAAGCGAAGTTTGCCCTAAAATAAATAGGTAAATTACAAATATACTCCCAGAGGTTTGATTGTAATACGAATAGCTCTTAGTGGTTCTGAAATTACATTCCACCCCTGAGATTTCTAATTTCATAACAAATTGTCTCTTTTATTAATAAATCATCAAGTCAATTAACAATTTTTAATGATATTAAAAATATGTTTCAATTAATAATTTAGGTAATTTTATTATTGTATAGGAGAACAATTATAAATTTCATTTTTTTACTTAATTTTGTTAAATAAAAAATTTTTAATAAAAGAATTTTGTTAAAAAATTTTGTTAGGTAATTTTAATTTTTCAAACTACAGAGAGCAATATATATTTTAAACAAATTTTAGGGAGTGTAATTGTAATTTACCCCAAATAAATTTGAATAAAAGAATTTCAGATAGATAGAAGAATTTAAATAAATTTGTATAGAGAAAAAAAATTAAACAAATAGAAGAATTTCAAGAAAGAAAATTTGAATTGATAGAAAATTTATACAAAAAAATTTGGACAGATAAAAAATTTATACGGATAAAATTTGGACAGATAGAAAAAATTTAAATAGATACATATAAATTTAAACAGATAGTTAAAGAATTTGAACAAATAGACAAAAAAATTGAATAGAAAGATATGTATTTGAATAGATAGTCAAAGAAAAATCAACAGATAAAAAAAGGAAAAAAGCTTTGTAGCTCGAATTTCTTGAGCTCGATTGACCTGAAATTTTGAAATCCAAATTTTCAATTTTTCTCTCTCGTCATGGTGAGTCAAATATAATATAATCTATCAATATTTTCTCTCTCCTCGTACCCTGTTTTCTGTCTCTATTCGAAATCAAAAATCATTGAGACAAAAGCTCTTCTCAAAGCCATAAGATGCCAAGCGAGGGTCCACAATCTGCAATTACTCAACTAAACATAATCAACCATCAACCCCATCAATTAAGATGCTAACATTCTCCTTGGTGATGGCGGATTGGTTGGGAATGAAAATGGCCTCTTCCTTGAGGGAATGGACGTAAGTGATTCGTTTAACAGAAGGAATGAGCAAGTGAATTCCAGGAGTGAGAGTCTTTACGTATTTGCCAAATTGTTCAATCACATAGGCCTTCTTCTCAGAGACTATTCGGATGCCCCAATTTACAAGAGGTGGAATTTCATAACTTTTTTAACTCGTAACCACAAAAATCACAAACCAAACCATTAGACATTATTATTGAACAACTTTGTGTGTGTGTGTGTGTTTGTGTGTGTTTGAGTATTATTAGGGTTTAGGGTTTTTTTTATAATTTTATTTAGACCTGCCTCATATTGGGATCGTGAGAGGTGTGGAAATGGCGGAGGGAGGAGGGGAGGGATTGAGGAGGAAGTGGAGAGAGATGATTGAATGAAGATGAAATGGAGAGGTCTCTTTCAATTGTGTTTATGTATGTTTGGGGGAGAGAGAGAGAGAGAAAGAGAGAGGGAAAGTGGTGAAGAAAGAGAAGGAGGGCATGTGTGTCTTCACTCTGTCCTGTTCTTTTCTTTTCTTTTTCTTTTCTTTTTTTTTTTTTTTGAATTGAGATGGGAGTTGAGTAGAGCACACGCACACACCAGATAGAAACTCAAAATCGGGCCACTCGAGCCACGATTTATTCGAGCTACGTAGCGAAGTTGTAAAAAAAGGCCACAGATAAATTAAGAGGTAAAATTGAAAATAAAATGTTCTTTTGGATTTCTCACCAAATTATATTATAAAAGGTGAACCTCTCGCCAATAAAAAATATTTACTGGATTTATTATCTTGGACAATTGTTAGAGTGAATTTTTTTTTTTTTACAAATTTTCTTTTAAAAATTACAAATATTCTATTGTCAACATTTAAAACAATTAACGAAAAAAATAAAATTCTTACTCTCATATATAACAATAAAATTATCAAAATTATTAATTAAAATATATTTTTGATATCATTAAAAATTATTGACTTAATAATTTATTAATAAAAGAGCACTCAGTTTATAAATCTAAATTCGAATTTTATTTGGTCAACAAGTGTACATTCTAAAATACGCTGTCCATAAGGGTTCCTCTATTTACACACCACCTTTCATCTAAAGGCACACCACTACTTAAGGCACACCTTTAGTAATTTGATAAATAAGAACTTTGCTCAATAAACACCACAATCTTCTATTTTTACCCTTACTCACACACCACACCCACAATCTTCCATCTTTGTCCTTACTTACTCATACACCCCACCCACAATCTTCAATCTTCCATATTCTACACCTCCACTTCAAAAACACACCCAACACCCCCTTCTATTCTATGTTTCATTGTCATTCCAAAGGTTTGGGAACCAGATGCATAGTTCTAGAAAAACCAAAAAAAAAAAATTGTTATAAGTGTTTGGAAATACAGAGTCGTGCTAAATTCAAAAGTTCAACTATTTAAATCTGAACAAATGCTATAAGTTCGGAACTTATTAATCGAACATGTGGACCATGTTCGACACTAGAAAGTCGAACAATTAGAACTTGTTCAATTATAGATAGTCAAACATGAGTACATTGTTTGAATCTGGGTATCCGAACGAATACAAATGATTCATCACTTAGCAAGTACACAAAAACGAAAAAAAAAAAAAATGAAAAACTAACCTTTTCTTTGCTCCATTGTTCCAAATTAATATTGTCAGATGTATCCATAATTCAGTCCAATCAAAATCTTTAATAATATGTATATTTTTTGTTGTTTCTTTAAGGGTTTTTGGTTTTTGTTTTAAGGTTTTTGGGTTCTTGAGAGAGAAGATACGTAAGTAACGTTTTAGAAGATAAGTGTGTATTGTATCCATTATTGTCTTTTATGGTTTGTGGTCATTTTACATTAGGTTAATATTGTAATAAAAGATAAACTACTTAATGGTGTACCTTGAGATGAAAAGTGGTGTGTAAATAGAGGCACCCTGTCCATAACGACATAATTAAGTGAAATGACTAAACTATCTTGCATACATATTGTATAGACGGTACCAACCAAACCAAACCAAACACTCACTCTTTATCAATCTATATCTCCTCTCGCCCCCAATACTACCATCCTCCGTCGATTCCTCGCCTCCTCACAAACACAGCTCAGACTGTAGAGATCTCTACCCCTCCCATTGCTCTCCATCGCCAATCTCTCTCTTATGCTGCTCTTCGTCGCGTTCTCTCCCTCTCGCTGTTCTCCGTCACTGATCTTACTCTCCCGCTGCTCTCCGTCACCGATCTCACTCTCGCGTTGCTCTTTGTCGTTATGTGTGTGTGTATATATATATAGATCTAGTTCTAGCAAGGGGTGAGGACGGGGATGACAGAGGTGGACATGGAGAGAGCCATCCATTTTCGTTTCTCTCTCCAAATCTGTAGATTCTCTTTCGAGATATGTATATATATATACTAGCAGTCGGACACACGCGATGCGTGTGCAATTTCTTTTTGAATTATAGTAAGAATTTCATATTATTTTTTCTAATAATATGTATATAAATAAAATGAGTAACTATGTACAATGTATCATTTGATATTTAATGTATTTGATAAATAAAATACACGTACATTAAAAGATGTACAAATCTTTAAAAAAATACAATATTTACTAATCTTAACTAAAAAATCTGTACAACAAAAATTCATATAAAATATGAATTTGGTAACATGAGACTGGAGATCCTGCAAATCCTGCAGAAAAATATATAAGATATATGTAAAAATTAGTTTGCTAATAATATACATTGATTAAATTAAAATTTTACGTTCTTAAAGTGAGCCATAATTATACATATGCGTACTTTAGGTAATAGAGTACAATAATAACTTTGGTTTTCTAATTGACTTATTATGTATAAAAACACAAAAGGTAATTATTGTGTTAATTTTTTATAAACACAATTAAAAACTTACATTTTGACGTAGATTGACATGGTCCAAATCACACATCACGTTCAACGATCTCTTCAAATTGTCTTGATGCAAATTTTGCCATAGATCTATGACAACATTAAACTACAAAAAATAAGATGGAATTGACAAAAAAATGAAGTACGTAACTTTTGTTATACATACAAACCTATAAGTATATTACCTTGTAATAACGTTGCACACATATCTTTGTAAGCTTTCAATTTTTGTATCTTTCGTTGCCTATAAAACTGAGGCAAAATATCTCACTTCATTGTAAGTTGATTGTTTGACAAATTTATGAAATCTAAAATTAAATTGTAAATTTACAAATATGACTACATGGAACACAGTAGTAAACTTCATAAGACTTGATTTTTTTACCACATATATGTCCATATTGTCCTTATTGCATATACTTGCTGTATCAGATATGATAGGATTTCTGTTTTAAACAAGTACGATAACTATTAGCAAATGCAACATATTGAAATGATTCATATAAAATGCCGCAAACACGTTATCATACCGATGTTGTCGTTGCCTCAAAAGCTCTCGGACAATTAATTTTCCCAATTGTTTTTTATCAACTTTAATAGAGACCTTCCATCCAAGACTGTATATGGAGAACTATTTGACCTACATTAATTTAGAAGGTACAGTCAAACTCAAAATATATGCAAATGTTGTTAGATTAAATAGCAAAAATTTTACAAACATAATTTTTTTAACATGAGTGAAGCCAATACCTGATTTGTAATTTTCTTATCTGCAACCATATTTGCCTCCTCTTGATAATTCTTCCCAAGTTGAAGTAGTTTTATTTTTTCAAGTATTCCTACAATTAATAATTATATGAAGATATATTATAAGTATATTAATTGTAGATTAAAAAAATGACATAATATAAGCTAAACTGTTTAAGTGTAAGTATATACAGAAGCACAAAAAATAGAAAAGTACAAACTCAAGACACTTAGAACACTCATAATGAAAAATAAACAGTAACATTGAAACAGATTCGATGTACATAAAGAAAACTAACAATTTAAAAATAAAATCACAGCAATTATAAACGCACAAACACAAATGTTGATATAAACAAAAAAAAAAAAATTTATTGTTGTGATTATAAATCTAACACTCACATAGGATACTTACAGTCAAAGTAGATAAGTGTCGATAAAGAATCACCCGAGAAGTTGTTTATTCTGAACAACACAAAGTCATAAAGCATCCTGCAAAAAAATTAATAGTATTACACACCAAAAAAACAAAAAAACAAAACAAAACAAAAAATTCACAATTTGGTTGATAAGCCTACCCACCATCTATCAATTAACAATCACAATTTTTACTACTCAAAAAAAAAAAAAACAAATATTAACTCGGCCAAAAAAAAAAAAAGTGAATAGGAGAAACCAAAAAAAAAAAGGTGGAAAAATACCAAATAGAAATATACCAAACAGGGAAAAAAAACAAAAACAAAAAAGAAAAAGAAAAACCCAAATTGTTTAAGTGTAAGTCTAAACAATTGCACACATTTTATGATTCACAACTTTGGGAAAAAAAAATTGAACCAACAAGAAAGTTTGATTACACAAAAAAATTCCAAACAAAAATCCAAAACACTCATTTTATATGATTTTTTTAAGTACACTGAATTTTATTTTAAATAACAAACACAGAAAAATCAAAATTTTAAATACTGAATGTATACACAAACAAACAAACAAAAGTTTTAAAAAGTGAAATGGGAAAAAACCCCAAACTGTTTAAGTCTAAGTAGGTGTAAAAAATTGCAGACATTTATGATAGTGCAAACAAACACACACACAAATTAAGTAAATAAACAAACCAAATTTTTAAAAATCGAATTTATACACAATTGTATATACGAAATCTTTTTATATAATACACCTGATGTTTTCTTAGTCGATGATAGTGCAACAGAGAACCTCAGAACATCACAATAACTCTCAATAAAGCAATTCTCGAATATATGGGTTGTCCTCAGATTCAGGGACTCAAATATAATTCCCCAAAAACT
The DNA here is from genome assembly GCA_036172215.1 of Camellia granthamiana. Lineage (NCBI taxonomy): Eukaryota > Viridiplantae > Streptophyta > Magnoliopsida > Ericales > Theaceae > Camellia > Camellia granthamiana. The sequence continues at coordinate 54,046,087 of CM069911.1, forward strand.
CCATTTCATTGCAAAGAGAGACCCAATGAAAACCCAAACGAAGATTATTTCCTGCTAGGAATGTTTGAGTTTTGTAGGCCGTAATTTGCAGATCCAAATTGAGATTTCTTCTTCCCGGAAAGGCGGCGATAACCCGAAGGAGAAACCCAACTGAGAATTCCTCATTTTGATATACATATCAACCGGTGATTTAGAAATTCAGTGGGAAAAGAAAAACAGAGAGGGTGCAGGGAAGGATTTGTATCTTTAATTGTGATCCAAACAAAACCATTCTGCTATCGGGTTTGGATAATTTTGGGTCAAACTTCTCAGATAAGCTCATCATTAAATTTGTTATTTTTTAGAGAAACAAAAAAAGAGCATAGTTTTTGGATATAGAAATGCTTACCAAATTAAAAAGGGAAGATCACACACACACACTGCAACTGTAAGAAACCGTTCCTGCGTATACCATCCAAAACAAAACTACATCATTATGTTTTGGAGAGGTTGATAATGTGGGTGGTTGTTGTTGTTGTTGCGGCGGTGGTGGTGGTGGTGGAGGTGTGCTGGTGTTGGGGAGAGGAAGCGAGGCAGAGGAACACTGCAGAGATCATGATATTCATAAAAGATGTTGAGGAGGATAAGGCCTATTCTTGGGCTGATTGGGCTGTTGGAAAGTCATCCCAGTGAGCAAACTCATTCCATATATGTTAGTGTTTGAAATTGTCAAGAACATCTACACATAACATAACATATGCAATTGAAATTGTTTTGCTGGGAGACGGGTGTTAAGAGTAGATAGTATTGGGAAATCTCAACATACAACCAAATACAAAAGAGAACTTACCAAATACATTGAACTTTCATAAGAGAACTTACCAAGAAGATGCAAAATGCAATTGAAGGAAGATGTTGTAACTGCTTCAGACGTGGAGAGTGGGAAGTGGGAGGTGGAATTGGTGTTTTAATTTATCATTTTACCCCTAATTAAAATTGATGTAAGTGTAAGAAGTTAAGGTCATTATAGGAAAATTTGAGAAAAGTATTTTAGGAGTGGCTTCATGACACCAAAGTTGATGTTCCCTTTTAATAATAGAATAGATATTTGTGATGTCAGTGAATAATGTTTGACAATTTTATTTGTTTTGATTTTTTTTTCATTTCAATTTATTTATTATGAATCAATGGATTTTCCAAACATTTTTATATTAGTGGATTAATGATTTTATTTTATTTTTTTGGTTTCAATCTATTTAAGGAAAATTATTTATAAGTCTTATTATGAAAACTTTTCTAATGTGAAATCCTATGAAAATCCTTATAGAGTTTGAAGTCCTATTTAGATAGGAATGTGTTTCGTAAAGTCCTATGAGTTGTAAATAAATGATATTAGTATACTATTATATCCCTAGTTTGTTTCCATATTATACGTTATTTTCTCATTCACCATATCATGTTTAGGAAGGCTTTTACGAAAGGGAATTCTGGAGGCAATGACCGTACGAGTCTTTCTCGCGTTGATCATGGGATTACACTGCATTTTCAAAATGTTGCGTAAATGGATGTGGATATGGTCAATGGTATGATGAAGTCGGTGGGTTGTGTACATTCTTTCTTCAGATTTCGAGTCCAATCGGCGGAGAGTAAGAGGTTTTTTTTTTTTTTTTTTTTAGGATTTGTTGCAGTATGTTGCTATTTGTTCATCTTTCACATTCACTTTAACTAATAAGGTTTTGAGAATCGATTACATTCATTGGTAGGCACACAAAGGCTAATGTTCTGATTGAATGTGTGTATTTCACGTTGTGATGTTTTGCTCCATTTTAATTTGTTTGATGTGTGGGGTAGTATGTATGGGTTCAAGAGTTAGGTTGGGAGTAGTTGGTTTTTGGATTTTCCAATTGTTTATTGATATCGAATGCGAACCCCGTCGTAGGATGGCGATTATACATTGGAACTTGGATGATCATTTGTTGTTGCATGTTACATTTTGGGTGTAACATGAATCCACGTCAAGCATGTACTCTGACATTTGTGTGTTTCGTTCGGTTGTACATGAGATTGAATGTATTGTGTTTTTATTGTAATTGGTGTTTACATACATGTCATATTACATTGTGCAAAACTACGGTGGAATTGAGTTTTGTTGGGCAATCTTCACTGTAATTAATTAATTCTGTTTGTGTACTTAATTCATTTAATGGTGCATCATATTCACCACCCCTATCACTTCTAACTATTTTAATTGTTTTACCAAGTTGATTTTCAACTTCGGTTTTGTAGAGTTTAAACATTTCTAAGGCTTCATCTTTACTTCTAAGTAAATAAACATAACAATATCTGGTGCAATCATCGATAAATGTTATGAAATACTTTTTGCCTGCTCTAGTTTGAACAAATTTAATATCACATGTATCTGTATGAATTAATTCTAGAGGTTCGGTTTTCCTTTCAACCGATTTAAATGGAGCCTTAGTTAGTTTCGCTTCTACACAAATTTCACATTTATGATTAGGATTAATTTCAAACTTTGGTATATAATCTAAACCAATTAATCTATGCAAAGCATCAAAATTCACATGTCCTAATCTACCATGCCATAAATTCGACTCAAGAATATAAGCAAAAGATATGTTATTCTTATTCATAGCAACTTTCGGTCCAACTGTCATTACATTTAATTTGAAGAGACCATCACTCGTGTATCCCTTACCAACATACATACCACTCTTTGTTAATACAAATTTATCAGACTCAAAAACAAGCCTAAAACCATTTTTACTTAACAACAAACCAAAAACTAAATTCTTCCGAATGTCAGGTACATGCAGTACGTTGTTGAGAGTCAGTTCTTTCCCTGATGTCATCTTCAAGATCACTTTCCCTTGTCCAGCCACAGTAGAAGTAGAAGAATTTCCCATGAAAAGTTGTTCACCATTTGCAGCCTCATTGTAGGTAGTGAACATCTTCTTGTTCGCACAAATATGACAAGTTGCCCCAGTGTCAACCCACCATTCCTTGGGATTTCCAACCAAATTAGTCTCAGACACCACAGCAGAGAGGTTGATGTCATTCACCCCGTCAGAGATGTAATCTAATTCTGTCACATTGGCCCGATTTGTGGTCTTCTTGCTTGTACTTCCATGATCCTTCTTAGGGCGGCGGCAGTCAGAAGCTCGATGTCCAGTTTTGCCACAATTATAGCATTTTCTTTTGAACTTCTTGTTGCCATTATTGTTGCCTTGTTTAGGACCATCTCCAGTAAACTTCCTCTTTTTGTTATGTGGTTTGTGAACTTGTTTGACCACATTAGCCTTGGACTCAATGGGATTTTTCTCATTCCTCTTTTCAGCCTTACGGTTATCTTCCTCAATTCTTAATCTTACAATCAACTCATCTATAGTCATCTCCTTGCGTTTATGTTTTAAATAATTTTTGAAATCTTTTCAAGCCGGTGGTAACTTTTCCACTAAAGCAGTGACTTGGAAAGACTCGCTAAGAGACATACCTTCTGAATGAATATCATGCAAAATTATTTGAAAATTTTGAACTTGAGAAATTACCGTTTGGGAGTTTACCATAACAAAGTCCATAAATTTACCGACAACAAATTTCTTCGTGCCGGCATCCTCTGTCTTGTATTTCAGGGGACTGTAAACATTATATAGTATGTTGTCAAGGCTATTGAGGATGTAGTTTCTGTACAGGAAATCTGAATGTTTCCAAGCATCAACAGCGGCAACAACTTGCCGATCACTTTCACCCTCTTTAAGTGTTGGAGCCTCTTCATGAAGAAACCGGGCCAAATTTAGAGTTGTAAGATAAAACAGCATCTTCTGCTGCCATCTCTTAAACTCAGTACCATTAAATTTTTCGGTTTTTCTCCATGATTGATTGATACTTGAACATGGTTCTGGATAGGGACCGGTGTTGGTGTAACAATTGGAGTACTACTTCCAGTTGCAGTAGCCATAATTTCTTATTACAAAAATCAGAAAAAATTAAAACACAAATTAATTTTTTAGTTACTAAAATCAGAAAATAAATTATAATACAAAATAATTTTATTTTCCTTGTTACTAAAACTAGAAAAATAAAATACTACAATAATTTTCTATAACACAAATTAATATTCTGTAATTGTTAATGACACCAGTATATTACTACTAGTTGTCAAAAAAAATAGACAGTATATTACTACTATCTGTCAAATAGCACAAACCACTATTTGTTTTTCCGACCAGAAAATGTCTTTATGAAATCACAGAAAATTAAATACAATGAAGACACCAAATATTCTGTCTTAAGATTGTTGGACAATCTTCATTGTAATCCAAGACTGTGTGTGGCATAAGTCTTTCATATAGGACTTATAAATAATTTTCCCATCTATTTATTCTGCTTGGGCTATAAATCACGAGATTTTCCAAACATTTTCCTTATTTTGTTCAATTCTCTTCATCTCAGGTTGAGATCCAAACTATGTTCTAATATTTTCATTTAGATAGTTTTCAAGTTTTTGGTAGTCATGATGTACTACCAATTTTTTGAGATTAGTTAGGTTGATCTCGTCAACAATGGTTTAACATTGTCTATGTTTGGATCACGTTCCTTTTAGTATAGTAAGAACTTAAAGCAACAATTAACAAATATTTCAACAAATAAAAGATTAAATTGAATAGATTATAAAATTTGAATAGATATTTGTACAGATAAGGGGAAAAAAAAAACATGTAAAATTTGTTATTCTATTGATCAGATGATGAAGAGATGGAAAATTTGCAACGATAAAATTTGGACAAATAGAAAATTTACACAGGTACAAATTTGGACAGATAGAAAATTTACACAAAAAAAATTGAATAGATAGACAAAAAAAATTGAACAGATAGATATAAATTTGAACAGATGGTCAACAAAAAGTCAAACAGATAAAAAAAAAGAGTCAAAGGATAAAATTGAAAACAAAATATCCTCCAGGACTTCCCATCAAACTATTTCATAAAGTATGAACCTTTTACCAACAAAAAAAAATCACTAGACCTAATGCCTTAGACAATTGCTTGAGTGGATTTTTCTCTAATTTTCTCTTATACTGTGTTTGGTTGAGAGATTTAGAAAAATATTTGGAAAGGAAAATAGAAAAGGTGTGTGAAATTATGTGAAATGCAGATATATTTTATTCACATTTCACCTACCTTTTTCCTTTTCCTTTCCAAATCTCTTCCTAAATCCTCTAACCAAACATAACGTTAATAAAATGGATAATTTATTATGCAATTAGAAAATTTAAAAAGATAAGATATAATTTTTAAAACTACAAGTAATTTATGTTTTAAACAAATTTCAAAAGATATATTTATAATTTATTTTTGTAATTATTGGTCGGTCATGTCTCTTAATCTTGGATTAGGGTGTGGGGAATGTGACACACCCATGCACTTGTATTTGTAGCATAGATATTTATTTTGGGTATGTATTCATTTTAGGGGAAATTACAGATCTTCGAACTAGGATTGGTCTCCATAAAAAGTCCGAAGCTTTGAGGACCGATGGGGAGTTGTTAATAATGGTCCATGAAGTGGATACAGTGGCAATTGGATAATCCACAGGGTGTTAAAAGATATAATCTTTCATATTTGTTACATATAAGTCCTATACATAGTTCACCTCTTGTAATAATTATGTCACGATTGTAACCCACCCCTAGATATTATAGAGGTGACCAGCCAGTAATCATAGATTACCTATAAACTATGAAACACGAGTACGGATACGAGTACTGGTATGATACGGGTACGTCGATACGGTAAAATCCAAAAAAAGTAAGGTACGGGTACGGCTTGGTACTCTTATAAAAAAATATTTATTTTTAATTTAGAGTAATGTAAAAATTAATTAAATGGTTTAATTTATTAAAATCCAACCTATAAAATTAATTAAATGGTTTAATTTGTTAAGATCCAACCTATAATTAACATTTAATGCCAAAAGTAAATGTATAAATCAAAATTAAATGTCAATATATTAAATAACTTACAAACCATAGTTTAATTTTAAAATCATGCTAAGCATAAAACTAAAAATAAAAAAGAAGTCTAGTGAAAGGAGTTTTATCTCTGTAGTAGAAAAAAATATTATTTCAACTGAGGTACGGTACGGTACGGCTTGGGTACATACTAGGTACGTTTAGATACTCCAAAAATTAAGAAGAAAAAATTTAAGTACGTATTTCATGTACCTGGTACGTATGCAGAAGTACCATACGAGGTACCATACACCGGCAAGTACCCGATACGGGTATGGCATGTTTTTCAAAGTACCCATACTTCATAGCCTACAACCTATCCTGACAAATCACAAATATTTAATATAATAGAGCCTAAAGCCGAAGCATACATAAAATAATCCAGTCCATTAAACAATGCGTAAATGATATAGAAATGATACACATATTATTACATAAACATAACTTTATATAACTTACACTGAGAACAAAGTTTAAACATTCACACGTTGAGTATAAAAGAACAAGCGTTCTGACTCAACAAAAACTTTGTCAAATAGGCAAAAACATAAGCCTCGACTCGGAGGCATATCTTCGAAGGCTTCTCAAAAGGTCTACACAGTACCCGGTATGGGTATGGCATGTTTTTCGAAGTACCCATGCTTCATAGCTTACAACCTATCCTGACAAATCACAAATATTTAATATAATAGAGCCTGAAGCGGAAGCATACATAAAATAATCCAATCCATTAAACAATGCATAAATGATATAGAAATGATACACACATATTATTACATAAACATAACTTTATATAACTTACACTGAGAACAAAGTTTAAACATTCACACATTGAGTATAAAAGAACAAGCGTTCTAACTCAACAAAAACTTTGTGAAATAGGCAAAAACATAAGCCTCGACTCGGAGGCATATCTTCGAAGGCTTCTCAAAAGGTCTACACTAATGCAAACTCTACGGTTGATTCTCATGTTGCCCACCTACATACATATAGGGGAAAAAGGTGAGCTAAAACCTAATGAGTAATATCATGTAAATACATTAATGAATGAGTTTCAGATATTCTGAAAACATTCTCAAAACATTTTTCACATCACATTTCGAAAATACATAGCAAATCTTTATCAAAGTATTCATAGCTAAACAGAATATGTGGTACATCCAATAGAGCTAAATGGAGAACAAAACAACCACATTGTGTTGGAAACTAAATGGAGATCTCCGAAAGTCCAGGCATATAAATGTACCCCAAAGCTAGGACTAACTAAAGGATGCCACAATAGATAACAAAATTGGAAAGCTCATTCATTTAGATCAAAACACAATTTCATAAACATTTCATACCATGACATTTTAAAAATTACTTTACGAAAATATCTTTACAAAGATATTACTCACAATAGGCTTGATTCCGGTAATGCTTCTTGTCAGTCCAACCTACATGATGCACACGCACAAACATCAATACACAACATCTAATCGAATTTTACTTTTGTTTTTCTAATCAATTAACTTATGTTAGTCTCTAACTTAATTAACTGTTAATTAGGTCTAATTCATGCATGAAGATGTTTGGAGAAAGAAAAGAAAGAAAATATGAACAAAAAAGTAAATTTCAAAATTGGCTGAAACAAGGTAATCCACTCGAGTGGTGAACTTGGTTTCTCAAAAGTTTGGGTCTGCAAAACAAAATGCTGGTTCTCCCTTATCTTCGCTCGAGTAGTGAATAGACCACTCGAGCGGTCTGTAACAACTCTGTTTCAAAACTTTGCAAAAATGGATTCCAAAACTCAATTTCAAAACTTGGGTTCACGCATGACTCAAAACATGTAATTTCATTAACAAACATGAAAACATAATCAATTTCAAATCATTTGCATTAAAACTTCTTTAATTTTCAAGATTGAAGCTAAAAATTTCATGAACTTAAGTCAAAACTTTCTTCCTTCTTTAAAACATGAAATTGAAGTACCAAAATTCTTGGAAATCAATGGTGCATGTGAAGATGAAGTTCAAATTTTGAAGGATAACAAAAATCAAATTCAAATGAAGAAATTCAAGATTATGTTCCTAATTCTATAACTTAAATTTTCAATCAAAACTTCTATTATGATTATAGATGTTCCAAAATATGTTTAAATTGAATAAAAACTCTTGAATTACATTTACATGCATGGATTATAAATCAAAATCAAACCAATTCTTAGTTTTCAAAACAAAATCAAAACTTAATTTCTGAACTTGATAAATTTTTGGTTTTCATCTATTTTCTTGATATTAAACTCAAATTCAAACTCATAAACTTCAAAACATGAGATAAAATTCATAGAAAATATTTGTTTACAAACAATTTGAAGATTAATTGATTTTGAACATGATTTTCATGAAATTTTCTTAAAATCTATCTCAATTCAAATTTTCTCTTTAATCTTCTCAAACTCATCTTGAATCAATTCATATTTAGATTATTTAAACAACACTAGAAAGAGGATGAAATTTCTTACTTTAAAATGATTTTTCCACAATTTTTAGCTTGAATTTTGTTGCCCTTATGAACCTCTCTTCTTTTCTTCTTCTTCCTTTACTCTTTTTGTTAGGTTTTTATTTTTGGCAATTCCAGTTGACAAAACTCCTTTCAATTGTACTTGCTTTCGCACCTTTTATTTCAGTGAGGCTATGAGTTTTAGATGCGAATCCAACCCGAATTATGCCTTGCAGAGAAGTTTGTGATGTTAATACTTTCAAGATTGCCACCTCGCTGATTCTGACGGGGATCGAGCTGTGATGGTCAGCTCGCGGGGGTCCAGGGGGCAGCGCCCCTTGCTGGGTCCGAGGCAGCGCCCAGGAGGGGTCGAGGGGCAGTACCCCCAAAGCAAAATGCAAAATTGCATTCGAAGTTGCATGTCCGCCCTTGCTCGCTCGAGCGAAGGAGTTCTCGCTCGAGCGAAGGCTGCGTCTGGCAAAAAACCTGAGAAGGAAGATTTTACACTCGAGCGCAAGTTGTTTGGCTCGAGCGAAGCCACTTATGGAAAACACGTGTTTTTGGTTCCTCGCTCGAGCAAGAGAGTCTTCGCTCGAGCGAGCTTCGCAGTCCCAGATTTCTATAAGTATTTGTTTTAGTCCAAAATTAGGATTACTTCTCTAGATCTTCTTTTTAGATATTAAAGTTTATATCTGGGGATATTTTGCTATTTTTCTTTGATGTTTAATTGAGTATTCAACTTATGGGTCAAGAAGAATACATCAAAGATTTGTTTGTTCATTCTATACAAAAGAGAGAGTTGTTCTTCGGTAGATTCTGAAGAATTTGAGCCTGAAGCTTTGGTGGATTCTGGAGTGGCTCATCGTCAAGACAATTCCGAGGTGAAGACGGGGTTAGAAGAGACACATAGGGGTTGGTTCAATTTGGGCGTAGATTCGCTAGGTAATTGAGAGTAAACATGTATAATTCCTTTATGTTTTTTTAGTGGATTGTTTTGTGGCTTTTACCCGTGGTTTTTCTATCACAATTAGAGGTGCCCAATTGTGGTTTTTCCACGTAAAATTGTTATGTCGATTTGTCTTGATTGTTTGATTGGGATTGTTGTTTACTTCTTAAATTGATACATAATCACAAATCAACATCTAGGGGATTTCTAGATTCTTCATTTTTCTTGAGCTCAACTCTCTCTCTCTCTCTCTCTCTCTCTCTCTAATTCCCAGAATTTTTCCAGCAGCTCCTTGACCCTCTTTGAGTCATATTTGTTGTCATAAGGTTGTCTAGCACATGCTTGATACTTCAAGAATGATCTACACCATCTTCTAACTTCTAGTTTGTTTAATTAAATAATTGCTCCACTAATCCTAATTAATCATGATTAGCTTTAATTAATTAGGTTTAGTTTTTAATCTTCTTTGGCTAATTAATCTCAATTTAATTTAATTAATCTCGCTTAATTTCGTTAATCTTGATTAATTTTTCGACGAAGCGTATAAAATATTCTAAACATCATATTAAAGCTATTAAGCTCCTCAATTAAAGTTGCTGATATGTCTAAATATTCAATTTCAAATCCGAATTATCTCCTAACTCAATATTATTCATTAAAATTATATACATAAAGGCTTCCCTTAAAATTGATCCAATTTTCCTAAGTCTTATAATTCAAACACGTATATTTGTTTTAAATTTCTTACCCATTGTATTTATTTTCTAAAATTTTATCTCAATAATTCACATTTCTATTTCTAGAGTATTATACGATAATTAAATTATGGCACATATATATATTTATTCATGTCACGCAAAGCCAATTTCGGTGTAGTATATATTTGTTTTTCTAAATTTAAGAGATGATAGCTTTTTAACTCTTAACAATTGACAAGGAAACTCTTGTAGTCAAAATTTATTAACTATAATATTTTCCAAACATTTAACTATTTTACATAATAAAATAACTAATTTGGCTTAAGGCATTCAAAAATGAATAATAGTATGATTTTTGTATATGATATTATTCAGCGTGTTATAAGTTACATACAATATTATACAACATTATTCAATATACATAGATTCACTTTTCTCTCTCTGTATACAATTATCATAACATGGTATCAGAGGTATAAGATCCGGCCTATCTTTCTAGTTCACTGGTGGGTGGCCGATTGGCAAACTTGTCTTTGCTGCCCGTTAGAGTTTCAACACATATCTGTGTTAATACGAATCTCCAACAACCAATCAACCAACACCTCCGCCACGGGCGTCGAATCTCAATCTTCCACTCCTTCAATCAAGATCTGAATCCGGATTAAAATTCATTTATTTTATTTGGATCAAATGGGGACTTGCAAGGGCAAGTCAATACTGATCCTGTTTTGCCTAAAGTTACAGATGGAGAAGTGGATGAGAGCACACTCGAAACAACCTTGAATAGGAATTTCCTTTCTGCAGCTTCTTTTATTACTGGTAGCCTGTTGGCATTCCTACTTCAGAATTAGGATCAATCTAGTTTTTGGGCCATAGACATGTTAAGTATTGGTAGTAGTAAGCTGCAAAATGTGACTATCTCTTCTCTCAATAGATTAGTAATCCTAGTCTGTCTTCGGTCAATAGTATCTTAGGGTTCTGTTTGATACACAGTGGAGTGTTTTGACAAATAGATAGCTAACGTTCTTTTTGCTTGCTAGTCATATATTAAACAAAGAGAGCCCTTTTGCAATGAAGGCTTGATGAACTTGCTTGATATTTTCTCTTGCCGTGCTGTCTTCTATGTATATTGTAGGTGTTCTATTATCCATTTGCTTTCTTACATATTATTTCTCACTACTTTTCATGTATATGTTTATGAATGAGTTTACTTGTCAAAAGGTACATCTCCTCATGTACTTCTGAATGAATTTTATATGGAGGAAATTTGCTCGATAAGCCAGTCAATGATCTCAAAGATAAATTCCAATGTTTTCATATAAACACAATGGCTGAATGCATTTACCCCATATATGACTTAGTTTAACTCTTTGTTTTCAGAGAAAGCATTAACTTGCATCAAAATACTTGTCTGTTTCGGACTTACTAGGAGCCATATGTTCTTTGTAAATGATGAAAGGTCTATTAGAATATTTGAGGAGGAATAAAAAATTTCTAGTGCACACCATTTTAGCATACCAAACCACTGAGGCTGTATGATACCTTATGGGAGATTGATATTGTTACCATTAAATCCTTTTTAGAAAAAGCTTGTAGTTGCTAAAAGTAAACTTCAGGGTACTATCTCATCAATTCTAATTGTTTATTGGTTTCTTGGTTTCCAATAATGGAAATTTTGGTTTGGTCTGATGTGTTCCTTGTAGTAAGAATTTGGACGCCATTGGATCGGCATTTCCTTAGAAAAATTAGAAGACTCTAAATTGTTTATATTGAAACTTTGAAATAAATAAATAATCGTTGGAAAAACAATCAGGCCCAGTCTGTTGCTATAGAAAGATAATTGATTTGAATTAGATCTCAGAAAATATGACAGTAGAATTTCAATTTAGAGAACACCAAAGGCTCTTACTATTTAACTTCCTCAAGGAGAACTCCCAAAACTGCGTTGTATTTATTTATTTTTAGTTTAGGTCTGGCAGAGTGTTTTGTTTTTGAATAGCAAAAAAAAAAAAAAAAAAACACAAACACAAACAAAGTCAAAAATCTATCAAATTATAATTATTCACAGGATGTGTGAGTTCCTTCACATGGTATCAAATTGTAAAATTAGATGTTATGACACCCAAACAATGCCTATGAACCTTGCTTGGTTTCTACTACTAAGAACTTTCTGCTTTTTAACATTCAGTTATTTCGAACTATTATTGCTAATGACAAATAGAATACATTTATTTTGCACTTTTCTAAAACTAAACCATTTATTCTCAGTACTTTGCATAGTAAAAGCATACGTTTTGTGTGTTATGAGATCATGGCTTTAATAATACAGAATACCTATATGTGGCAATTTTTATTTGGTTGCAAACTGACAATATTTATTTGATTCCTTATGGGTTGTTCATCTTTATCAAATTGTCTTTTTATTCTCACTTTTAAATAAATTTCTAGTCAATTATAAGGTATAATTTTGAGAAAAGGGATTACGATTTGCAATTTCTGGTCACAAGCTTATTTGAATGGGAAGGTTCATTGGGTTTCTTACAAGCTGATTGACCCGGTTACTCGCCGTTGTTTTGATTTGGGTAATGAAGTCTTTGGGGAGATTGAGTTGCCACTGAGTCTGGTTCATCAGTTTCCTAGGAACATGTTGACTGCTGTAGTGTGTGAATCGCTTTCAGTGCTACAGTATGATTCGCCGATATACAGTAAGAGTTGTACCGTGTGGGTTGTGAAAGAATATGGGGTGGTGGGTTCTTGGAGTATGCAATATACGATTGATCTTGATGGAAGATTGGTGTTGACGCTTGGCTTGATAAAGAACGGTGAAATGCCGGTGGGAATGGTAGAGAGCTGGTCTCGTATGATTTTGAGAGCCAAGAAATCACAAACCTTGGAGTCCGTGGCAACAAAGATGCATTTTGGGTGGATAATTACGCGGAGAGCCTAGTTTTACTGGAGCAAGGGACTCAAGTCGTGGATGGCCGCTCAGCAAATTCTTCTGATGCAGTTAATAGTGAGGGGGACCAGCTTTGCCAGAGGAAGATGATGGACCTGAGGAGAGTCTAGTTGAACAACGTGCATACTTCATGCAAACAGTTATGCTTAATAGGTTTGAAGCTTGTCTTTAGGTTTGCTGAATACCTTCTTCTAGTTAAATACATGCTATTTTCTTAGGATTAAATGCAAATGTTAAAACGTTTCTTAGTACCTTGTTTGGATGCTAATATCTTTGCTTTTGCTGTTGCTTATTAAAAAAATCAAGGTAATGGGTTGCCTCTGCTGACTGTTTCGTTCATTACTTTATGGTATCTTATTCTTATGTTGGATAGAAATTTCACTTTCCTAAATTGTTGGTGTTGTTGCATTGTTTGCTTGAAGGGTGCTAGGGGAAGTTGGTTTTTCAAATGGTGTAATTAGCACTTCTCAAGGCAATGGGTGGCATAAGGTTCCGTGCTGTGTTCTCGAGGCAATGAACAATTTTTCAAGCAACTCTTTTTCCAATCCTTACTCTGTTTTTTCATCCAAGCAGTATCTGTTTGTGTGTTTTGTGTTGAAGTAACTAGTTTTCCTAGGCTCCAAAAAAAGTGAAAGCAAGAGCAAACAATTGAGGTGGACAAAAGCAACGGGAAGAGTGTTGTTGGAAAATCTTGTGCGTCACGTGAGGTTGTTAATAATTCATACAAGCCTTAAATAACACTTTTACAATGAGATCAGAACAATTGTTTGCTTATCAAAGAAATAGCACTCGGGTGTCAAATCTTGCCATATCAAAGAAATTAGAGTGTAATGCTTATCAAATCATGTCGAACATTGTCACAGAACAATGAAAAGTCCATGAAGATGCCAAGGTAAAACAGGATTTGGATGGGATGAGACCATGAAGATGGTAATAATAGCTAGTCCAAATATATAATTAAATTATCTCTTGATTAACAAGAAGATTGAGATGTATGATGAGATGGTTTTAGTGGTTGGCGAGTATTAAGAGGGAATTATCCTAAATAATTTGTTGATATTGACTTGAAATCTAAATTGGAGTATGAAACCAGTAAATTTGAATTATGGCATTGACAATGAAGAGGTCTCAAAAGAAAAGGAGAATTGAAAATTTTCGAAATCCTTAACTGCAACTTCATCCCAACTATGACAGCAAACACATGATGAGTAGCCAAATCTCACAATAATTTCAGAAAAACTTGGGTAGGTAGCCGATGCAATTAATAGATTTAATGTGTGAGCTCTTCTTGATGACAAAATTAAAAAAATAGAATAAGAAATGACTGACAAATTTATTTATTTTTATTCATATAAAATATGTTTTTCATCCAATACATATCCCATCTTTACTGTAGTTTTAGTGTAGCAAAAATAAATTTAATGTAACTTCTTCTTTTTTTCTTCTTCTTCTTGGTGCACTTGCCTTGACTCGACAAAATTTCTAGGTGTGCCGTGCTCTAAATATTTTTCCGAATTGCCTCAAAGAATTTTTCACAAGTTTGAATTATTCCTACTAATATTTTGCTTTCTGTCAATCACGCAGACTCACTTTTGTTATGACATTCAAATCCACATTTGAACAATCTGTTTCTAGTTATGACATTCGAGTCCACACAACCGCCAAAACTTACTTCTTTTTCATCATCCAATTAACACGGTAGACCTAGTCAATCTATGAATGGAATTGTATGCATCAATCTGAGTCATTAATTAATGTTGATTGTAATATTTATCTATATATATGCTAATAATTTAGAAGGCTCTAAGATGTTTCATTTGATAGGTAGGTCACAATTATTGAATGGTTGCAAGGGATAGCAAAATTCCCTGACCCGATTGTATTTGTTCCAACCCAATTTTAATATAAATGGTTTGAAAGAGCATTGATTGGGTAGGGTAAAGTATAATTATTGTATCAATTGAGTTTGAAGTATGAAATTGTATGAATTGAGTTTAAAAGCAATAGTATGTAATAAAGTATGAAATTGTATCAATTGAGTTTAAAAGCAAAAATTTGAGCGCAAAACCTGAAAAACCCTATCCGTTGCCATCCCTTTGCATACCACCTCCTTAAGTAGTGATGAAAAAGACAGCATGTAATTTACACATACTATGTAATTGATCAATAATATGTTAGTGTTATGTACTATATGTGTAAATTGATACTCTGAAAAAAAAAATAGATGATATATTCCACAACTGGTGAGCACTGTTAATTAGCTTGATTAACCTCAACTAAGCTCTTGCAGTTACCGTGAAGTT
This sequence comes from Camellia granthamiana, assembly GCA_036172215.1. NCBI lineage: Eukaryota > Viridiplantae > Streptophyta > Magnoliopsida > Ericales > Theaceae > Camellia > Camellia granthamiana. The sequence continues at coordinate 54,061,481 of CM069911.1, forward strand.
TTTTTTTTTTTTTTTTGTTAACGTAATGTGAATGGAAAGCGCGTATAAAATATACAAATGGTCTCTAAATTCAGTGAACGGATCATAAAAGCTCATACAATACGACTTGTGTGTTGATTAGAGTAGATCAATACCAATGGGGCCTAGTGCTGCTATATTGGACACCCCCTTCTTCACGCACAGAGTCTTTGTGGTTGCCTCATGTTCCTGGTGAGTACCCCACAAAGACACAGACTGGTGTGATGAATCGAGGGAAAATTTGATGAAGCAGGCAACTATGTCCCTCTCCTAATTAATGTTTAGGAGTCTAGTAGGGACTTGGGCTTGGGGGTTTGGGGGCTTGGGCAACTATTTGCCATTTTCAAGTCTTGAATTGGTTTTGATGAGGGTATAGGTCGAATTATTAGATCTTAGCTCACCACCAATTCAGGGACAATTCTATTTTCACACACCAATTTCCCTTAGTCCACACAAATTCCAAAAAAAATCTCAATACACATCTCTTTATTCCAATGATATCATTATTCTCAATTTTAAAACCCTAATTTTCTTCAATCCACCCACCCCTCCTTCACTTCAGTTGCCGCCACTCTCGGCCTTCCATCACCACCATTACTGCCACCACCACTCCCAGCTCATCCACTTCCATTCTAGACCTCCATAGTCAACCTTGAAGGTGGGTGGTCCACTGCGGGAGGCTTGTGGGAGTGTATGGTTCATAGCGGAAGGTGGTTGCAGGTAAAGGGAGAAAGAGGCAACGACGGTGGAGGAGAGAGGTGGCACTAGTGATGAAGGATGGTTTGGTGTTTTAGAATTAGGGTTTGAGTGGAAAAAGATAAAAGTATTATGGTATTTTTATTCTAAGACAATTGTATTAAGAAATTTTTTTTTATTAAATCTGTGAACTGAGGGAAATTAATGTTTGAAAATAAAACTACTCCCAATTCAGTGCTTTTTAAGCTGGTTGTTAGACCAATTGGAATCATTGTGATGAGCAATTCTTTTCTCTATAACTGAGACTTATGATTGGGAATCTCCATTCATCGACATACTGATCAGGGCATTCAATTAATGTAATCATTTGGAATGAATGATAATATTGGAAATGAATTATTCCTATTTCTTTCATTTGCAGCTCCTTCATTCAAAGATATATTAAAATTGTGAATGGGAAACTGCTCAAATAAACGAGTTTATTTTTATGGGTGAGCTCTTCTTGATGACAAAATTTAAAAAATAGAATAAGAAATGACTGACAAATTTATTTATTTTTATTCATATAAAATATGTTTTTCATCCAATACATATCCCATCTTTACTGTAGTTTTAGTGTAGCAAAAATAAATTTAATGTAACTTCTTCTTTTTTTCTTCTTCTTCTTGGTGCACTTGCCTTGACTCGACAAAATTTCTAGGTGTGCCGTGCTCTAAATATTTTTCCGAATTGCCTCAAAGAATTTTTCACAAGTTTGAATTATTCTTACTGATATTTTGCTTTCTGTTAATTACGCAGACTCACTTTTGTTATGACATTCAAATCCACATTTGAACAATCTGTTTCTAGTTATGACATTCGAGTCCACACAACTGCCAAAACTTACTTCTATTTCATCATCCAATTAACACGGTAGACCTAGTCAATCTATGAATGGAATTGTATGCATCAATCTGAGTCATTAATTAATGTTGATTGTGATATTTATCTATATATATGCTAATAATTTAGAAGGCTCTAAGATGTTTCATTCGATAGGTAGGTCACAATTATTGAATGGTTGCAAGGGATAGCAAAATTCCCTGACCCGATTGTATTTGTTCCAACCCAATTTTAATATAAATGGTTTGAAAGAGCATTGATTGGGTAGGGTAAAGTATAATTATAAGTCAAAGCTGTCAAGTTTATAGTGAAGTATGAAATTGTATCAATTGAGTTTAAAAGTAAAAATTTGAACGCAAAACCCGAAAACCTTATCCGTTGCCATCCCTTTGCATACCACCTCCTTAAGTAGTGATGAAAAAGACAGCATCTAATTTACACATACTATGTAATTGATCAATAATATGTTAGTGTTATGTAATATGTGTGTGTAAATTGATACTCTCAAAAAAAAATAGATGATATATTCCATAACTGGTGAGCACTGTTAATTAGCTTGATTAACCTCAACTAAGCTCTTGCAGTTACCGTGAAGTTTAGAGATTTTTTTTTTTTTTCTGATCTTTCTGTCAACGTAATGTGAATGGAAAGCGCGTATAAAATAAACAAATGGTTCCTGGTGAGTACCCCACAAAGACAGAGACAGTTGCCTCATGTTCCTGGTACCAGAGACTGGTGTGACGATTGAGGGAAAATTTTACGAAGCATGTGACAATGTCCCTCTCCTAATTAATGCTTAGGAATCTAGTAGGGGCTTGGGCAAGTAATTCCCATTTTGAAATCTTGAATTGGTTCCAGAACTCGTTCAAGCATGAGTCTGATCCATGCATGGCAGAGAGGATTTCCCAACTTGACATGTTCTGTGAGCTCTATTAATATCATGGACCATAAAGATAATTCAAACTATTAGATCTTAATTCATCACCATATTGGTTCGATGAGGGTATAGATGGAATTATTGGATCTTAGTTCATCACCAATTCGGGGTAATTTTATTTCCACACACCAATTTCCTCAGTCCACACACACTTATGAATACCTTCTCAATACATACATACAAAATAAATAAAAAAATAAAAACTCAATACACATCGCTTTATTCTAATAAAATCATCATCTTCAATTTCAAAACCCTAATTTTTCTTCAATCCACCCACCCCTCCTTTACCGCCACTCTCAGCCCAAGACCGCCACCGCCACCGCCGCCAATTCATTCCCTTCCATCCTAGACCTCCACAGTCAACCTTGAAAGTGGGTGGTTTGCGGTGCAGGGTTTGTGAGAGTGTTTGGTTCATGGCAGAAGGTGGTATCAGGCGATGGGAGGAGATGACGGAGGAGAGAGGTAACACTAGTGATGAAGGATGGTTGATGTGTTTTAGAATTAGGATTTGGGTGCAAAAAGATAAAGAGTATTATAGTGTTTTTATTCTAAGATAAAATTGTATTAGTATAAAAATTTCATTAAGTGTATGAATGAACTGAGGGAAATTATTGTTCGGAAATAGAATTACCCCCAATTCAGTCCCCATGGAAATAGAATTACCCCCAATTCGGTCCCCTTTTAAGATGGTGGTTAAACCAATTGGAATCATTGTGATGAGCAATTCTTCTGTCTATACTAAGACTTATGATTGGGAATCTCCATGCATCGACATACTGATCAGGTCATTCAATTAATGTAATCATTTGGAATGAATGATAATATTGGAAGTGAATTATTCCTATTTCTTTCATTTGCAGCTCCTTCATTCAAAGATATCTTAAAATTGTGAAAGGGAAACTGCTCAAATACACCCAAAATACACCCAACTGATGTTGAATTCAAAACCATCGAATTAAGTAAAGATTCCAACATGGACCCAAAAAAAAAAAATGAAAAAAACGAAGAAGAAGAAAGAAAGATAGTGCAGCAAGTGTCGAAATTTTAAAATCGCACTCATTCATGACATATTAGCTCATTCTTAGCTGGGGAACATTTCCAACTCTTTATTTGCATTCACTATTTATTTATTTATTTATTAGGATCTCATTTCCCTATAATACAATTAATGATGTAGTTAAGCTGCTTGCAGTTTCTCATACTCAAACCCTGGCTATCTTATTCTCACAAGATAAGATGGTAGGGTAGATTTATGATATATGACTATTACAAAAAATTAAGGTTTTAGAAACTAAAATTTATGAACAAAATTATTTTTTAGAGATTAAATATTTTTGTTGCGAAAAGTATCGTTATTATATTTTTGGGTAAATTATACTTTGCACCCCTACACTTCGCATCAAATCTCACTTTGGCCCCTACACATGAAATCATGACAGTTAACTCCCTGTACTTTTTGTCAAACTCACTTTGGTCCCTACACATGAAATTGTGACAGTCAACTCCCTAGACTTTTACTCAAATCTTACTTTGGTCCCTACACAAGTGTCAATGTCCCTCTTCTATTACTCCATTTTTAAATCTTTAAAAAAATTCAGACATGTGACAATGTGACTACAAAATGAGAGTAAAAGAAGAAAATAATCCATGTTTCCCACCAATACACTTTGTCTTATGTGAAAAGCACATGAGAGTTATATAATATATATATATATATATTTATGTTCGTATGGTAAAAATTGGGACGAAAAGGTAAGAATTTAGAGCTTTTGAAATAAAATAAAAAATGCAACAAAGAAGTCTAAGAGAAAGAAATATGAATAGACAGAAAGACTGTGTTACCGTAAAAAACAGAGTTTCATGATTTTAATTTATGCAAAATGCTAGTTCATCTTTTTAATTGTTCACAATCTGCATTTTATTTTAGCCTAATATAGTTATATTTTGATATAAATTTTAGGATAAAATGTGTATTGGTGGAAAATGTAGATGATTTTCTTTCATTTCCCTCATGTCATAGTCACATTCTTATCACATAACTAGATTTTGTTAAACATTTAAACAATTGAGTAACAGAAAAGAGGATATTAACATTTGTGTAGGGACTAAAGTGAGATTTAACTAAAATTACAGGGGGTTGACTGTTACAATTTCATGTGCAGAGACCGAAGTGGGATTTAACCAGAAGTGTAAGGGGTTGATTGTCATGATTTCATATGTAGGGGCCAAAGTGAGATTTGGTTCAATGTATAGGGGTGCAAAGTATAATTTATCCTATATTTTTAGCAACGAAAATTGGACATTAATGATAAATTATTATCATTTTGGAACCAAATTTTTTGTCTTAAAAAATAAATTATTTTGAGACCAAATTATTTTGTCCTTAAAATCTATTTATTAGTGACATTTTCAAAATTTTGTCACTAAAAGCCTTGTTTTTTATTTTTCAGGACGACATTTTAGCGACTATCCTCACAATGATAGAAATTGGTCCCTAAATATCTTCTGTAACAAAATTTTCACCTTTAAAGATCAAAAACGGTTTCTAAAACTCTTACGTATTGTAGTGGACAAATGCACATGACATCAAACAAATATATCTACGACAATAATTGCTAAACATATATATACATTCATCAAGAAAAGTGTAACAACAAAATATTATTGCCTTAAGCAATCTGCAAAAAATTGTTCGTTGAAGTCTCATTTCCTTACCTCGGTCCAGACAGAGCTGATGGAAACAATAGAGTAGTAGCAGCACCAGTGGTATACTCTTGTTGACCCGCAGCTGCAATTGATCTTGGTATCACCGGAATTGTGAAGTTATAATCCAAGTTATTTTCAACATCGATGGAACCCTCCAAGACCTTAACCACCACTGACATGGAAGGCCTCCTCGAAAAATCACTTTGTAGACACCACACAGCAACCCTCATCATCTCAACAACTTCTGCTCGATTTGTCTGCATGTCATCATTGTATTTATCAACAATATCCAGAAGTCGTTCCTCTTCTGCTTTCCTCTTAAATAGACTTAGCAAATGCATATCTTCCTCAGGCTGAGATCTATCCAAATTTTTGCGCCCACATAACATTTCCAAAACCACGACACCAAAACTATAGACATCTACTTTCTCAGTGATAATTGAGTTTAACCATTCGGGAGCCAAATAGCCTGGTGTTCCCCTCATCATTGTTTCAACTTGGCTTTGGTCTTTATCAATTAGTTTTGACAATCCGAAATCAGAAATTTTTGCATTGAAGTATTCATCTAAAAGGATGTTCTGGGGTTTGACATCCAAGTGAAATATCTTTTGCCTACATTCCTCATGAAGATAGGTTAGTCCCTTGGCTATATCCAGAATAATGTTCCTTCTGGATTGCCATCCAAGAGCGAGCTCTTGGTGCCTTCGGAAGATCCATGTATCCAAGGATCCATTGGACATGTACTCGTAAACTAAAAGCCTATATGATTTTTCAGCACAAAATCCAATTAATCTCACCAAATTGACGTGGTGAATGCTACCTATTGTTTCAACTTCAGCTAAAAATGACTTCTTAACCTGACCAAAACCATTGATACGCTTCACCGCTACTTTGGTGCCATTGCTTAATGTCCCTTGAAACACTGACCCAAATCCTCCTTCCCCGAGCTTATTGTTGAAATTGCTTGTCATGGCTCTCAATTCTTCGTAAGAAAATCTGGTAGGTATCCCTGGCACTTGATCAACAAAGAACTCATCAAAATCCTCAGACTCTTGTTTCTTTTTGAAATAGAAAATGCAAGAGGCAACCACAAAAAATACAACAAAAAAAGCTCCGAGATTGGAACCCAGTATGATCTTGACTAGCCCTGATTTCTTTCGAGGAGAATTTATTGTTGACGGAATAGGATTCTGCACTTTAAGAAATACAGCAACATTGTCATACGTTGTTCCCTTGTTACTTATAAGAGAAAAGACTTCAGACAGTAATAAGCAACCTTGCCTTGAATCATTGGCCGAAATATGTACAAAGAGAGCTAGTTTGCATGAACAGTTTTTCAAGCAACTCGTCTTGCAATCCTCTAATGCTAATTTTTCATCCAAGTATTCGTAGAAGCTAAAGTTGTAACTAGTATTCTTAAGCTCCAAAAGGGTGTGATATTGAGAATGGTCACATGAAATGGGTGTAACAAGGGAACATCCAAGGTTGGGTTGCCCATAACTTATTTGCCTGAAAGTACTGTTGCCGATGGCTCCCGGAAGACAGCTGCACTGTCCATTTGAAGAACAGATGCCGTAATTGCCACACACCATGGGATAACCGCAGTTATCAATATCTGATGTCATCAGATCAGCCACCGCAGTCCAATTGTCTCCTCGCCACTCATAAGCCTTCAAATGCCCATCAGGATTCAACCTTATGAACTGAGGTGACGATGATGATGCAACAGGGATTTTCTGCCCCAAGCCCAAAAAGCTTTCATTCTCGAATTTGACATAATTCACATGTGAAAATAAATCGGCTTGGAAATAGGGCAAGGGTGGATTGGATTCTACATAAGCTGACAGATAGTAAAAATTCGGATCAGATCGAAGAGCAAGAGAAAACGAACCTTCAGTCCAGTTTGATGCTGATGTGCTGGAGGTGAGCTTCTGCCCAAGAACCAAACCCTGGCCAACAAGTAAGGAGTCAGTTGGGTGATCGAAAGACTGCCAAACTATTGCATTTTTTCGATCAAAGAGGACCAGATTTCCATCTTCAGTCAAGTTTACGCCTGAGACAGAGTAATTTCCTCCGCCAGTGTATGTAGACCAGACAGAAGTGCCATCGGAGTCTGCCAAAGTCAAGTTTCCATCCTGAGTGAGGTTCAAGGTTGCGTTAAGTTTTACAGGATGGTTTCTATTAGCCGACCAAACTAGTTGCGGGGCATGTTCTATTTGATCTTGTTTAAGGGAAGTTTGTTTTTGGATGAGGACACCAACGATGCAGGCAGTGTATGCAAAATCGCAGCAGAAGACGAGAGAAAAAAGCGATTGAAGGCCTCTTCGACGTAGGATTGGTCTCCATACAAAGTACGAAGCTTGGAGGACCGGTGGGGGATCGCTAATGGTCCATGAAGTGGACACAGTGGCAATTGGATAATCCATATGCTGGGCATTCACCAAGTAGAAGGAGGAGGAACACATGAGAGATGTTAAAACCAGAACAATAGCACAACACAAACAACTCCACGGTTGATCATCCATTACAGCTTTTGCTTATTAGAATGATAGACAAATACAATGGGGACCTGCTTGGATGTGTTGTTGGAACATATATACTTATGAAATTCTGTAGCTTAAAAAAAAAGAAACAAAAACTCTAAGAAAAGAGATAAAGCAAGTTCAAGTGCTTTTGGAATGATCATGAAAGATTTATGACCCTTGGATTACACTTAAAACAAAGCACCACACACTAATCAAGGTAATTCAAGGGTCATAATTCTTTCATGATCATTTTCATGAAAGTTTTTTCATGATCCCTAACTTTTCTCGGTAAAGAACAAGATGTGAAAAAGTACATGAAAATGCTATTCACTATAAAATTTTGTCTCGAATTTTACTCTGAAAATCAGATGAATTGCGTAGATACCTAGAATAATTATGGTCTGTAAATATATTTTAATTTTTTAAATTTTTTTTCTGAGTTATAATCAGTGTGTTTGGTTTTAATTTTTTAGATTTAATTTTTTAAAAATTGAGTTTTTTGTTTTTTGCATTTTTTTTGTTTTTAATGAATATTTTTAAAATTTTAAATAATTTTTTTATTTTTTTAGATGCACCGTACTTAGATGTGTCTAAAAAGTAAAATATTTTTAAACAAATATTTTTAAAAATCAATAAATACATGAGAATATGAAAAATATATTGAATTCTTTTTTCTTTTCTTTTTTTTGTATTTTTGGTATTTAGTGAATTTTCTATAAAAAAAAATTTACAAATATTATACTTTTTAAATATATTTATGTTAAGTGTATCTAAAAATTAAAAAAACATACTTAGAAATATTAAAAAATTCAGTAAAACAAAAAAAATACAAAAAATAAAAAAATAATAATAATTTTTTGAAAAGTAAATTTTTAGAAATCAAAACCAGGGAGTGAATATTATTGAAAAGTATATGCATATTTTCTTCACCAATTTTAGTTTGTGCTTGAGATATTTCCTTCCTATTAATCATTGGTAACACGCTTTTCAACTCAACGATGTGTGTGTCTACTTCATAATTTAGTTTTTCTTGCGTAATCAAATTAATTATATTAAAATTCCCTCAACTATTAGTAATTTTACTTTACCTTATTTATTTATAAATTCACACATTGAACCCACTCAATCATAAAATCATACAAATATATTCTTTTTTGAAGTGGTTTGGAGAGGGAAAATGATACATAAGAATAATGTTTGAGGCTCTCTTTTTTGGGGGTTTCACGACCCCCAATTTAATCTTAGCTCTTGATGTGTGTGTGAAATCCACTCATGTATGTGTGGGCTCCATATTATGAGTGGTTGGGATGAGAATAAGGGTTGTGAGGATCATATATGTATGGGAGTCTCTATCACAATTATTTTTATAATTGAAAGTGTCAAAATATACAAGTTTATAAATGAGAAAGGTGAAATGGCATTTGCTAAAGAATTTTAATGTAATTAACCTAATTAAGAAACAAACAAACATTATTCTCTCATCTTCTGAAAACGGAATTTTGCAAACACTACTGTAACATTTTATAGGAGAAATTATTCAGCACTCTAAAGACTAATACCAATACTTGATTTTATTCCATGTTTAAATTGGCTTAAGATTATAAAGATGAAATGAATAGTCCAAATCTCTTTGTAGTCCATTTTGCACCTCACCCTCCCCTTGCGATTCAGTTGTCTTCTGTCGAAGTAAAAATATAAAGATATTGACTTTAGTATAATTAACTCCCAAGTCAATCTATTATGTCGTTTGCTGTTATTTATAAGTTCAGGTATTGACTTAGTTATATAAATAACTAAAATTTAAATGCATTTTAAAATTCAATTAATCTAACCAAACAGAGTAAACAGTTTTATTTATTTTTTAATTTTTCTTTCCTATCCTTTTCCTTTCGTAAAAATATCTTTTACATTCCATATATCAAGCATCTCATTCAAAAATTCCATATATTAAAACACCTTTTACTTGTGCTCTAATTAAAACATCTCATTCAAAAATTCTAGCCTTCGAGTATAGCATTTAACCCTACTTCAATTTTATCAATAGAATATCATGAGCAAAATACATAGAAACCTCCACAAATCCCTCAAATCCAAGATCCAAAACAACATTTAGGACAAAAGGAAAAGGAAAAAAATTGCACTTAAGGTATTCCTATATCTAAGTTCTCAACATCTGAACAACTAGCAGGGACAAAAATTTAATGAATATCATAGTATGCATTTCGCATCTCGATGTAAAATAAAATGTACAATCAACAGCATATAAAGTAAACTATCCCATAATGAATGGGCTCGACCAGCTAATAACTGTGGACAGATGGTTGAATAAAAGTTGTCTCGACACTCTAAATCTACAACTTCCTTTTCTCCACCACCAATCTGATAGAAGAACCGCAGAAACAGAACAGAAAAAGGTTGAAGAATGAAGATATCAATATGCCGGTGCAATCTTACAAGCTTCTCCACTGAGCCAACATGACAATTATCAACCCCCTCCGGATAACATCTTGTCTGTACGGTCCTATATAGTGAAAACAACATATCACTAAATGTCACACAACCAATTAAGTAAATATTAGAAACAACATTGATTGGGAATTTAGGAAACATCTTTGTCCTTCCACAAAAGATAAAACTGATATTCGGACACTTACCCAAATTAAAAACCTTGCGTAGGAGAAAGAGCATAGAAAAGCCACAGAAAACAAATAAAGATCAATAGATATATCAAATATTATTAAGGCTTCAGAGAAGAGAGGGTATTGCCATGTCCAAAGCATCTCTTGATCTGTCCCCGAGCATTAGAGAGTGACTGAGGTTCAGTCAAAGCCTCTGAAAAGGAGTGAGGGTATCTCCTTAGATGCCTAATGCTGAGAAACTCCAGCAATGCTGGCCAAAATAGTTATTGAAAATCTCACTTTCTATTTTAGCTCTCCACTTTTTCAATGTACACTCTGACAAGAATTTCTACTTTAAATATCTTCCTTTAAACTATTCTTTGTTCCGGTCTTTTTTCTTTTTTCTTTTGTTTCAGATACAAATATATTTTTTAAATCATCATATTTTTTCTTCCTTATTCACCCTTCTTTACAAAAATAGAAAGAGGAATAACAAAATCCAAACTCTTGACTGTTGAGGCTCAATAGAACCCGTGACATTCCCAATTCCAGAAAAAGACAATTTCTTACACTAGTGATGATTGCCCCATTTTGTCAGTCGTTAAATCATAATGTGCCATACTGTTTTCAACTGAAGGTAGCTTTTCCTAGTGTAGGTGGGTAGGCTTCAAATGAATTACAGTTTGAGTTGTTAGTCTTCTATTGTAAGGGAGTTTGGCCGAGAGTGTTCGGACATTAGTCCCTTTAAAATGGCTATAATATGCTAAAATGTGAATTGGATCTTAGTCTTTGACCTACTGTGAAAGATGACCCCAATTGTTCGAGTCTCAGTCTTGGCTGTGCGAGGCTCACCAATCCGGTGCTATAGTGGGCATATTTAACCATCCTTGGAGCAGAATATGGTCCACCTACCAATCTCTAATTATTTTAGACACAGTGCAAACAAAGAGAAAAATAAACAATATAAAACTACATGAGAAGACCAAATTAAGACAACACAGATGCATTCTCTACTTTGTATGTCGAAATCAGACAGGTACATGAGAAGTAGAAAGTGGAAATGAAACTGAGTCTGTGCATTCTTCATACTTTGAAGCTTCTATCAAATGAAAAGAATGAAGACTCCGTGCACCTAAAGCACACAATAGTCTTACGATCTCAAACATGTTACAGTAATCAATAAATTAGAAAAGAGTAAGGCTCAACTAATGCACCATCACATTCTTTTAAAGAGGATGTGGCTTGAGAGGCTTACCGAAGTTTATTTATCAGATTCAACTGTATGATTACCAAGCTCCCATGGGCCATCATCTTGATCATCCATCTCCTCAAGAATAACATATTTTGCAGCTGGATTGGTTGTCAATGACCTTGCCACATTCTCTTCACCTAATTCACCCTTTTGTAGCTTTTGGTATCTAAGAATTGCAAAACCAAAAAAAAAAATTAAAATTAAAATGGATTCACATGGAATTATATGACTTTGACATAATGCACACTAGAAGTATATGAATCAAAGCTAAAAGAGCCAATTTGACTTTCTAAAGTAGAATATCATAAAGTTGTATATTAACTTGTTAGGAAGAACAAGCCAACAGTGTTAAGTGAGGAGCTAATCAACTAGAACTGCCAAGAAGAATATCAATTTTCAATGTTCAAAAACTGACAATCCTAATAGCACTTAAGGTGAAAATTATTCACCATCAACATTACAACTAACTACAAGAGAAATTTTACCTTTATATATTCTGGTCGGATAATTTGAATTAAATTTCAGCTGAACAAGACAGTTTAGTGTTCAAATTAAAATTGAACGATAGAGAATGCAGTTTTTAAGGTAGGAAAAATAACTAAATTGTGTTTGTACCAAAAATGACAGCCAAACTAGAGGGTGACGCGTGGCGTGGATGACCCATATGAATGGTAGTGCTTGGTGATTTTCTTGAATATGCCTCTCAAATAAATGAAGCAGTGGAGGCAAGGTTTCGAAAAGCGGTTGCGGTCGCCGTAACAGTTGCGGTTGCGTAAAGGTCGTAGCGTAACAGTCACAGTAATCGGAACCATGATTTTTTTATTTTCACACAATTTGAAGAAAACTTACCGATACGCATATTTTTTTTTTTCAAAATTACATTTATTGGGGTTTAAAATAAATTTTGATCAATTTTTATAAATTTTTAAGTATGATCCAATATATTTCATTTTTTCAAATCACTATAACAAGAGCTTTTTACATTTTATCTCAATAATTAATGACTTTAAGAATAATTGATTTTAAATGTCTACAAATTATTTTTGACAAATACCTGAACTAACTGAATAAAAAATATTCACAATTACTAAATGAAATGATTATAAAAATAAAAATTGTGCCATAAACAAAAATTATTTTTGAGCAATTGATTTTATTTATTTTCTTAGAGACATTTTTTAAACAAGACATTACAGTAACAAAATAAAAAATATTTACAATTAAATATTAAATAAAATGATTATAAAAATAAATACAACCACTATTTATATATTTTTTATTTTACATGCTAATGTGATGAAATAAAATTTTAAAAAAAATTATAAAGAAAAAAAATTTATATAAGATTTTTTCTTTGGACTTGGATCACTTGAGTATTTGTTCTTTTTTTGTAGGCTTTTGTTTTTCTTTTTTTGGGGAAAGGAGGCTATTCAGAATATTTTAAAATGGTGTAACGATGTGTAACGGATCGTTAAGACCATTACAGTACCACTACGGCCGTTACACACGTAAATTTTCGTCACACCGCTATAGCGTCCGTAACGGGTGGCGGCAATCACCACAACCGTTACGTAATGGTTGCGGCCGCTTTTTAAAACCTTGAGTGGAGATTTCCTATTTTCTAGGAATTGGTTGAGAGATACTATCATGATATCTCCAGCACACCATATCCCTATTCATTGGGGGTTGGTTTTTAGCCATTACTCCTATTTTAAATAAACTTAGGACTATAACTTTGGGGTGAGGCATGGCGGTTACAACACTTCGAGGAGAGAGAATACCCGTTGGAGAGATCTTTTCTATCTAGTTAAGAGTGAGATGCTTTTACAATTAGAGCATTGACCTCTTCTCTATGAGGGCAAAGGCCGGCAATGAATCCCAAGTCTTGTAGGGTTGGAGCCATCCTACCAAATCTAAAATGGAAGGAATTGGTGGACCTATTGACAAGGCAGCAAACAGTATGTCTCTGTCAAATTTCAAGGTAGACCAGCTGAGCCTGAGCATAATGATATCATGGATGCCAATCTCTTTCCATAGAGGAGCCCTCACAACAACTCTATCCAACCATTTAACAGGAAGTGTTAGCTTAAGGCCATAGTCATAGAGGGGAACCTAGGGCATACCTATCCCAATCTGGTGTGTTGGCACAAGCAAAAGGGAGGTGACCTTTTGTGGAGGGGTAATAGCATACTACATGTGGAGGGCAGTGGTCTTTGAAAGCAGGGCCAAGTCTGTAAGCGGCCTGAAAAACAGAATGAGTTGGAGAAGGGATGGAGACCAAGTAGTCTTAGATGATTGATGGGTCTTTCTCCTCTATGAGAGAGAGAACTGTCTTTCCTGCGCTCTTTGGGTCCTTAATAGCAACAGTGGCTATGGAGCGAGAGAAAAAGCAATGGAGCAAAGCTGAATAATGAAGGAAGATGGTAATATAGAGGAAGAGAACTCATGGGGCTTGAACTATATGTTGGAAAGGTGAGGAAGAAGAAAAGTGGGTATTAGAAATGGTTGAGAAATATTTATAATAATCGATCAGGTGGTAGTAGTGTTGATAAGGATAGCAATGTTTGAATTCAAATTTGAAAACTATTTGAATTCTGGTGCCACCTGGAAGACAGCAAGTGCTGACCATCACATCAAAGAAGGATTTCGGCTTGTGATTATTTCCTAGGAGAGCCCCTCCAATATCCAAACACTCATCTTTGTTCAAGGGAATTGTTTGAGGGGGACAATACTTGTCCCAGAAATGACAACCAAACTAGAGGGAAACACATGGCATGAATGACCCACGGTGATGGTGGTGCTCAGTGATATTATTGAATATGCCTATTAGATAATGAAGCAGTGGTTGTTTCCTATTTTCTAAGAATTGGTTGAGATATATTCTCTCCTGATATTTCTGGCAGACCATATCCCTAGTTATTAGGGTTGGTTTTTAGCCACTACTCTTATTTTAAATCAACTTAGGACTATTAAATTTGGGGGTGAGGCCTTGCAGTTACAACACATGGCATTCACCAATTACATTTTAAGCTACACTTTTGAAGTACTAACGGATAGGGATAGGTGGCAGTAACAGATCACTTCTGATGTCAGCAAATTCAAGACTACAGAAGATAATTGGGCCTCAAGTCATGCTGTTGGGATATATGGCACTTCAGGAGCTAACCTAGTATTCCACTAGCTTGAGGTGGTTGAAAAAGTGGGGAAAGTGGCTCTGACAGCTAAAAGAGGCCTGGTTATATAAAGGGGCAGATTGCGGAACCTATAGACACACGTCCAATTCAACTCAAATTCAAGACCCAGCATCATTTATATTTCAATTTTTATCAAGTTGAACTGGCCTATGTAGGCATTGTTAAAAGACAATCCAAATTGCATCAAAGAATTACTAAAGCCAGAAATAGAAATATTTTCCAGATAACCATATGGAGAATTAACTTCTATTCTAGCAACACAAATAAGGAATAGCCACCACAAGATAAGCCATTTTTTTGCTCAAAAATTATATTAAATGACTTACTTGTACCAATTGAATAAGCTCACGCCAAACAGGATTGTAATAAGGCCAGCCCCTTTCAACCAAGTAAACTGATCATGGAAGTAAAAGACAGCAACCTGAACAAGAATTACATAACATAAAAAATAAGTTGATAACAGAATGGGGTCAGCAGTCTCTCAATGATCCTGAGAGCCAAAATCACAAATGTTGAAAACTAAAGCTCATCAGTCAATTGTTAATAAAAACATATAGATTCCAGTAACAATGCTGCTGGGTTTGACGTGAGGGAGCTACATACAAGGGCTCACACCTCACCAATGGAAAAGTTTAAGGAACTGAATCTTAATCCAA
Organism: Camellia granthamiana; assembly: GCA_036172215.1. Classification (NCBI taxonomy): domain Eukaryota; kingdom Viridiplantae; phylum Streptophyta; class Magnoliopsida; order Ericales; family Theaceae; genus Camellia; species Camellia granthamiana. The sequence continues at coordinate 54,076,968 of CM069911.1, forward strand.
TTGGACAACATTTCAATGTAGCTAACTGCTAACTAATATACATCTAAATTAAACCAAAAAATCAAATTCAATTGACAACAGAAAAGATGGCCCGGTGTTGGACTTTGCACATCACATGGGTCATTATTTGAGGGCTATACTGAGGCTAAGCCTTCACATTCCATACTCTCAAAAAAAAAAATCTCTTTTCCTCGTATTCTACTCTGAAACTTTAGCATTAGCAACAACCAAGTGAGTGCAGAATTTGATTGTTCTCCAGCATGACTGAGATGGTTGATATCAACGGTTGAGATACAAAGTTCAGTATATCTGACTCTTTTTTGTAAGTGAAGGAAGGAACCAACAGGACACTTTCGAGATATGAAGCACCGACATGCCACGTTGCATGTCCATTTTTTTAATAATTCTTTTTTTCACTGGACACGGCAGGCCACAGGGGGAACACAGCAAGATATGCATTGGGACATGACGGGGTCTCATTTTAAATTTCCAAAGCTAATTTCGAGAGTCATATTATAATATTTGGAAACATGAGGGTTGAATTTAATATATATATATATATATAACTCATATCAGGCTATTGACAACGCAATATCTAACCACAATTGTGAAGTTGAGAGATTGCCTTCTTTCCCTTGAGCCCTAGTGCAACACAGATCTAGTCACTTGTGATTTAAATTTAGTGTGATTTTTAAAGCAAATTAGTATTGGTTTTCATTAATTTTAGTTTGCTTATGGATGTGATATTTATAAACATAGCAAATAAAAATACATAAAATAAAATAAAATAATTTTTTCGCCATATCCCTACAGTGTCCTAATGTTTTTTTGAAATCACCATGTCCTGCATCCGTGTCTGTATCCGTGCTTCAAAGCTTTTAAGTTCCAAAAGTTGAAATTTTACTGATGCTCACTTAAACTAATTTGCAAGTGCCATCAAGAAAATGTCATGAGGCATTGCCTCTATCAAAAATTAATTTGCTCATAAAATTCTTCAAATCTTAAGCAACATTTTGAATAAACATATATATTCGAAATTGTGCACATAATACTTCAAAAGAAGTATGAGAGTAACTGCAAGATAAACAATGACACTACCTAACAATTCCTTCCCCTCAAGAAAACCTTACAGCATGCATGTGAATTAGTGTTCAACAGTTATCATGGTTTATTCCTCCAATATAACTATCAAGCATTTATAGCTATTCCAGTTGATTTATTATAATGGAAGGTTGGATTGAAACACACAACTTGTAGCTTCCACCAACAAATTTCATATTCATTTAATAACTGGACAAACATATTAACTTAATAACTAGACAACAACCAGAACAGCTCATACCAAGATAGTGACAGCCTCCTTGACAACTCCTGCTATTGTCACAGTTACTGCACTAGTTACTGAAACAAGAATGTATTCTGTCAATACCTGCAAAAAAAGAAAAGAAAAATAAAACAAATAAGAGGAGAAGGGAATAGGTTAAATCTTGTGTGAGAAGAACACTCTTTATTTATTTATTTATTTACATGTATAAATATCTCTATATATTTTTCTTTTTTTGTGAGCAGACACTCAAATGGAATTATGACTAAATCTAATGATCATAAGATGGCAACATGAAAGGACTGTAAAGTTTGAAATCCAAATGAAAAATACTTTGTGATCAAAAAGAATCCCCAGCACAGCAACAGCATGCAGGGAAAATTTTAAGATTGGAAAGGAAAAAAGAAAAAGATAAAAACTGATAGAATGCTTCAGGATAAAGGCTTTAAGATTTCTACCATAAAAAAGGCAAGAGTTCCACCAAGAAACATGAGAAGGCAACTCCGAGTGATATGCCATGAACTATTGAAGTAATTGCTTGTTCTGAATTCATCCCAAGGATCCATTATCAGAGAGAGCATAGCAGTTGCCACTGCCATCACTGGAGTTACATAGCTCATCAGGGTAAGTGGATTTTTCAGACCTGAAAACAACCGCATCAAACGCATTTTATGAGTAATTATGTGAACTTCGTAAAGACATTGCTGAATATTACACAGAATTAAATAACTTCTTCGTCAAAACATTTGAATTTAGACCAAGCCTCAAAAATCAGTTAACTTCACTGTCACCTAACTTGATCATCTTCATGAGGGGAAAAATTTATCCAATCCCTGCCCCTTTATTCCTTTTTTCAAGGTAAGTGAGGCTGATCAAAAGTAAAAATCTGACACTACGACTCACAATGATATATAAATAAAAAAAAGGTCATCAATCCATTGAACAGCAACATTATTTAAATTGAACAGATGGATGAAATCCATTGAAAACTCAATTCTTTTTCAGTTTTTTTGGCAAAGCTGCTTCCATGGCAGCTACCATCACAGCAACCCTATTCTATCTCTGGCCTCCCACTCTCTCTCAACACACAGATAACCATTCAATTCATGATCTCATTTTCTTCTTTTTTCATAGAATGGACCAAAATGAAATTTGATAGGGTTTCCTACAAAAGAAGTTTATCACTTCACAAATTAAAAAAAAAAACAAATTTTAATCCATTTTGCATCATAGTGAAATCGATTTTCATCACATAACTTCAGTTGAAGTTTACCAAGAGCAAGTGCCAGGGGACTTCAGTAAAATTTATATTTGTAATGCCACCGCTGTCACATTTCACCTAAACCAATACAAAATGGGATAGATCAAAAACACTCTGAACAGAGCAATATGTGCTTTCTGTATTGATGTTTGATTCTAATGAGAAATCTCATATCAATCATATATAATAACAAAGAAAGAGGAGTCATGATTTAACAAGTTCGTTTTCTCTTCACCTCTCTATCTTTCCTCTTCACCTTCCTAATTCAATTGTCTAAAAAATTTAAGATTTTTCTTTATTTGCAAGTCTTTTCTTTTAAAAAGAAGCAAAAATGGAAATAATTCTTTTATGGATTCTTAATAGGTGTAAAAACAACTCATTCTTTCATAATGTTTCATTGTGTTTCAATGCATTTTGGTATCTTTCAATGGAAATATTGGGAATTTGATTGTCTACTAATGTTTGATGTCTGTTTCATAGGAAATGGAAGCATTACAATTGTTTCGATGAAAAGGAAAAAAAAATTTGTTCGTTGAAAACACTATAATAACATTACTTAAAATAAAAACCATCAATTTTTGGATCCATAACTTCCACCTGTGACCTATCATTTCCTCACAAACATAAAATGAAAAGGATTTTTCTCCTTAGGTGTCTAACTTGATGCATGATAAATATCAGGCATTCATGGATTTGTTTCTGATTGCAAAGGTCTAAGAATTGGAACCAGAATTTATAAAAGAGCTACTAAGTTTGGTTCATCAAGAATTCTCCTTTAATCTGACCCAAAACCTCAACCAATTTAACCCATTCACCCACTAAACCAAAATTTGACTTTCTCTATAGTTAGCCGGGGGAACCTATAAAGATAAAAAACTGAGGCTCATAGTATTTGATAGTAGGCATCCTCGATTCCCTTTCTTAAGATTAAATCCTACATCATGAAGTACTTTTTATGAACTTTCCTCTGCCAAATGATGAGTTAAAAAATCCAACATTTAAAAATAAAAAAATAAATAAAAATAAAAAAAGGTACTTTACCATTCATGTTTAATATTAGATTACATGATATATATTAATAACAAAGGAAAAGTGGCATCGAGACCACTGGGCAATCTACCAAGACAGTTTTTGGGGATGGCTCTATATAATGATATCTAAAGATTAAAACGGAGATCCGCACATTTGGGCATGTATTTATATCTGAAAGTTAGTGAACTTGCTAAAATTATCATTCAAAAGTAAACATAGTACTTACCATATACTTCTTTCTTTATGTCCATTTTGGTATAGTACGCACCAACAGAATGAAAATCCCAGAACCAAGCCAAGAGAATTAATGTAAGCGCACATAAAATGAAGGGAAAAAACAAAAACAAGAATATGAAAAGAAAATATGTTCATAGGATGAAAAACAGACACAAAGAGAAGTAATACCTGAAGAAGAATCTGAGTCATGGTCCAACGAAATCCAGACATAACAGCAGCAAGCATAACAAAAATGAATCCCCAAAATTCAAATTCAGTTTCCTTCGCAACTGCGGTACACACAGATGTAAGGCAGGATTTAACATCGAGGTTATATATAAGTATCGGATAGAGCAGAAATGACTGAGAGGTAAATTTGATAAGGTTCTCAACAATAGTGAGGTTGGTTGCCATTGATTTTACTCTTCAGACAAGTGAAAGAAAATACTTTTCCATAAGAAGTGTAATTAAAGACCATTAGATCAATCTTTGTCTGGCAAATCCATAAACATAATGTAAATGTATAAACTAAAATAAAGCACAAAATCTGGCCTGTTATTATGAAAGGCACATAGTCACTATCCTAAAGCTGTATTGTCTTTCCACGCGAAGGTTTTAGCAGACAATGAACCCTGTGTGAATAACTGCTAGTCCTCGAAGATACAACCCAAATCACTACCAGTCCTTCCGATGCTCGTTCACACTAAGGGTTAATGAACCGTGTGTGATCGAAGTTTCCAAAAAATAGATATGCAAATAATAAAGAGAAGGAAAAGAAATATTTGTTTTTAGTGTGTATTATATATAGCCTCAAAGGTCCTTTCATGCACTTGAAAGCAAGGTTGTTAAAATCAGGATCCTACTAGATAGGATTGTTCGGAGGGACTTGTGGATCCAATCGTAGAATCGGATCAAGGATCATAAGATTCTACTTTCAATGTAAAATAAAACAGAAAATTATCCATAAAAATAATGTATCTTAAATAATTTTAAAATCATTAAAGAAAATGATAAATTTGATATAATGCATCTTTTATGTTGACATAAAATTAGAGGAGATGTTGGAGAAAGAGTTTACAGTCAAATTTCTCATATAAATGTATACATATACATACACATATAAGAAATAAATAATAAGAAATGCTTTTTAGTAGGATCAAGATCGTAATAGAATCAGCATCGTATGCGACTCTACACGATTTTATGACTAGGATTGTAGTCACTTTAAGATCCTATTGAATTTAAGATCCTACTGCGATTCGGATCATTTACCCCAACTAGAGATTGGAATTCTAATAACCATGCTTGTAAAGTGACTATTCATTAGGGACACAACCCTGGCTTCAAAAGACATGCCTTTTAGAAAACAACTATTCACTTGCATTTAACAAACTTCAAAATGTATTTATGTAACAAATACATGTATTTATGTAAATATTTGCCTTTTAAAATATAATTTACTTTCTTTGAAGGAGCTCTCACTCCCAAGGTATCTTAATACCTATATTTTTTATATATGCACAATTTTTAATATATTTATAAGATAATTATAATGTCACAATTCGATTATAGTTGACCCAATAGTTGAACCAATGACTCTTAATCCGGTTCCATTTTCAGTTTGCTCAATGGTCTGGGTTTCAAAATATTGATTTGAGATCAACTGCCAGCAGGACAACAAAAGAAGGAAATGATATCTCAACCAGGAAAATTACAGCCTGATTCCAACTATCCTAGGATGAAAGCATGTCTGGAATATTGTTGCTATTACTATTCTTAAAGATTCCTCAAATTCCATTTTGTCCATGGTGCACACTAATCCATTGAAGTTAACATCACCTTCAATTGAGATTCTCCACTTGCCCTTAATACTTTTAGAAAGTACATATAGCTAGCTTTCTTAAATGTACAGGACATAGCGTATATGAATTTAAGTTCTGAGCATAAAGAAAAGAAGGCTTAGTTTCTGAGGAGAGGAAAGAAACAAATAAATCCTTTAAATGAACGTCATTACCCTTTAAAGTGTCTTTCAAACAATGGGTATAAACTGAACAATAGTAGGTTGACATCACGAAAGCACGAAAATATAGCACATGCATACTGATGTATATCATGTATCAAATCTTTTGTAGTTTGCATACTATAACATACATCCAAGATGAAAAAATATACAACTGTGCAAGCCATGCATATCATTTTACATGTCCAACGTACCACACCATATGTCTTAAATGGTTAAATTATCCAAATAACGAAAAATATGCTACTGATTAATGAAATTTATCAGCTCTCATCTGTCACAAGTGATTACTCCACTTAATATATGCAAGAAGAAAGGTGTCACTAAATTACTAGTATTTATTAACTAAAATGGCAGGGATCCCACCAAATCCAACCAGTTAAGGATTTCCAAATATAAAAAAAATAAAGATAAAACAAAAAGGTTTTGCTGAACAACAATTACCATGCACAAGGTGTCTTAAAACAAATGTTGTGTAAGAATTATTGTATTGACTATAAAATTAGTAAAAGTAGTAGAAATGAAATTAGTAACAGACAATACAAATGATGAAGCTACATACCTGTTAACATTATCCCAATGGATATAATAAAAATGATACCGAAAAGTTTAAAGCTTGGAGACTCCAATCTTTCACCCAAAAAAAAAAAAAACAAAACAAAACAAAAGAAAGAAAGAAATTAAAATCCATAACAATAGATAACTCCAAAGAAATCATAATTACTGTTAGAGAATAAATAAATAGCATTACTTTGGACAAGGGATGATCAAATTATATAAACAAAGATAGAATCAAAGAGCATAGTTTATATATTACAAAGCTGACAAAAAGGCCATCAAATTTCAAAACCATCACTTAAAGTGCGAGATAACTTTGTTTGAAGTGCAAGAGACATCCTATATGTAACTGTAGTGCCCTGGTATTATTTCGCATCTTGCATATGCATGTTCGTTATCCCTTTTATATGAAAATGCTCTATAATAAGTATATGCAATTCAATTAAGACAGTGTTGAAATACCTATAACTATGTGTTACAACTCAATGACTTATGTCCTTGATATGAGAATGTGGAAATGAAGTTGATAGCACACGTGAAAAGAAGAAATATGGCAAATATGAAATTTCACATCGAGCATGTTTAGGGCATCATGGATTGAAATTTTGGATTCTTAAGTATCTCTCCAAAATTCTAGCTTAAATTTTAATACTTCTCTTATTTGATCAACTAAAACTATATCATCTACAAATAACATACACCAGAGGATATCCTCTTGAATGTTCCTAATAAGTTCAATCATAACTAATGCAAAAAGGTAAGAACAATATTTAAAGAAACTACAGGAATAATTAATTGATAAATATTAAGGTCATTTGATGATGTTTTACCTAAATGCAAAAGCAAATATAAGGAGAAATATAGGAGCCGCTGATTTACACTGCAAAAACAGAGGAAGAGAATTTGAAATTAGATAGTTTCATAGATGTATAATATAATGTACAAGCCACAAATATCACTTTCCATTGGATATTTGATAGAAATTTAGGTCCGTATGACAATGTAATGTAATACACAATAAGAAAAAATTGAAGACCAACCATAGTGGCAAATGTAACAGAGATGAAAACAAGGGAGGCATTGCTTAAGTTAATATCCAGTGCTGTTCCCAAAGCAGTTGGTACAACTGTGAAAGGCAAAGTCCATCTGTAGCATTAGTTGTTAGAATAGTTAATAAATAAGCAGCAGAAATTCACAGTCAAACAATAAGAAGAATCAGGATCAAATTTTGGGTAAAATTGAAATCTAAATGAGAAAGAGATAGTATAACCAAATAAGAGATTCACAACATTGGAGAGAGGAAAAGATGAGACAATGTGCATTGATGAGGAATGGAATATTTCTAATTCACAATAGAGTAATACAGCATCATAAATATTTCTATGAAGCACGACACTTCTAACAAGGTGGCATGTCTGTATCGTGTCCATGTCAGACAGTTCTCAAAATGTGTCGGACACTCCAAGCATGTACTATTATTCTTAATTTTTTTTAGACCAAGACACTCTTCGAACGCTTGGGGGACAGACGTGCGACGTGTTCATCACTTGGACACACACGAAACTAATTATAAGAATGAACAAAATGAATTAAGATAAAAAGATTTAAAAAATAATGTAAATTTATAAAAATTAGTTTTATGTTGCACTTTTTTTTTTTTTTTTATTTTATGACTTTGAATGATATATTAATATATATGCCATAAAATAAACATATAAAACTATATATTTTGTACGTATCCTTCACGTGTCGTGTCCTACATTTTTTGAAAAATTTTGTGTCGACATGTCTATGTTGTGTCGCATGTCCATGTCCATGTAGTGCTTATTAGATGAGAAGTAACCAATGTTCTAGTGAAAAAATAAATGAAAAAATTGTATCTAAAAGAGCAAAAGGAAGGTACAGAGCAAATTCGCTAGCCACTATGGTATTCACAACTATGATTAGTACCAAGAGCAGAGCCGGGATTCTTCCATTTGGGGAGCCAAAAGGAAGGTACAGGGCAAATTCGGTCAAACAAATGGTGGGTCAGGCCGAGTTTGAATAGATTAAATCATTATTAAAATATTACTATTTTTTTAAGATAGAAAAGCATTACTTAACGTAGGCCAATTAGCCTAATCAAAAACTATAGAAAACTAATCTCAATTTAGATATACTACTCAATTCTTATATGCCTACGTAATTATTTGAATAGTATTTAATAATTTTGGGCTCATAAAGCTTCACAAGTGGTCCAATTTTAGAGCCACAAGAACCTAAATAAGAAACCAATTTCTTTTCTCTATTTAACTGCTTTTAGCAAAAACAAAAAGTTTTGTTTAATATGATTTCACACTAATCAAATATACTAAACTTTTAATTACCAAAAAAGTAGACTATATATTTCTTGTTTATAGAAAGATTTTTTTAACGTGATTACCAATGGATTTTTAACCGGAGGCCGGATAAAATTTGACCTACTTAGTTTAAAATGAGTGAATTATGCCCGTTTGAGATGAGACACAGAATCTACCCAGCAGTCAGGAAACCGAATCGGACGTCTAGTTCAGGGAGAGGATGTCTTGTGTGATGTCTAGATTAGTAAACTCTCGGGATTTTGCATTCCAGGCATCTGGTATTGGGAAACATTATGACTTTGATGCAAACTTGGTTTGAGGACATAAGTTTGCTTTTATATGATTGATTGTCCTTTTGATATTCCTGGCGTGAAACCTCTTTATACTTGCTACGAATTATTTCTTGATTATCAAATCATACAAACATAATAGTTTCACTACTTGTACAAATTGTTTTAAATAATTTCATCCACAGGACAAATCTACTCCAGAAATTAAACTATTCACTGAGTTGGTCAACTCACACTTCTATTCACCATTTCCGGTAGTAAGGCTCCAAAAGGCTCATGTCTATGTCAAGTTCTATGAAACTTTGTGTAAAATGGAAAACATTCACTTGTGAAGACTTTTGGCTTGCTAAGATACCCCTTTTATCATTACGCAAATAATAGTGTATGTTTCATTTATATAATGACCCTTTTATTTTAGGCCACTTGATGTAAGTATCTTAACATAGGCATTTGTGTAAAAATTACATGTGTTATGGGACTGACCTAAGCACAAGCTCTATACCAAGAACCACACATTGACCCTCACTTCATGATACACACTTCTGTTGCAACTTAATTAAATTTTAAGCAAATGAAGCACATGTGACCATCGATTAACCAAGTTGGTTGCTGGCCAGTCATGATGCCGAACCTGGAGGGTAGGGTTTGGGTTGTGATAGTTCCACCCATGCCCACATATAACATAATGTGGTATATGAAACAACACAGGAACCGTGGAAGTATATCTTCTGACTGTTCATTTACCAGGCCAATCAATTTTCCTGTATCTTTTATTAAGGGATTGCCAAATCCTCTGTTCATGTTCTTTTCGAAATTGCTGATGGTGTTCTCACCATTAACTTCTTTTGTCTTGAGAGTAATGAGCATTAAAAAAATGTATAGCATAATCAACAAGTTTCACAATTTACATTCTGTTGCATAAACCCATATGTATATTATGCATAACGAGTTAATCTAACCACAAGACCTAGTTGACATTGTAAACTATCTAGGAATGCTTTTCTCTTGCCAATGTTGGCATCTACCTCTCAATTCAGTTACATATTCTAGCCAATCAAAGTTATAATTCATTGAACTCCAATATTTATTCTTTTAAAAGAAAACAATTTCCACATAAACTACAATGTTACTCAGGAAAAACAACAAAAGACATGAAAATTCATAAACGAATACACCAAAATTGAATTTATACCCAAATTGGCTGAGTAAAACAAAAGAACAGGATATAAAAGCAAGAGAGTTACCTCTCATGAAGTAATCCCTCCATGACATAGTTACCCTGGGCTGAAATCTTTGAGGCCAAAACCATGTTATAGCTGTTGATAACACAGCTTGCATCGCAAAGTGAAATGTATTCATCAATAAAGGAGCTGGGAACTTTCCCAAATCATCTCCTAAGAGAGTTTTATTGTACCTGGCGGAACAGAAGCGTATTAAGAACAAACAAGTTTAAAACAGTGAGAAGAAAGGTTTTAAGAATCAAACATTTAGCCAATTACTGATTGAGTATAGGACAAACTTACAGGGTCAAAATCGTGCTGAAAGTGTACCAGACAAGTATAAAAAACAATGTCTTCATGACATCAATGGCAGAAATAGCACTCTTTCTGTGTGAATGAGATGCTCCATGGTTATCCATAGAATTGGAGCCATTTTCTCCAAGATTTGAGAAAATTTGCTCTCTTTCAGACACATTTTCAATATCAAAAGCCACATACTTTCCATTTGCATTTCTCACATCATGAGTTGGAACACCATCTTTATCATTTTCACCATTCATCTCCCCGTCTAAATGACCCCTTTCTAACCCACCTTGTTGTAGCAAAGGCAATTCAAAGTGGAAGTCCTCTATTAGATCCACATTTTCTAATTGATCATCTGTATGGAATAGCCCATCTTCATCACACCAACCCGAGAAAGAAGGTTCCCTCGGAAGACTTGACCCTTGACTTCGTTTCTGACTGTAGTTATGTTCAGTGATCTTATCCTTTTCTCTATCTGAATCACTCTCGATCATCTCATTTCCTATTTGAGGTCAGAGCCATCTACACTCCAACCCTCCCAACCACCCAACAGCCAACAAATTTACTTCAAAACTTACAAAGCTTGTCTGAATGAACTGAAAATGTACTAATCCAAAGATATCAAACTAGACCCTTCCTATCCAAAACACCAACCACAAAATCAATCAATTTCCGACCAACCCACCCAAAGTCAATGTCAAGTACACAACTCCAATTAATCCAAACACCGGAATACAACCTGTATTGCAAAATTAACATAAATTGTAAATGAAAATATTACATGAATTTTAAAAATGAAAAAAATAATCTATGGTTAAAGACTAAGCTCATAATTTGTTAGTATGCAACATTTCAGAACCAATTTTCCAACCAAAAAAGTCAAATAATTAACTCCAGCTGAGACTATATATAGAATTTACAAAATCTGAAAAGAATTCAATGAAACCCAATCCACAATTCAAACAACTAACTATAAAAAAATGAAAATGAAACCGATGGGAGTTCATAGCCAGACGTGATTTTCATAAAGCTTCAATGAGAGTTACACAGAGAGAGAAAGAGAGTCAAAATGACCTGAGGTCGTAGAGAGATTGATGAAGCGTTTGATCGCGGAGAGAGATAGACAGAGATCGATCCGATCTGGTTATTTGTCGAATGGTTTGGGTCGGTGAGAAATCAAAAGATTTCGGAAAGTGTTTGGTGGGTTGAATGGTGATTGGGCGTTTGGTATTTTTCTGGTTTGGGTGTTGTTGATGGTTTCGTTAGTGCGTTGCTTTCCCTTCTAAATAAAGCGTTGCTTCTTCTTTATTTTCATTTATTATTGAAAATCTCTAACACAACCCCCTAGTTACTTCTTCTGCCCCAGCATGTCCGTGACCCATTAAGAATCCGGATTTGTTAAAATTAAAAATCTCAATATTACAGTAAAAATTGATTTATTATTCAATTAATTTGGATTTATTGATCCAAATTGTTTACCTTATATAAAAATATTATTTATATAAAAAATTAAATTAATCAATCATTGATTGTCATATTATTAGATTATTTTTATTTATACAGCTTATATCTTTTCAAAAGCAAGCTGTTCATGTATTATAATATATATTTAATTTAATCATGCATGATCAATCTAATTTTTTACATGTGTACTCTTCTCAGTTTGTTATATAAGATAAACGGTTAAAATTATTGACATGAGTCGAGATTAGTCTCACAATGCACTACTTTTTCTCATGAAGTTGAGATATTCAACATTATCAAATTCGAACTCACTCATTAATGGGTAATTCTATACTTAGATTACAAAAATAAAAATAAAATCTCAATACACATTATTTGTACGGATTGTATATAAATTTTTGGATATGTTACTGATAGATCCTATTTTTGGCACTTATTTCCTATTAAGTCCTGTTGATAAATTTATTAAGTGATAAATTTATTAGTCTCTCTCATTTTTATGAATAAATTCACAGTGACAAATTTATTAATTAGGACCTATAGATAAATAAGTCTAATTAATAAAAGTAATTGGTAAGTGTCCCTAAATTTTTAAACAAAAATCAAATATTTAGACATAAGCTTTCGAACAAAAATAAATTATTCACATACATTCAGTTCAATTGTCAATATCTGAACACATCCAAATCATTTAGAATGATTTTTTTTTTTTAAAGTGATATTAGAGTGATTTTTTTCATAATTAATTATTTTTTTGTTTGTAGTGTGTATTGAGATTTTATATAGTGTAAAAATATAATTTTTCTCAATTAGTTCATGGTACCTATAAAATTACAAATTTTTTTCCCATAAATGCTAGAATAATCATATTTATATATAATATTGAGTTTAATATCTCATTTATCATAATTGTATTTATTGTCCTCGTTTGGGATATGGGTTTATAATGCCCCAACCCTTTATATGTCATCGATATTGTCCGCTTTGGGCTACGCCCGCACGGATTTATTCTTCCCAGTGAGTCACCCATCCCAAAACTACTCCAGTCTAAGCACGTTTAACTGTGGAGTTCTGATAGGGATCTTACCACCCGGGAAAAGGTCTCGATGCTATATAAGGGTCTAGGTTTTTACTTTTATAACCTAGGAACTCCCCCTCCATTCCCGATGTGAGACACCGGGATCTTACAATCCACCTCCCTTAAGGCTGCACGTCCCCATGCAATAGCCTGCCAGCCCATAAGCCCGCCTACATACACCGAGAGACGCCAGGGGCCCACACTCGGTACTCCGGAGAGTCGGTTCTGATACCATTTGTAATGCCCCAACCCTTCATATGTCATCGATATTGTCCGCTTTAGGCCACGCCCGCATGGATATATTCTTCCCAGTGGGTCACCCATCCCAGAACTACTCCAGCCTAAACACGCTTAACTGTGGAGTTCTGATAGGGATCTCACCACCCGGGAAAAAGCCTCGATGCTATATAAGGGATTAGGTTTTTGCTTTTATAGCCCAGGAACTCCCCCTTCATTCCCGATGTGAGACACCGGGATCTTACAAGGTTAACTTTTTGATTTTTTGACTATTTTAGTCTGGAGCTAAAAAGCTTCATTTGAGATGGACTTTATGGCTTTTTTGACTTTTATAAGAGAAAAAAATGAAATGATTATGGTTTGGATGTGACATTTTGTCTTCTTAACTTTTTAGCCTATTTTGTCTTTTTATGACTAAAATAGCCTGAAACCAACATCCCAAACATAGCCATTGAATGGGTTTACTGAGGAGCTCATTATGATTTAATGATCTTATTCGCTTATTTTGCTTATTCATGCATGTAGACCATCTACAAAAGAAAAGGGCTCTCAGTTCATAAATCCAATTTTGAATTTTGTATGTCAAAAGATCCATGCTCTAAAACTTTTTGTCCATAAGGACAAGCTCCATGATAACCCAATCCGTACTATACTTAATTATATATGTGATTATATATTTGATATGAATTTGTAAGTTTAAGTATGAGAAATATGTGAATTTGGAAAAATATCTATTGAAAGTAGGAATATCTATTGCAATTAGAACTTTGAACTCAAATTGGGAGCCGTAGAGGCGCGATAAACAAAAACCGACTTCATATCTATGATTAGCATGATTTTTAGAGCCTTTAGTGAGATTTTGAAAAATTACGATTCGTAATGATTAAATTGGAATTTTAAAGCTAAAAAGTCACATATATGTTGGCTTCTTGCGTTTCTTATTGTGCTTAAGAGCTCTATAGTGTGAGTTAGAGAGAGAGGAAGGAAATCAAGGAGCAAACTATAGATTTGAACTAAGGTATGGAAAATCACTCACAAATTTTGATTCTAACTCATCTTTGTTAAGAAATCAAGAAGAGATTAGGGGTTTGAGCTAGGGTTTTGAGTTGTATAGTAGTTTGAGCTTAAGACATGAGATTGAACCCTAATCTCTCCATCTTTGTTGATTTAAGTCCACTCTTGCAATTGACCCATGAAACAAACCTTAGATGATCTATGGAAACAAGTTTTGTTGTAAGATTATTCATGGTTTATATACTTTCAATTTGTTTATGTAATGTATGAATATGGAACAAAGATGAGACCATGGAATTGTTGTTGATGCAAGATTGGTATGTTTAATGTAGAATTACACTTGTATCGTGCTTAGATATCATGCTTTTGAGTTGTTTTTGCATGTATTTGAGCTTGGAAATGAGTTGAAAGGTTTGGCATTTTTTGGCAATTTTCAGACAGTCTGAGTTTGCCCAGATCGCACCAGCAGCCACGAGCACCGCACAAGCAGAACATAAAGAAAAAAAGAAGTTTTGATTCTGCTTCTTGGGCGCTCGAGCGACTGGTTTTTCCGCTCAAGCGGATTTGGGCCACACGAGCGGTGAAGACTTTCGCTCGTGCGGAACCCTTATTTCAGGCCAATTTCAAAAAGACATATCTCCTTCATCTAAACTCCATTTTAAGCGATTCTTGAGCCTAAATTCAAGCCCTCAAAGTCTAGTTTCTAATGGTGGTGGTCTCGCACCCAAATTCTAAGTACACAAATAGATATGCTCAAATTAGTGAAGGCTACTTATTTTCTTTTAACCGTTTCATGCCAATTCCTATCCTAACTTAGTTTCCTTTCGTTTCTTGCTATTTCCTTAAATCTTAAATAAGTAAACATGATATGTTCAATGAAAAACATATGAAATTATTATAGGAAACATTAATTTAACTCATGAACATTTAGGGCCGTTTAAGGTACATCTTTGAAATATGCTTTGTACGCAGTTCACATGTAGAGAAGATTAGTATTGAACACTTGAGAGAAATTAAAGAAAAGTGTACGAATTGAAACAAATGATTTATCGGATGTGTATGTGACATGTTTTGTGTAGGTCGAGTGCCGAAAGCAACGCCGCAAGACCAAATGTACTGTGAGTAGTAATATAGTACATTTATACTCCTTCTTGTGTATCTTGAACCATGAAAGGTGATTGGTGCCAACATTATGAATTGATTGGAAATGATGAAACTTCATTGATATTATATCACATGTGCTAAATGATTGGGCCCGAGGCAACTTGATAAATGATTGGGCCCGAGGTTGCTTGTTAAATAATTAGGCCTGAGGCCGCTTGATAAATGATTGGGCCTGAGGCTGTTTGTTATATGATTGGGCCCGAGGCCCCAAGGTCGCTTGTTAAATAATTGGGGCCGAGGACGCTTGTTATATGCGTGGGCCTAAGGCCGCTTGGTTTATATGATTATGGATATTGAGAGAACCTTATAATCATGTACTTACACTGTTTTATTGTATTATTACTCATTGAGCTTCCCTCACCCAATTTTATATATGTACATGTAGGTGATCAGCAGCATAGAGCACACCCCTAAAGTCAGCTTCAGGAGCCTTTTGTGACCCAATCGAGTTATGCCTCCGAGACGGAGTTTTGTCTTGGCTCACACCACATTTTGACCCTATTATGTTTTTGCTTTCATGGTCTTGGGTTGTAAACATTATGTACGATTTTCCTTTGGCTCTTATATTTTTGATGGGCATATATATGTATTATTGTGTTACGTTGTTAACTCTATGATTTTGCTCATGATTGGCACGACTCAATGGACTTCTCTTTATTATATGCTTCCGTTTATGGCCCCATTAGCATAAATATTCTGTATGATCGTTTGAGGCCTTCGGTAATCTACGGATTACTGGCCGGTTATAACCCAAACTTTTAGGGGGCGGGTTCGGGTCATGACAAGCTCTTTTAAAATGACCATACTACCCTTCAACTTTCACGCATTTTATGTCTTTCATTTCTCTTACATCTCTCATCTCATCTCTCTCTTGTTTTTGTCTTTATCTTCACTGCCGACAATCTTCATTTCGCCGTCGACGCCACTGTTCCTCCGCCACTACTACATTGCCACCAGCACCCTCATTACCGCGTAGCCATCGCCCGTACTACCACACTTTCTCCCTATATATACATACACACATGTATATATATATATACTTCTCTCTCCTCGCTTCTTCTTCCAAATTGACGGCGATTCTAGCAGTTTCAAAGTAGGTGATGAAGGCAGCAACATCGTCGGGGTTCGGGAATGTGTCTCTGTACGTGGGCAATCTGAATATTTCTAAAAAGGATAATAAGGGATACAGATGTCTTAGAAGAGAACTTAACCTCCGATCGGTCACCGTCTCCTCAGATTTAAGGAGGATCTTAGATTTGGAGTATGAAAATGAGTCTACATCGAAAGCTAGGGTTTTAAGGTTTCATTAGCTTTGGATCTAGTTATTTCTAAGATCAATCAACCAAAGTTGCAGATTTGTATGTTTTCTTTCTAAAACCTTAGATGCCTTTTAACCTCTATCTCACATCATCATTAGAGCTTTGATTCGATGTCGATCTCGATGATGATGCTCATCAAAAGAATCCTTATCGTCTTGGGATAGAGGGTTGCGACGATTGTTGGATCTGGAATTCTTTTTATGACTGTAACAACGACCATCATTATGGTCGTCTTCATCACTGGATTTGTCTCTATATTTGCGAGGCATGTTGTTCAGTGAGTCTCTACAAAATATGAATATACGTTAGAAAAAGAAACCCCAGCAATGTTATGAATAAATCTGGCTTTGGAGAGTTTGGTGGTGTCATCTGTTTTGCCTCGAAGAATCGCAATCGAATCTAGAGAGGTACAAAATGGAAATGAATTTAAAGAAACAAATGAGGATCTAATTTACTAATATTTCTAATCGTATTATTATTACCTTTATCAGATTCTAATTATTCTTTACTTGTACATATGTCAAATAATAGTAATAAAATTTGTATTCTCTTTCTATGCATCTTGTGTTTTGATCAATAGTGGTCACTTTAATAGTTGATATGCATAAATTTAAAAGGATGTCAATTTTTTGTTCAACAATTGTAGGGGGTTTCAATGTGAGTAGTGATTAGAAAAGTGATTAGAGAGGCAAAACTATGTTAATGGTCCAACAAAGATGGAATGGCTGGAGAATAGGTCAGCAAAACTCTAGGGAAGTTGGAGAATGAGCAGCTAGGTGAAAGTGGAGCAAGTGGCTCAAGAATAAGAGAATGACAATGCACAAATGGGCAGCATCTCCCCAAGTTTCCCAAAAATCCTCCTTCTTTGGACCTTGGGAAATGGGTCCCATTTATAGGCTTTTCCTTGGTACCAAAAGATACCAAGTGGCCAAATAAAGTAAGAACACGGGTCCCTAAGAATCACATGGAATATTCTGTCTTGGGCCACCAGGCTGGAAGTGTCATATGTCCCTCTGCATGTACTATGTACTATCTGTTTGGCATAGATGCCTCAACAAGTGCACTTGTGGCGGGAGTGTTTGAAGTTACAACTACCTTTTGAGCCTCAACAAGTGCACTTGCGACAGTAGTGTGTGCTACTGCACTTGCCTTCTCAACTTGAACTTCAGCAAGTGCGCTTGCAGTGGTAAACCTTGTTGCTGTACTTGTCTTCGCAAGTTCGAATCTCAATAAGTGCACTTGCAGCGGTAAACCTTGTTGCTACACTTGCCTTCTTAGTTCTATTTAGCCAGTACATGCATTCTTAGGACTTCATAGCCTACTATCAGCCATGTTTTCATGTTCACCTTAGCGAAGCCTCCACCCTTAGCCATCTAACCACAAATTCCCCAGCTTCCCAGGGCGAAGGCCACAGTCAAGCTTGCTATCAGCCATGTTGTGCCTTTGCACCAAGCCCAATGGGGCTTTATTGGTCCTACCTGTGTAACCAAGGTAGGTCCATGACCTGGGTAAATAGAAAGGGAGTCCCTCATACTCGAGCTGTCCTGTTCCCATGTTCGCGGGGTTATCGCGGTATACTGGTATCTCTGGGCTTCCTATCAGCTCCAACCAATAAGCCTTAGAGCTTGCTATCAGTGCCAAGCTAATGAGCTTCGAGGCTTGCTATCAACGCCGAACTAAAAATGACTTTAGGGGCCTACTATCAGCTCTAGGCTAGTAATGCCTTGGGGTTGCTATCAGCTTCAAGCATTAGCCTCTACTTGTGGAGGGGAAACTTCTCTCAAAGGCTGCTATCACCTTGGCGGGGTAGTCCCTTTGCAAGTTAGTTGTGGTGGCTATTTCCCGTGGCAAGTTCAAATGGTGACGCAGACAATACTAGAGATAACAGCGCCGACAAAGTACCTTCACAACTTAACCGCTGCAAGTGCTACCTCTACAACTTAGTTACTCCGATTTTCTCTTTCCCTCAACAACTTCAAGTGGCGGCATTGGCAATACTAAGAATGACAGTGCTGAAGCAAAGTGCCTCAGCAACTTAACCATTGCAAGTGTTGCCTTCGCAACTTGACTTAGACATTTTTCTTTATGGAGTTTATTCGGACCTTTAGCGGGTCAAACCTGTCCTGACCCACTGTTGACCCACTTCCCTTGGGCTTTGGCCTATGCTTCTTTAATCATCCCTAGTCACCGGGGCGACCTCCGCACTTTGGTCCATACTTGATTTTAACTTTAATTTCTGACCCTTTACAACTATTTTTGTAGCTGAGGATGTAAAGGTGATGTATCTTTATTGTTTTTAGGCAATCGTAAACAAGTAATGGATTTGTAAAACTTACTATGATGTTCTGTATATAGTTGTTCCAAGAATGTTCTAGGTACATCCTTTTATTCATGTAATGAATGAATTTTGTAAAATCCTGATATATATCTCGAATGCTATTTATGGGTTTTATATTTTCATTTGGATAATTAACACTGTGTAAATTTAATGCCTAAGATGTTTATCACTAACTAAGTATGTATTTCATTTTATTTTGTAGCTTCAATTGTTATTGTGGTGCTATTTCATGGTAGTCTTTCGCAAAAATGCAGATTAGCAAAAATTGCTTGGATTCTATATTTACATCAGTTTCAAAAGATGTCTCTCTCTCTCTCTATCCCTCTCTCTCTCCCTCTCTCTATGTATGTGTATGCTTAGAAATTGGTTGAATGGTTTGGTTTTGATTGTTGTTGTAAGGGTTCGTTTGGGAAGTGGATTGATTTTTTGACTTTTTGGCTATTTTAGCCTGAGGCTAAAAAGCCTCGTTTGAGAAGAATTTTTTAGCTTTTTTGGCTTTTTTGATTTTTTTGTGAGAGAAAAAATGTAATGATTATGGGTTGGATGTGATGTTTTGTCTTATTGGGTTAAAATAGCCTATTTTGTCTTATATGGCTATTTTAGCCCCAACCCATCTTCCCAAACAAGCCCTAAATGTGTTTCCCAATTTTCATATACTGGGATCGTATTCAATCAAATCCAAACAAATTTGTATTTTCATTTTGTATGTGTGTGTGTGTGTGTATTAATAGATAGTGGCTATTTTGTTGTTGTTGTTGTTGTTGTTGCAATCAATAAAAATTAAATGTTTAGACAAATAAAGAAATTTTTTTTTTTTGAGAGTGAACAGATAAATTTTTTTGTTGTTGTTATTATTGAATAGATAGGGTTGAAATCTTCTTCTTTGGCTAGACATTCAAAGCACTGGAACAAATAAGAGAGATGAGATGAGAGAGAAACTAGATCTCGAGAGTAAAAATTAACAGATAGAAGATAGATTTAAACAGATAAGCAAAAAAATTGAACAGATAATAAAATTTGGTTTGGCTTGGTATTTCAAAAGATAGAAAAAAAAATTGAATAAATCATAAAATTTGCACAAATATTTGAACAGATGAGGAAAAAGTTGAACAGATATGGAAATATTTGAACAGATAAAGGGAAAAAATTGAACAGATAGGAAAAATTTGAACAAATAGGGAAATTTTTTGAACAGATAGTCAACGAAAGTCAACAGATAAATTAAGGGTTAAATTGGAAATAAAATATCATTCAAAATTAACAAAAGGACTTCTCACTAAATTATTTTACAAATGGTGGACCTTTCACCCACAAAGAATACATACTGGACCTAATGTCTTATATCTTTCTTACTTTGGACTTTTCAATAATTATCCTGAAAGAAAATTAGATTTATTTGATAATTATAGTTGTATGATTTCATCATATTTGCCATTACAAAATAGACAATTTAGTTTCAAAATTATATTAATGGTTATCTTTTTGAAAACAAATATAATCAAATCATTTTATGGCAATTATTGAATTAATTTAACTTTTCTGGGATATAACACAAAGTCCTCTAAAATGAGTGTATCATTAGTAAGTTCTACAAACCTAGATAGTACCGTCGCGTCCAAATTTGAATACAAGACCAATACTTAATTGTTAAAACAATTACATATTATTTCTTGAATACAAGACCAATACTAGATATCAAACTCAAGGAGACTATGAGACCCGTTTGTTTTTAGAGATAGAATGGAAGAGATTCAAAGTGAGGGGATTAATAGTGAGGAGATTGTTAGTGAGAGGATTGATAGTGAGAGGATTAAGTAAAATTGTATTTGTTTTGATGAGAGTTGTTAGTATAGGAATTGTTAAATTATTTTTATATAAACTAATAAAATAAATAAAAAGATATAAAAAATTTAACATTAATATTTATAAAAAAATTCCCAATATATAAAAAATTAAAAAATTAAAAAATTTCTAATCCCCTCACTATTTTTCTAATACCATCTCCCCAACCTCCATCTATATCCCCTCCCCAACCTCCATCTATATCACCTCCACCATCCTAATTCCCTCCCCAACTCTACATACAAACACAACTCGTTTGGGAACAGGCTAATTTAGTAACTTTTTGGCTATTTGGCTAAAATGTGATGTAAAAAAAACTAGTATGTTTGGGATGACTTTTTGACTTTTTACGAAAAGATGTGCAAAAAGTAGAGAGAAAAGGGAATCTTTGACTTTTTGGTATGAGTTGTTGACTTTTTGGCTTTTTTAGTAACTTTTTGACTTTTTGGCTAAAATAGCCTCTTGCCAAACGAGGTATAAATAACACCCCCACCATCCTAATCCCCTTCCATCCACATAACCCAAAACAAACGGCCCTGAGTTTAAAAAACACTGCAGGTGCTATAACAGTATGTTTGGATCATAATTTTGGATATAAATTTATAAAAGAAAAAAATGGATAAAAATTAAACTTTTTATTCACATTCACTCTTTTTCCATTTTTCTATCTAAAGTAATGATTCAAACAGAACCTAAGTGAAAATTCACAATCTGAAAGATGGCCAAAGGGGAAAGTTGTCAAATTTATCCATGAACCCTAAAAAATAAAGATTGAAGGTCTAATGACAAGTCTAAAAGGCTTATGTTGTGTTTAATTCATGGATTTAAAGAGAAATTCGGAAATAGAAAGAAAAAATGTGTGAAAAATGTGTAAAATGTACTGATATTTCATTTATATTTCACTTTCCTTCTCAATTTCCATTTTCAAATCACTTCCTAAATCTATGAAACAAATACAGCCTTTAAAAACTTTAAACAAGGTGATGACGCCAGTTACAACTGTGTCTAATCTTCCGAGTTTAATTGGTATTTGAACTATTTTTTGAATAAATGATTGTATTTGAGGACTTCCATTGTAAGAATTTTGAGACATACCTTCACAAATATTCGCAGCTGGTGAGAAAGACTCCTTAAAAACTTATTCATAAATTTATATGGTTTAGGGCTATATGAAACTAATGAGGATGGTTGCGCACACGCAACTGAGTACCCATTGCAAGTTGCACGAATTCTTTTGTTTAATTTGAAATATATATAAAATACTATATTGTTAATATGTATGTGAAAATTGTAGAGAATTGATAATTAAGTAGGTATTATGACTTATAATTTAAACACAGTACAACCCAATGAAGTTACATATGAAAAAAATATATATATATACAAAAGAAAATCTTTACACTGAATGATTTGGCAAAAAATAATAACCATAATTTAATAAACCAGCTGGAAAAAAAAAAATTAACTACGCAAATATATATTGAAAAACAAAGATTATGTAAGAGTTAGGATGATGTATAGAACCAAATCATCAGAAGAACATGAAGCAAGGCATGACAAAATCAGCTAGCCAGGCATCCTTGTAGTTGGTGTCCTAGAGAACTCTTCAAAAGCACACATTGTTTAATGAATCAAACCCTAAAGCAAACAGCAGGCATATAATAATAATAAAAATAAAAAACAAACAAACAAACAAACAAACAAACAAATACACACACACAATTAATTAGGAAAGTTGATGCATTGTAGGTACTGAGTAACAGTCAGCACATAGTTTAACAAATCAGCTACCCAGGCATCCTTGTAGGTGTCCTAGATAACTCTTCAAAAGCACACAGTTTAAGGAATCAAACCCTATAGCAAACAGCAGGCATATAATAATAATAAAAATAAAAAAACAAACAAACAAACAAACACACACACACACACACACAAACACACACACACAATTAATTAGGAAAGTCGATGAATTGCAGGTACTGAGTAACATTCAGCACATAGTTTAACAAGCTTCTACCAAAACCAGTTTAATATATGTACTTCATCACAATTTCAGACAAAACTTGCTTGGTGAATAAGGTTGATTTGGGTTAGGCTAAATGCATCCCAAAACCTGTGTAATATCGTGAAAGAGGGTGTAATGAGGTAGATTATAGTGTAAATAGCAGCACCCGTTTCATTCAGTCAGTTCCCTACAACTACAGTTCAACATGAAGTGAACATAGATAGATTTCCTACATACCTATAAGTGGAACCTCAATACTGCTCAGACTTGATTTACTAGAGGAGATCAAATATAGAACAAAATTGAAGACTTACTTCACTGTCTTTTAGTCACTCAAACTCCCTACATAGTCTTAACCAATCACAATAATAATCTCCAGAGATCAGGTTTCCAACCAGCTACTGCCTCTGCCTCTCCTTTAAAATGCTTACAGCTAAAAGATGTGCTGAATGTTTTTTTCTATTTCTGTAACTATGCTATGTGCATCATAACTGTTAGCTTATCGTGATTCCCCAATCCTGAAGGGTATTTGGTTCTACCATGCTTTGTTAACAAATGATAAGATTCAACAACGTGGCAACAGGTATTGGCTACATAGGTGCTTTCATTAGAGCCCTAACAGGACTTGCATCATCAATTGCCTCATTCTCAACTTTTGAGTGTTCTAATATGGCGGCAATGAGCTTCTGTCTTCAAAATCTAGGACTCTGGTATTCCACCACTGACTCCCCCTTCATCTAAAATCAAAAGATCAAATAATTTTTTCTATTTGGTAGGCAGAATATAATCAAACACATTAGGAATATTTGCTCTATTACGGCCAAATTCTACTTTTCCTTTGAATTCAGCGGTTTGAAATTTTAAGAACAAAATCAAGTGAAGACTTTACTGTACATTTATTCATACAGCCTAATTTCATGAACATTACAATGATAACACGAGGAGAGAAAGAACAAGGCAAATTAAAGGGAACACAACCCCGACTCTCAGATCCATTAAAGCAAGTATGGATTTCAAGTGATACAAAATTCAGAGAGGCTTAATATCAGCTTTCTAACCTGGTCACAAGTGGTGAAAGTAGCAATTATTGCTTCGACAGTGGCAAGGTCTTCAGAGAGCATACTGTTGTGTGATTGGAACTCTGCGTTCCAGCTCATCACTTTTTCCAAGCTGCCTTCCATTCCAATACATCAGATTGTATTTTCCTGAGCAATGTTTTATTCTGATCAAGCTTCTCTTGCAGTTCTTTCCTATTTTGCCATCCAAATCATCACCTTCATTCCTCAACCAAACTGTGTAAACAACAAAGAGCATGCACAGTAGAACTCCCTCCAATATGTTTCTAGTCAACCCACAACAGAAGTTAGACTGATGAGGTAATAGGAGGTGAAGAAACTTAACTCAGCTGATACAATACCAGAGTTTGTGAAAGCAGTTTGAATCTCTAAACCAGGAGTGTACTATTTGTATACTTGGAAACCAAATTGAAAACTTGGGTACTATATAATTTGGAAATTCTAAGGTCTAATCTGCTATTGAAGATTTGAACTGCTTTTCAACCACATAAGAAATCCCTGATGTTTTACCTAAAAATCAATTGTCTATAAAAATTCTTTTCGATATAAGAGCAATTCAATTCAACCAAATATGAAATCCCTGATGTTTTACCTAAAAATCAATTGTCTATAAAAATTCTTTTCGATACAAGAGCAACTCAAACCACAAACTATGAGAGCAAATTTAACTAAATGTATAACTGGAAAACCTAACACAAAAATGAATCTCCATATGATTGAATTTAAGTGCATTGCTGCAAAATAACAGAAAAAGGAAATAAAAGAAATATAAATAATTTCAAAAGAAAAATGAGAACAATTAAAGTTGCAGGGAAACTATATGAACAAATTCCCAAAACCACAGATATCATACAAAAGAAAAAATACAAATAAACAAAAGAAAACACTGACAACATCAAAACCTGAAGCCATACATCTGATATCTACTCTACAATGAGCTCAAAAAGTGGAATATCTACAGATATATGACTTAAGCACTCAGACCTCTTGGTTAAATAATTATACAACCCAGCCATCTAGATAACAATGTTGAAAGAAATAAAGAACCAATATCAAGTACTTTCGCCTGGAGTGAGATGCCCCATCTGCTCTGTTAGGTTATCAACATTATTCATGTTCCGCCAAAATTTAGGGTTATCTGCCTGCTTAGTCTCACTTCTTATCCCATTAATGTCTCTTCTTTCAGACTGAACTTCCTGAGTGTCAGATGAACCAGGAGTCTCAGTCAGAAACTGTTCCCAGAAGACATCATTCGCTCCGGTCACCACAGCCGGAGGAGTTGTCCCCTCTACCCGTTCTTTCAAAGCATTGACTACAGGACCATCAACAGGCTTTAAATTTACATCAATGCCAGAAGATTTGGACCACACATCTACATTGAGGCCAATAGATGTGATGGCAGGGTTCTCCAAATGAGCAGAAGACACAGCCAACTCGGGGGATGAATGAACATCCCTTGAATCAGGAGATGATGACTGCAGTGGAGGCGAAGACTGGTGAGCATTCATATCAGAATCTCTAGAAGATTCGTGCATCTCGGTTATAATGACTGATGAAGGCTGCGGATGCACACCAAAATCATATATTTCTTCATTTGAAGTTTGACCGACTCCACGTATAAAATTTTCCCAAAAATTTAAGGATGATTCCAACTTCTCGATTAACTCCAAATTTAGTACCGGAACAGATGTAGCATCTAGGTTCTCCTTCTGGAAAGTCATAAGCTGGTCCTCTCCCACATTGGCTTCATCATATAAGTAATTAGATATCAACAACCTTCTCTTTTTATTATGAATTTCTGATGGTTGCATGTGACTGAAGGCAAACCTGGGTTCGTCTAATTCTTGGGCCAAAAACACCATCATTTGCCTCTGTCTGTCTTTTATTGTCTTCAGACGCTCTCCCAATGACCTTACTTGAAATTCATATCCGTGTTTCTCTTGTTCATATCTCTGTAGTTCCATCTGGAAAAAACTCTTTTCATGTTTCAGCCTCTCAATTTCCTCCTCGAACTCCTGCCTTTCTGAATCAGTTAATGGAACAGAAGAATTCTGCACAGAATGACTATGGATTGGCTTGCGTCGGTGAATATTCTTTAGAAGATGTCTCTGTCCTCTAATAAATTCCTCGTTAGCAAATTCCCACTGATCAGGATCAATCTTTCTAAAACCCTAGAGAAGAGAAGAACGATGTTGGATTTAAGGAATTCAAAATTCATAAAACAAAGGTATAAAAACCCAAATTGGAAAGAAAACAAATCAAGTAAAAATTGAATTTAAAGATGGAAAATTCTAAACATACATAAAATTCATTAAAAGGACTTGACAAGTATGATGTGGCAATGTCATTATTGTAAATAAATCCATCTTTAATGGTGTTTTATTTTGAAGTGAAAAGTCTATAATGAGCCACATCATTACCAAACCAAGCCAAGCCTTAAGTCCCATCAAATGGGGTCGGCTACATGAATCCTTCTTCTCCAAGCGGCTTCATCAAAGGCCATTTCGTTAGTTAAATTAAATAGATTCATATCTCTATTTACTACGCTAGCCAACGTCAATCTAGATCTACCTCGTCCCCTAACACTTTCATCTACCGTCACTACATTGCATCTCTTTACTACTGTCGCTGTTGGTCTCCGTTAAATGTGGCTCATCCTGAATATAATGAGTCACATCATTATGTATGAAAATTATGTAGCATTACTCTTTTAAAGATTGGCACTTTGTATCGTTGTTGAAAAGGGAAAAGACAAAAAAGAAGGTTTTATTGCTCTCACTTAAAGCTCCCAGTTCTTTTCTTCAATTCCATTAATTATAATTTCTTCTCTTCTCCAACAATTTGCAGCTTAATGTCCTTACTCATTTAGTTGAAAGTGAGATAGAAAAATAGAAACACAAAACAAGAAAAGATAATAGAATTGAGGTAACAAAACATTATGCTGATGCACTTACATATGTGTTGAGCTGCCTGACAAAACTGGAAAAGTTATTGTGCTTGAAGTACTTTGGAAGCAAATCTCTGGCAAAGTCCGGTGGATTCCAAACAATGAAGCTCTGGCCACTCTGACTCCATGAAACAATAGAGTTCGTCACTGAGTCATCCACCATCTCATACGTCTTTGAGAGAAAAGGTGGTGGCGCATTAGAACCACCATGAGATCCATCCATCACCAAACTCAGTTTATATTACTAAGCTAGCCACCAAAATCCAAATCCCTAGAAAAACAGAATACCCACAAATTCAACCAAATGGCAGCTTCTTTATTTCTGAGTTTAAACCCTAAACCAATTCAATCATCAACCTCAGAATGTGAATTCCTACCAATAAACAAAGAACCCAAAATTGGAAGTCCAAACCAGAATGGGTGGTTAGATTCACAAACAATTCACTGATTTAAATCAAAACCCAGAATTGGAGTTCAAAACAGAATGGCAACTACGTTTCCACTTCAAAACCCAACTGCTAACAATTATTACTCAAGCAAATCCCAAATTCAAATCAAACAAATAGAAGTTTGTTTACACCACCAAGACAATCCCAATATGAATACTCGATTTTTAGAACCATAAGCAGAGTAATTAATTAAGCTAACAAAAGCAAATCCAATTACAACACAGAGAGATGTATTGAAAACTCGTTAATCTTACCTCAACCCTTTCAAAATTTGAACACCAGAAAACCCTAAATCAATTCCAAACCCACAAAAAAGCAATCAATCGCAGTCGATTCAAGTGCGTGGAAAGTCCAGTCAATTCAAAAGCAACACCGTGTGTTCTATCTAGAAAGAGAAAGTAGAGAGAACTGTGAGATTTTGTTAAGCGAAGAGAGAGAGAGTGAGACAGAAGGAAGGAGGAGACTTTTGACTATTTTTATTGCAAGAAGACGCAATTCCGATCGAATGAGAATGAGAATTCAACAAGATGAATAGAAGAGCAAGTGTAGATTTCAAAACTCGATTCGTTCGTACACTGTGTACATTTGTCTCTCTTATTTTATTTTTTAAAATTTTTTGATGGCTGGGTGCTTCCGAGAAGATGCGGTCGTTGAATTGTCTCGGAAACATTTTTGATTGAAAGTTTTTCGTGACATGGAAGAGTCAATTTACCATTCTTTATTGGGCTGAAATTATTATTTGCCTAAATTCTTTGGATCTTTAATTTTTAATTTTTTTTTATTACAATTATATTTTAAAATAAATTAGAAAAATTTACCCATAAGTCCTAGTTTCTGAAAAGTTGAACCATTTAGTCCTAAAAGTTTTTTTATGCTCCATTTAGTCCCATTTTATACATCATCATGATGTTCATGATGTAAATGAACATTGGAACATTGTAATCTAATGAACATTGGATGTTTGAAATCTAATGTTTATAACATTAATCTGATGTTTGAAACATTGTAATGGGACCTTTCAGTCTATAAGAAAATTTTTAGGACTAAACAGTGTATAAGTTATTAATTTGGGATTTATTGGTGCATCCCCCATAAAATTATATTTAAATATATCATTTAATAAAATACCTACCTATTAAATGAGAACTAACCCTCTAAAATAGTGTACACCCACCCCTATCTCCCCCTCTCCCCCAGCTATACATCTTTTGTGGGTGTTTGGAAAGTGAATTTTTTTGTAAGTTTTTTTAGTTGTAGGATATTATTGGAATTTTTTTTTTTGTGCTTGAGAAGATAGTTGAGTTTTTTTTTGGTTTGATGTGATGTTTGTGAGAGAAAAAGTGAAATGATTATGAGGTTTGATGTGATATTTTGTTTGGATTGGTTTTTTTTTATTTTGTAAAACATTTGTTTTGTAGTGAAAAAAATCAAAAAAAAAAAAACCCAAAAACCTATTTGTTCTAAATCCTAAATTTGTTACTCTTCATAACCAATCAACATAAACCCTAAACTGTTACTCTTTATAATTATCTTAAATTCTGAATATATTCTCTTTATCACCATCATAAGCCTCCTAAATCAGAAATCTTGAATTAGAAAGCTTTTTTCAAATCCAACGTATTACTCTTCATTAGTTATTTCACCCTGTACATTAATGAAAGACGATGACAACAATTCTGATAAGATTGGTGTTGCATTGCTATGTTTATCTGTCTTGCATTAACATTTTCGATCATTTTCAATCGTTGTTGTTTAGTTTGAGTTAGTTCGGTATTGATTTGCTGATTGTTAAAATTTTGTTCGGTGACGTAGTATTGAACAAAAACATTTAATTGAATAGATAAATTTCGAACAGTAATGAGTGGTTTGGTATTGATGTGTTGAACGGTTCAATTTTTGTATCTTTAACACCAAATTGTGTTTTTCATGAGGGTTTTTTTTCCTCTAAAACCCTATTTTATGTCGAAATAAACCAAAAAATAAAAATATGATAAGAAGAAGCGAGGTAATGCTGTTGATAAGATAGAGAGTCGGTATTTACTTGAGAGGAATTTTCGACGAGTTTTTCGACAGTATTCTTTGGACACCATTGGGTTGATTCCTCCTTTCATTGAGAGCTAACAGGAATTTCAATGATGGATTGTCAATGTAATGTTGTTCACTGAGACAATGGTGTTTACTAATGCAATGACCGTCGGTACTCTTTTCAACAGAAAATGGACAGTCATTAAAAAGAGAAGGAGAGAAGGTGTGTAAAATTAAATGGGTGTGCCTTTGGATGTGATAATATTATGAGTAGGGATAAATTTAGTATGAAGTAGCATATTCAAAGAAATTTTATTAAAATTTAGGGTTTAGGGTGGACTCAAAGAAATGTGGAGTCTAAAGAATTTAGGCAGATGCTAATAGCAGTCCTCTTATTTTATTTATTTATTTATTTTTATTGTATTTCTATTCTACCCCTTTTATTATATTTATTAAATATATTTATATTATAATATTATATAATTTAATTTTTTCTAAATATAATGTGCTGAAAATATTAAACTACTATACTTGAACAATTATTTGTATTTTTCTATTTATTATTTTACGCCTTTTCAATCTCATTATGTATAAATTATTATTTTTTAATATCATAATTTCTAATATTATAAAATTAGCTTGTGCTCACCAGCTGTACCCCCTTCTTGATTTGTGCCGCCTCGGTCAGTATGGTTTGAATTGGGATAAAATCAGAATTAATTTATTATTTATAGTTCCATGAAAATTAGGATAATACAATCCATTTAAATTGTGAACCAATTCGAACCAAACCATTAAAATATGGTTCAATTCGATTTGAAACTACAAATTCACATAATTTATTAACAAAGAAAAATCATATAATATTTTCATTTCATAATTTTTCAAAACATAAACATACATATTATTCCACCATTAATTTTTTTGGTCTAAGCCACCGGTAAGCCCACTAGACCCCGACTAATCCAGTTCGAGCCAAGTCGGCCCACTAAGGAGTAAAGCTCTCCCAACACTAGTTTTTTCTATTCACAAGACTCAAACCCAATACCTTGCTTAATGGGATCGAGTGCCGAACCACTTGAACCAACCAAGCGTTGGTCACAATAGCAACAATCACCATTAATTTAAACAAATATAATATATAGTTTCATAATAGCAGCAGCAATCACCAAATTCAAAAAAAATTAAAAATTAAAACTAATTTCACCATTAGACCATTACAAAACTAAAACTAAAAGAAAAACACAACAATAGGAACAAAATTCCATAGCAGCAGCAGCTTCTTAACAACAAATTCCATGCCAAATTCCATGCCAAATTCCACAGGTGTATGATAGGAATATAAGAGGTTAAAGGTATGGTAGTATAAGAGGTATAATAGCATGTATCAAGAGTGTATGATATGAATATAGTTTAAGTTACATATGGTCCAGATCGGTTTCAATCTGAAACCATAAAGTGTAATTTGGATTCGATTTGCAAAACACGGTTCCTTAATTTTTCAATTCAGAACCAAATTACGAATTCAAAAAATAAGTCCAAAAATACTAAATTGGACTAAACCGGATCGGTTTGCAAATTTTGTGAATTCCTACTCAGCCCCTACTTGATATGATCCAGCTTAGGTACGAGTGCAAAATATTCGAGAGGTGCATAGGCAATATTTATAATTTATATGATTGTGATTTGGTAAAATTTATAATTTATATTATTTATTTATCAAAAGATATCAAATATATTTACATTTATTTTTGAAAATAATATAAAACAAAAAATATATTCAATACACTTGTTTTGAAAACTTGCTTCGAAAATAAATAGGAGGGACACCTGTTATTGTTAATGGTCAGTTATAATAGAAAGTAATAAGATATAGGTGATTTTTTATTAAATGTGGTGGCTAAAAGTGATTTTGGACGGAAGATAGTGATTTTATGTAATTTTCAACAAGAAATACTAAACAGAGATTGCTTTAACAAGAGACAGTTGTCAAAGATGCTTGCCGGAGGAAACCGCCATCAAGGGTGGCTAAATGTGGTAGCTAGTGATGGTGATAAGCATTGGATATTGGCCAAAGGAAGTAGTAGACGGAGGAATGAATGAAAATTTATTTTCTAAACAAGTGAATCCAACTTCGTTTTAGTATTTTTTAATTTTTTTTTTTTTTTTTTGGGTATTAACAAAAATTTTGTAAAAACAAAATTTAATTGGAATTTTTTTAATTTAAATTTTCAATTAATATAAAATTTTAATTAACTTCTTAGGGGCTTTTGGGATATATTTTAAATTTTTTTTATTTTTCAAAATCCAAATAAAAACTAGTAACCTCCCTTCTCAAAAACGCACTACCACTATAGTTGGCAAGCTTGGGAAAAGCCTGCTGATTCCCGCGAAAATTATTTTATTTCTGGTGGGTTGAAATTGATAAATAATGAAACTTTCCTTGATATACGTTCTCACCAAAATCAAACAAACATGAGAAAATTCTAATATCTATGTCCTCAAAACCAACTTTTTTTTTTTGGTAAGGGTGAAAACATTTTAATTGAGAGTATTTGAGATATCCTCTTCTGTTCACAACCTTTTCTTCAAACACAAAAAGGGCAAATTACAAACACCCCCTCGAGGTTTGGTAAAAATACAGATTCTTCCCTAAGGTTTGAGAAATTACAAATTGCCTCCTGAGGGTCAAATTTTCATAACAAATTAGGGAAAATTAGGAAGGAATATGTATGAAAATAAAAACCTCATGGGACAATTTGTTATGAAAATATAAACCTCAAGGGGTGGGATGTAATTTCTCAAACCTCAAGAGAGAATCTGGGCTCGTTTGGTTTGTGTTTGGGAAAAAAATTTCAGAAATTTTTTTCAGAAACAAGTTTCAGAAATTTTCTCTACCAAACAAATTTTCCCAAAAAAATTTCCCAAAACACACAAACCAAACAACTTTTCCAAACAAACCTCTCTCACACACACATCAAATCAATCACTTTTTCCAAAACTCTCTCTCAAAACAATTTTCCAAAACAAATTTCCCAAAAAACCAAACCAAACATGTTTTCGTACTTTTTTTTTCAGAAACATGTTTCTGAAATACAAACCAAACAAGCCCTCTGTATTTTCACCAAACCTCGAGGGGGGTGTTTGTAATTTGCCCACACAAAAAAGAAATACTGCACTGTGTTTGCCCCATATATGAAATTTCAGCCTTTACGTAACGCAATGTACATGCGAGCTTTCAATCTCAAAACAAGTAAAGCAATCACGTAAGTGAAATTTCACTATTATGTTCGATCCCAATGACTATTTTAAGATTACAACAATTATTTCCATCATACATCTCGATCTGTTGTCGATGTGAAACGGATATTCAAGGAAACTAAATGAACGCCGATCCAAATGTTCTCTTTGATCAAAAGCAAAGGACAGAGGATCCAAGTAAACATACTGGAAACTTGGGTAGTCTGGTCCACAACATTTGAAAGCAGCTGTGTATTTCAATGCGAAGCCTTTTACAATCTCCTCCCTATGGGCTTAGCAAGTTTGGAAGTTGAAGCGGAACCATTCCCAGGAAAAACACCTGGCTTCCTCATGGGAGAGATGCTGCAAGACAAGATGCAAGAATTAAAGAGTGTTCGTAAGTGTATTTATAGATAGCAAACAGATAGAGATGGAGAAGCAAGATTCTTACCTATGACTCTTTTGCACAGAATTTCTCTTCATTGCTGCTAAATTTTTTGTCTCATGGCTGTTAAAAGAGACGGAAAAGGAGAATAGAAAAGGTTCAATACCCGAAAGCCCATCTCTTTAAGAAAAAAAAAGTACATTTTCTTGTTAATGTGGCTTTCTAGTAAGACTTGTGTTACATAGACTCTTTTATTTCCCCCAAAACTACCTATGTCCACCAAATATGACAAGAGTAAGGATGTGACTTGCACCCAATTTAGATAATTGGATCCACTTATTTTTTAATATATTTGAAGAAGAACAAAGTCACATCGCTGTTAAAGAAACATTTCTAGTCTCTCACATGGATGAGAGAGAAAATTTTCATATTTTTCCTTAATTCTATTTAATTTCAAGTACAATTCTACATAATTTAAAACATTTTAACTAAGAATATTATAGAATATGTAACATATATAAGTGCCCATGGAGCGTTCTTGTACCCATGTTCAATTTTTGGATGCATCTCCCAATATCCTAAGATTTTAGTTTATGAAAATCTGATGCTTGGACACGTACCCACGCCCGCACCTGCACCCGATACTCCTTCCCAATTCCATATAACATATAGTAAAACATTAGGTAGGACCCAACAATACTAAATCCAACCAAGATAAGTGCATAGCTAAATTTTGGAAAGACCAAAGGTCTTGCTGGAAGGATGATTGCAGGTCTTTAAATCATCGTAGAACCATATTGTGTAGCATGGCAGATTTATGCTGAAGAAAAGAAAGGGAAAGATTCTACTTTTGCCTTGGGTGTGTGTTTCACCAGTAAAACATGGCACATGTCCAGCAATGACCCAGACAAACTCTGCTTCAGGTTTGATGCCCAATACCAGTCAGGCCTCTCAAAAGAACCCAAAACTATTTTTGATTTATGTACTTTCATGGCACATATATAATGATGAAGCATGCAAATCACAGGAGGTTTACAAAGAATCCATCTTCTTATAGAGCAATAAACATGAAATTGCAGTGTCCCACTTTTGCATCACTTTAAAACACAAGTCTACCTGTTAAGAAACTGTAATTTTGCCTTCTTCATTATGCTGCTCTTTGTGTTGGAAATATTGCTGCTACCAGGGCCTGCAAATAATTTGAAGAGTAAAAAAATAATAATAATAAAAAAACCACTTAAAATTGTATCAACTTCAGTGGTGTCATCCCATGGCAGGCACCGCAAACAGTCTAAATGCACTCAATCACTTGATAAAACTACAAATAAGCAAAAGTGAATGAAGAGGGTACCCCCATAAAAGCTTCTTTTATTGCTTGAAGGTGGAACCTTTGTGCAAAGCTGTACCTGCCGACTTTGTTTCCCTACAAGAATTAAGTGCATTGAAATTTTCAATAACTGAAAAAGTAATCCCAATATATACATAATGTTGCCCCAAATTCCAAAGCTGAACAGGCAGGTAGCACTCACTCCACTACTGGAGGGCCCAAACTCCAGTCTGATTTGGCAATGCCAGCACCTGGGTGAACCAGCAGGGGCTAGCAGTTGACCACTCTTAATACTGGAGAGAGGAGCAAAGCTAAACTCACGTGGAAAATGTTTCACTTCAGCAAATGATACAAATTTATGAGAAATAAACGGGATCATCCTACAAAGCTTCATTTCAAAATTAACCAAAATAAATATTATAAAATACATCTAACTTGAACTTCTCTCAAAATGTTCAAGTTATCATCAGTAAAACTCCAACACCCCCATTCAATTTCTTTTACTTCATTATGTTGAAGAAGCCTTTCTTTTATAATCCTAATCCTATTCTTATCCAAGCACTCCAAAAACACCCAATTAACCATAGTTCAGAAATTCCCTGCTATCATAGGGAAATCCAACAACTTATTGAGATAAAAAACTGGTCTATTGTAATCTCATGATGACAATGTATAAATCACTAACTTCTCCTACTCAGAAAACATGAGCTATTGTAAAGCACAGCACACAAATGAAATCAGTGATATGATAGTAGTCAGTGTTTTCATGAGGTCTGAAGTGTTCAGAAGCGCAAAATATTCATCAATAATGTGATTGATGAGATTATTGTTCCTCAGTTTAAAATACATGCAAGTAGATGAAATTTCTATAGAAGTACAAAGTACAAAATCCTCATCAACAATGAGAAACGAAAGTAAATCATGAGCTTGCACCACAAATGCAAGATATGCAAAGAAAAAAAATGTGAACTACAAGTGGCTCAGTAAGTTAACAAAGGCACATAACTGAAGCATGCAAGTTTTTACTTAATAAATAATCAAATAAATAAAGAACTCACGAGCATCTTCCTTTTTGTATAGTTCCTTAATTCTATCAAAAGACTTCTGTTGAGCCTCCTCCAAATCCTTCGCCTTTGCCTACAAGAAAATCAACCCAGTTATAGCAGTGCATCTCACTTACGAATTATGATCAAACAAGATACAAATTCTTAGCAATAGTTGAAAATAAAGATAAGCCAAAAATAATTAGTAACTAGAAACATACAGAAACTGTGGATAACATTAGATAAAGAGGAAATAAGAATAACATTACCTCATACAATTTTTTCCATTTAAATGACACTTTCTTCTGTTTCATCCTCTCAATGACAAGATTGGTGCTCTTACCACCAAATTGTAACTCATAAAATCTCTTCCACAATTTATCAGTCACCGGGCTAAGATCCCTTCCCTACAAGACTCAGTATGTTAAGTAATCAAATGTCGCTACACAACCTGAAACAAGTATCATTTTAAAAAGGCTAATGTAAAAGATAGTCCCTCTTACTTCTGTTGAATTCTCAACGTGCATCAACTGTTCAACTGTACAGTGAGATAAAATGCGGTCTAGAAGCTGTATATCTGTATCCCCAACATCGCCGAGATACCTAACGTTGTCTACTGCCGCCTGAACACATAGATCAACCAAAGAAGGAACCTTCCTCCTCGTCATCATATATCTTTCAGGTTGTCCCGATCTCATATCCTCCGAAAGCGACACTTTAAAAGAAGCAGAATCAACCTTCATGATCATTTTGTAAAAGTAAGTAAACATCAACAAAAGGGGCTCATTAATTTAGTCTTTCAATGGCAATATATTCCCCTTTCTTTTCCCTAGTTCATTATATTAAACATATATTTTTTTACTTCTAAAATAGAGAAAACACTGGTAAAAAGCACTTCTTAATGGGAACTTTACAACAAAAACAGAAATTTGGAGGGTTACACATCACACCATATACTTCCCATAAACAATGGAAAACTCAGCTACACTTAATTATGCAACCTAACTGAAAATAAATCGTAAAAGCTCAAAACTTTTCATACATTTTAACTTACTTTTCTCAGCAAACAAACAAACAAACAAAAGGATTGCAATGCCTGCTTACAAAACAATGATTTTTAGAGCAGATCCCATTAATTCATGATTAAATAATAATTTAATAATAACAAACAAAACAATTGACAATCTCCTATTGTAAAAAATTTACAAAATCTCAGAGAAGAAACATATGACATCAAATTAAACCCTTTAATTACTCTAATCAATATATAGATAGATCGAATCTCCATAATTTAAAACATAGATACACAAATAAATAAATATCTATATATATATATCGGATCGATGGCATCAAAAACGAATTTACGAAAGGTCGATTCGATTGGATTCAATTCCATTCGATTACATATATATCGTGTGTAAATGCGTGTGAACACCGAAGTCTACATCTACATAAATTGTAAATTATAAATAAATATATACAGCACATGTATATACATATATGGGGTTTGATAGCTCACCGGAACGTAATCAGAGACAGAAATTGCGGTGGCCGGCCGGAGATGAAAACTTCAAAGGACTCCGATGATCACATCTATATATACATGTATGTAAAATTTATATAAACTAGGAATCCTGGAATTGTAGAATGCACAGGATTGCGCTAACGTGCACCGGATCGATTGATGATGAGGTGATACTATATCTAACGTCCACTGTAGGCGTAGGATTGGCAACCCTTGTGGGACCAATGCCTAACCCCCTTTTTAAATATTTATATCTCAATTAGTTATAATATATTCTTATATTATAATAAATTTTATTATTTGTATATTTGATCTGCCAAAGAATAATCTTTGGTAGCTCGAAATTCCAGTAGCTCGAACGGCTTGACTGTCCAAAACGACATCATTTTGGACAGTTTTTTTTTTTGGTCTTATATCTGAAACAGAGGAGGGAGTGAAAGAGAGAAGAGAGCTGAAGAGAAAGAGAAAGAGAGAGGAAGAGAAGAGAGAGAGAGAGAGAGAGAGAGAGAGAGAGCTCGCTCCACCCATCACCGCCACCATCACTAGCGCCGCCATCCTCTGGTGTATACATAGATCTGTGTATACACATATTTGTATCTCTCTCTCTCTGTGAATATGTGTGATGATGATGATCTCTGTATCACTCTCTCTATGTGTTGGGTGATTTGGGTTTGATTTTTGTGTGATAATGATGATCTTTGTATCACTCTTTCTATGTGATTTGGATTTGATTTTTGGTTGATCTTTCTCTCTCTGCTCTTCTCCCTATACCACTCTCTCTTTGTGTTGGGTGATTTGGGTTTGATTTTTGTGTGATGATAATGATCTCTGTATCACTCTCTCTATTTGATTTGGGTTTGATTTTTGGTTGATCTCTCTCTCTTTGCTCCTCTCTTCTCTTCGTTCTTCTTTCTTCTTCTTCTTTTTCTTCTTCTTCTTCTTCGAGTTACTACGAAAAAAAAGAGGTCAAAATGACGTCGTTTTTGAATTTCGGGCCATTCGAGCATTCAGAAATTCGAGATACAAAACGGAACTGTCTACTAAATTCTAATTTTTCATGTTTAAGGTATTTTATGAATAATTTTATTTTTATAAATATTTTTTTAAAACTTAACAATTTGGTGATATGAACATTTATATTTTTTTTAATGTGAATGTTCATACTATTAATGTAAATATTATTATTAGAAATATTTTGATATAAAAAAAATAATTTAAACCAAGTGAAATATAAATAGGTGAAAAAAGATTTATAAATAAATGTCTCATTTAAAATTAAGAAAATCATTACGTATTTATAAAAAAAATTATAATTATATTATTAATATTGATAAATTTTACTATTTATGCATAATTATTTTTTAAGTCTTACACTTATTTAAAACTTTCCCTTTTTGTTTAAGTGCTACTATTTTCTTTATATATATAAAGAAAAAAAAAAAAATTTGTAGCGCTACTATTTTTTGTGAACAATTAAAATGCAACCCCCTTCCAATGACCTCTTCCTCCACCTAACACCCTCTCCCCCAATAACCCCACCTCCACTCTCACTCTGCCTTCCTTTCCGTGCACACCATTAGGACCCTCCCAATTCCTCATTTTTCTTCTTCTTCTTTGCAATCTCTCTCTCTCTCTCTCTCTCTCTCTCTCTCTCTCTCTCCATGTTGATCCCGAGGGTTGGGATTGTGGAGAATAGGGTCACAAGGGTAGTCAAAGCTACAAGAGTGTCGAAAGAGTAAAGGGAAGGCAGTGGCAGAATAAGCTGTGAAAGGGCAGTAGAAGGTTGCCTAATCCAGAGATATGGCAAAGAGCAACTGCTAGCCGGAGTAAGTGGTAGACTTGAGAGATTAGGAATGGAGATGATTTGAAAAGATGACACTACTAATAGCATTCTTTTTTTTCTTTTAATTGATGAAGAATATATTATACTCTTTGCTACCTTTCAAAATTTTTTTACTTGTAGACTAGGTCAGCAGATTCTGTTAGATTTTAAATGGTAGTTAATTGATTACGAGTAGAATTAATCCACATTAAAATATTTTTATACTTAAAAAAACTCAAATATTTTAGGAAAACTACGTGTATGTGGAAGACAAAAAAGAAAATACTAGATGATTTGGGATGATTTAAATAAGTGTACTTTTTAACTTTTTATGAAATATAAATTGGGTATGAGTTGACTTTGAAGTGATGTGGTAAAGAGATGATGTAACTTAAATAAGATGATGTGACTTAAATAAGATAGTGACTTTTTGATTTTTTTAGAGTATGCTAAACTAGGCTAACACATAAAAAAGTGCAAGCTCACAACCTTTCATTTGCACCAAGCACAGACACACTTATACCTCCATATATTTGTAATTTTTTTTCCTCTCCCACCTATATGTAATTCTCCCAATATTTTAAATATAAAATTGATATAATTAAAAAAAAAGGAATTGAATTAATTTTTGAAGGCAATTTAGGATAAAATGAAATTTACTTCCATTTTTAAAGTGCAGCTATTAACTTCCACCTCTTTATGAGGATTCCATCATGACCCGAATTTATTAAAGGTGTATAAGCAAGGAGAAAGAAGTAGAAACAATCAGAACTCACAATTCATAAACAAACCTGGGGTCTACTTGAGTCTTGACAACGACACAGACCCGGAGTCTTGACAATGACAGACACAGGCACAGACATAACAATTTATCAAAAGAGAAAACACAAAGTAGAGAGAGCAGGGAAATAAAGAAAGTAACAATCACTAAGAATTGTTGAAAGAACACAGAAACAAAATTTAAAAGGGCCGTAGAGGTAGGGAGGTTGTTGTCCATCAATCTCCATCAATTTGAGCTACCCTCTCGCTAGAGCTATGAAAAAACCCAACTTTCAAAAGAAACTAGCTAGCTGGTCAAGAAACCCTAGAAAAAGGACGAACAGTGGCGGGACTAGCATGCGAAGTCATCAGCTACCAACGGAGGAACAAAACTACAACCTTGAAGAGTCTGCTCAAAGATATGGCCCACTTTAAGCAATTTTTCCTGCAATTATGATTTTAAGAAAGTTATTAAAAAAAAAAAAAAAAAACCTCATAATCAATGACATTCTTTTTTGCTTAGCAAACAAAGAAATATTATGAAGTTCACCCACAAAGGTCTGCAACTATTGTATGCATAGATACTATCTAATCATACCAAATGGATAAGGTTACCTGGAAACCTTGGCCTAAAAAAAATCAAATTCTAAACAAGTAATATGTGTTTACTTGTATTCTTTTGGCTCAAGTCAGTACTACTTTTCCCATTATCACCATTTGAACCAACCTATCATCCAGAGTTTTGAAAAGCGCGCTTAAGTGGGCGCCTAAGCTCGAGGCGAGGCGAGGCGAGGCGCAGCTCTACGCCTCATGCATAGTGTGGCAAGGCGACGTAGAGGAGGCGCAAGTGAGGCGATGAGGCGTGCGCTTTATTCTGAGGCTCAAGGCGAGCGCCTTTTGCGCTTCGAGTTTCTTCCACTCCAACAGCCCATCTGGTTGATCAAAACGTGGGTCAAAAGAGCAAAAAAGTTTAAAAAAAAAACCCTAGTGGTGAAGAAGAAGAAGACAGCGAGAAGAAGACAACGACGAATGTTTGACTCCTGTTCTCATCTCCTCTGGTACGACTCTTCCTCTCTTCTGTCTCTGGCTCTTCTCTCTCTGACTCTTCTCCTCTTTTTCTCTTCTCTGGTTCGACTGTTCTCTTCTCTCTCTTCTCCTCTTCTTCTCTTCTCTGGCTCTTCTCTCTGGTTCTTCTTCTTCTCCATTCGATCTTCTTCTCCTTTCCTCCGTCTCTCAGTCACTTTCTCTCTTTCTTCTGTTCTGTCCCATCCTCTCTGACTTTTCTTTCTTTCTTCTTTTTTTTTTTTTTTTCTTTTTATGCTGGCTGATTCTAACCCCTCTCTCTCTCTCTCTCTCTCTCTCTCTCTCTCTTATATTTTATTATTTATTTTTCTTCTTCAATTTTTTTTTTTGGGCTTTTCTATCTTATTTGTTTTATATATATATATATATTTTGCTGATTAGTTTATAAGAACAATTTTTCTTTTTATTAATTTTAATGATGTGTTTATTAATTTCATGTGGATGATCTTAGTATATAAGGTTTTGGTGGATTTGAATGTGATACTTTATACCTTTTGTTAGATATTATATTTTTAATATACTACATATATTTGTTATGTTAAAAAGTTTGCCTATTTTATAATTTTGCTTTGCTTTTACTACGTGCGCCTCACTTTGGTGAGGCGCGTGCCTCGCGCTTAAGCTATAAGAGACCGCATCGCCTCAGTGCGTTTGGAGCCTTTTAAAACACTGCTATCATCAATTTGACATGTCATAACATCCAAAGAAAGAAAAATGCTTGGGATCCCCTTTTTTGGGGACCTCCACAACCCCATTTGGATCTCAACTATTGATGTATGTGTAAGACTCATTCATATATGTATAGGGCCCACACCATCAATGGTTGAGATCTAAAGGGGGTTGTGTGGGTCCTCAAAAAAAGGGGGTCTCAATCATTGTTGTCCAAAGAAATGTGTCTTCAGCCAATCAGATTCAAGATTTTTGTCAGAAAAAAATATTAAGTTATAATATCCAAGCAAATATTGGGGCCATCATTAGTTAAGACCATTTTATCTTTGCTGATCCATCTAGGTACCAGATATACATATATATATTTATATAATAAGGGAAGATGGTTTTTGAAAATGTATAAAAATGTCTCAAAGATACATTTAATTTGGACGGCTGAGATGATTTGTTTTTATTCATGAAAGGCTAAGATGCTTTGTGACATTTTCACATTCCCACCTAAAACAATCCCTCTCTCACTCTCTCTGCAGCGTCCCACCCACCCACGACAAACCCAAACAATATTATTTGCACTTCTCAGGTGTAAATCTCTCTCTCTCTCTCTCTCTCCCCCCTCAGAGATCTCTCTCTCTTCCTCTCCCTCCCCCTCCTTTCCACTGCCACTTTGCTTTCACCGTTGCGCCGCCTCCGAACTACACCGACAGCAACTTTTCATCTTTTCTCCCTCCTAGATCTCAGATCTCAGATCTTCTCTCTCCTCCGATCTCCACCGATAGCAACTCCTTCTGCCTCTTGAACTCGGCTTGCAAGGTAAGATTTCTGCCTCTCCCCTTCTCTCTCTGTTCCCCTTCTCTCTCTGTCGGGCTGTGTCTGCCTCTCCAGTCCTCCGCAACCCCCCCTCACTGTCGGGCTATGAACAACTTATTTTAGGGTTTTGTTTACAGGTCATTTAGGTTGGGCTCCAATTTTTTGATTAGTTTAAATCTAATTTTTCTCTCTATCCAATTTTTTGGCTTGCTAATCAAACAGCTTCTGTGAACTGGTTGTTGGCCTAGGTGTCTCAACCCGCTACGGTGCCTCCGTCCTCCACCGTTGAGAGTTTGATGAGTTAGCTACCATGTCTTCCCCAAGCAAACGTAGAGAATCCCCAATTTGATGAAACTGTAAATCTTCAATTTTTTTTCTTCCATTCAATTTGTTGGGTTTTTTTGTTCCATATAATTTATTATTTTTTTATTTTTTTTTTTAATTGTTGGGTTTTTTTACAGTTTATTTGTTATTATAATTTTTTTCATGATTTTGCTGTTCAAATTTGGTACCGCTGTTCAATTTCATGATTTTGCTGTTTTACTATGAAGTTGAGGGCTTAGTTGAAGTGCTCTGTTTCTATAAATTTTCTGAATTTGGATTCTGAATTTGGAGTTTATTCGGTGTATTTAGTTTCATGTCTTCATTTAGGAAACCGTCAGGTTTGGTATCAAGATCGCTGACATTTGTATGTGTATGAATTTTTTTGTTCATGTCTTTGTTCAATTTCATGATTTTGCTGTGAAATTTGGCTCTCCTTTCCTAGATTTCTTTGTTCCAGCCACAACCACATCATCGCTGTACCGCTGTTCAAAGGTAATTTGATTTCTCTTTTTCTCCCTTTCTCCCTTTGAGTAATTGAGTAATTTAGTTCGCATGTTTGAGTTTGGTATCAAGTTCGCTGATTTTCTTTGTTCATTGATTACCTAGGGGCCTGTCTTAGAAAGAGATGTAATCCTAGATTTAATCGTAAACTACTTAATTATCTTTTCGTCTATTGTTATTGGTTGGTTTCTAGACAAAAGAAATTTAAAAATTATGCCAATATATTGCATTTTAATCTTAATATTATTTACACCGTGCCTTTAGGCACGGGCATACGGTAGTATATATATATGCCACCTAGTTTGGGACATCACCCAGTTTTAAACAAAATAGAATGAGAAAAAACAGGTCATGCAGGAAAAAAGTACTTGTGCCAAACCATCTTTATGTGCAATATGAAAATTGGTTCTACCTCGTCAAATGCTGCACCAATCATTTGAAAACCAACAGGAAGACAAGTGGATCCCCCTTCAACAAATCCACATGGCAAAACCAGTGCAGGCAGACCAGCCAAGTTGACATTTACCTGTATCAAGAATAAAATCAGACTTACTACCATGATGTCCCCTGCATGGAATTCTAACTAAACACCGTAAACAAAGAGACCCAAAAAAAGGGAAAAGAACTGTAAGGCAAGCAGCAGACTTACTGTCATGATGTCCCCTGCATACATTGCCAATGGATCATTTTTCTTTTCGCCTGTAAATGTACCAGATTATTGGGGCCATCTACCAAAACAGATAAGACAAATAGAACTAGGCGAGCAGAGCTGAAGAGAAAAAGGAAGAATGTGAAAGCAGAATATGTAAGGGCCATACCAATTTTATAAGCAGCAGAGGGAGCTGCTGGAGAAATTAGGATGTCATTTTTATCCAATACTTCCTTGAAGCTTTCCTGAATCAAGGTCCTCACCTAAAACGCTAATATGATTGTAAATTTCTTCACATATTACAAATAGCAGCACAATAGGAACATGAATTTAGAGCGCAAAAATTACAACCAAAATGGAGACGAAGAATTAAAGTGGTGAACAGGTTCCATCACTGTGAATTTCAGAATTAGAACAGAAACAAAATAATACCTTCTATACAATCATCACAATGCAGCTATAGCTGGATTTATACCAAATAACTCTTGAGCCTAATGGCTGGTTTAAGCGTCATTGGTCTAAAATTTTCATCAAACATATTAATAAACCAAACAAAACTAAGCTTTGTCTCCCAATCAAGTGAGGTCAGCTATAATATGAATCCTTTTTCACCACTTCGCTCTATTAAGAGTTACATGCTCAATTAAATTAAATAAATTGATATATATATATATATATTTTATTTTAAAAACCGCATCCCATGTCAGTTTAGGTTTTCCCCTCTTAACATTGATCATATCCCTTCTTAACCGTTGCATTCGCATGTCTTCGTTGTACATGATCATTTTAGCATGTTCTTTCCCAACTTATCTTCAATTAATCTGAGTCAAACTTCAGTTTTCTTGTATTAGGATGGCATCCACAAAAATGAAGATGCTAATAAGTACCTCTCACTACTGAATCTATCTGCATTGTGTAGTCAATAAAAATATTCAGCAGAGTTATTGAGGTACCTGCTGGGCACGCTTGTAATAGGCATCATAGTAACCAGCTGAAAGGGCATATGTTCCCATTAGAATTCTCATTTTAACCTGTAAAATTGAAATCACATGTTATTTCAGTGCCACACTCACACAAATACATCAAAATTAAATTTC
This sequence comes from Camellia granthamiana, assembly GCA_036172215.1. Taxonomy (NCBI): domain Eukaryota; kingdom Viridiplantae; phylum Streptophyta; class Magnoliopsida; order Ericales; family Theaceae; genus Camellia; species Camellia granthamiana. The sequence continues at coordinate 54,121,720 of CM069911.1, forward strand.
CCGCTATCATATTTCTTAAACCCACAAACACTGCAAATTCATAACTGCAGGGGCACTTGAGATGTTTCATACCTCAGAACCAAACCCTTTAGCACGGGAATCCCCATAAAGGGAATTTATCTCATCAGCAACAACTTGATTTCCATACCTGGATGTTGATAGGAAAATAAAGGTAAGAAATCCACCAGCATATTTATGCCACTATCTATTGAAGTTAACAAGGGTTTTCCTACAATGCCTTTTGAGTTAATATCAAAATTTCAAACAACATTTAACTAATCTATTTCTAATTATAATAAACATGCATATTGGGTGAATTAAAAAAAACAACTAAACACACATGCACGCATATATCTATAACAAGAAGAGATTCTCTGCAGATCACCTGACACCATCATAACGTGACAAGTTTGAAGATGACTCAGATGAAGCAAGGATAAAATAGGCTGGTAGCCCAAGGGAGAAAGAGGGTAATGAGACCTGCAAGTTTGATTCAATTTTTTTTTATTTTTAAAAAAAGGCAAGATGACACAAAAAAGAAAGATTTTAATTGTGGCAGGAGGATATAAAAAGGAAAATCGGCAAGAAAAAAAGGAAAAAAGAAAAAAAAACCTCTGTTACAATGCATCCTAATTCTTCCAAATGAGAAGCCGCACCACGAACTAAAGATATTACTTCTGGATCAACACCATCATCAAGAGTTTCACGAATTACACCAACCCTTAGTCCTTTCAAAGGTTTAGATTCCAACAAATCCCTGGAGATGAATTGAGATGTGAAGTCGGGAACATGCTGTAAAGTAAAAGTTAAAAAGAAAAAAAAAAAACTCAGCTACAGTACATCAAAACAATCTAGCATCTCATATTTCAAAATGAAAACTCAGACCAATACAGAATACTCAAGCATTGGATGATACATCATTACAAAGTAAGAAAGGTTTAAATTGCTTGTGCTAGTCATACAGAATCTCAATTGGTAGGTAGATGTAAGACAATGCATATAAGTTTCTAAGTCCCTCATCATTCATAAATAAAACCTGCTTACATTTGCTTTAAACTAAGCATTAAAGTTTTATAAAGAATGAATAAAAGAAGAAGAAAGAAGCATCAAAATTCACAAGAGTTGCTGGCATATACTTTGACAATATATGATCACAGACTGATAATATTGATAATATATGACGTCAAGTTCGCAAACTAGGCATCATTGACCTTAATTAAGAAACTACAAGTACATGACATATAAAAAAAACCTTACTAGCTTACTACTAGTGGCGTCAAATCTATCATGACCAGAAATCATATGAAGAATAATTCCTGCGTCAGCAACTGAAGAACCAACACATCCTATGACATCCAGCGATGATGCATATGCCACGAGTCCATATCTTGACACACGCCCATATGTTGGCTTCAATCCCACAACACCACAAAAAGATGCCGGCTGCCTTACACTTCCACCAGTATCACTTCCCAATGACACTACACACTGCCTGGCAGAAACAGCTGCAGCTGAGCCCCCTGATGACCCTCCTGGCACCCTGGACAAATCCCAAGGGTTTGCAGTCACCTAATGAATACAAAGATGCACCTGAGTAAACTATTAACAGTTACTAATTGGAATTTTGGAACTCAAAAATATATATCCTGCTCAGAAAACACTTTATCTTGAAGTTGAATGGAATGGAAACTTAGAAGGGTAAATAAGCAACTTTTTAGTTGGAAAAAAGTACCAATTCAACATTTTGTGACCTTGTTTGCTTACTCTAGGCAAGAAATGGTTTTAACTAGTAAGGTACTAATCAAAATTTGAAGAGTTCCATGTGTGGAAATAATAACATGGAGATGAAGTCATGGAGAAAATGACTCATACATTCAACACTAGTAAATAGGGAACAGGATCCAACATTTGATGCATCCCAATATATTTATTCAATTCAACTCAAGAAAATCCAAATAGATAGCATACCCTGTCTTTTTGAACTAATATGTTCACTGCTTAAAAGTAAATAAAAGATTGGTGCAACTATTTTAATAGCTTAACTTATAAATTATATTTAGAAGATTGCCGGACATTGTGCACTATCTACTAAAATCATATACTTAGCAGCTGAATTTAAGTTCAAGATCATTTGATATACTAAATGGTAAGGGCATAATTGTTAAAGGGACACACCTAGTCCCCAAAATCAAGGCACAACAAAACTCCTCACTCCATGCCAAGCAAGGGCCCTGCAGTCAGCACACATGAAGCTGAAAGGCACATTGCCTTCCAGCAGAATCCATGTCCACCACAATCAAGAAAAGCTTGTGTTCATATTTTAATCACTCAAATCACAATTTTCTTTTATTTTCTAATGGCTGTTGACTGAATTTCACCATACACATCATGTCTTGACTCCAGAGGAATACATCAAACTGTTTAATCATTTATTTGTTGTTCTAGATTTGAAGGCTTGCAATCAACTACTTTGAATTAGACATGTCTAATGGCAAATTCCAAATATCTATGATAGTGTAACATAGTATATGATTACAATCTATCTAGTTATAGCCATTTTGTTGTTGCAAAATTGTGACAGTATTTTATTGGTACATATGCTAATTAAAAGGATATATTTAATTTGATATAGATAACCTTCTTTTTTGCATGCCAATTTTTTTTTCTATTTTCTCTTTCTTTTAAATTCTTAACTAGTTTTTGTAACCAATTTGAATAGTTTTTAAAGTAATTGATTGACTTAAATCAATATCAAATTTTAGAATATATGTAAGAAATTATACACGTGTGTGTTGCTTTGACCGAACGTGTTAGTTCATATGCCAATTTTTTTTACTTTTCTTGATTTTTGGCAAGTTTGTGTCACAAATTCTAACTTGTTTATATTGCAAACATATTTAAAATAAACTTCCATGACCTGTTGCAAATGTGTCATACATTGTTCAGGCTTACACAAGTCCAATTTTGTTCACACACACACACACACCTCCTATTGGTCCAAAACAGGGGCTCCACAACTTTAGATGGGGGTCTATACACTTTTTGGATGAAGGTCCTACTATTTTGGACCAATCAGATATTGCGTTTTCATTCAACTCTGAAATTGTGTGAACAAATTCAATTTCAGGCTCACACTTTATTCTACCACTGGTTCAATACAATTAGGCTGTAGAAGACCTTGATGCTTTACTGTACCTTGAGCCTTTGCACATAACTCATCATTCTGAGAAACACAAGCCTGATTAAATTGACAAGTAAACTCAGAACTAAGGTAGTGTTTGGTTCACTGCTAAGTGGAATGGAATGGTCATTCCATTCGAATATTCTCATATTTAATTGACTAAATAAATAATGAAAAATGCATTGTAAATGAGATGATCATTCACAAAGAAACCTAATGAATGACCATTCTATTCCATTTCATCTCATTCCAACTAACCAAATAGAGCAAAGTAGTTCAAAGCATATGTCCATCAAACCTAATGTGTAAAAGCAGACCACTGTTCAGTTCATCCAGAAGAAAATGGTTCTGAACCCTTCTTATTTTTAGTTAAAAAAAAATCAACTTTGTAATTCTATTTGGGTTTCAACAAAATTATAATAGAAAAAAAATAAAAATTAGGGAAGTAAAATTTATACTAAACTGAATTACTGAAGCAAAACCCAGAACCCAAACCTGGTATGCAGAACCTTCGGTAGTACTCCCCATACCAAACTCATCCAAATTAGTCTTCCCAACAACAATTGCACCACACTCCTTCAACTTCCTCACAGCCGTGGCATCAAACGGCGGCCGATACCCGTCCAAAATCCTCGACCCGGCCGTCGAGGGCATATCCGCCGTACAAATATTATCCTTCACAGCAACCAAAACCCCAGCCAGAGGCCCCAACTCTTCATTCCTCTGAATCCTCCGATCAATCTCCTCCGCCTCTTTCAAAACCGTGTCCGACAGATATAGGAAGCTCTTGAGGAGTGGCTCGGTGCGGCGGAGGCGGTTGAGGTAGTCGGCGGCGAGCTCGACGGCGGTGGTGCGGCGGGAGAGGAGGGATTCGCGGATGGTGAGGATTTGGGACGGTGGAGGTGAGGTTGCGGTGGAAGAGAGGGATAAGGTTTGAGTGGTGTGGACAGCTTTAGCGGTCGTTTGGCGGTGGGGTTTTGGCGGGAAATGGAGGTTGGGCCAACGGTAATGGAGGAGGAGGAAGCGAGGATTGTGGACTGAGGAGAGCATTTCAGTAGCGAGAGAGAGAGAGAGAGATCACAGAAGTTTTCTTCCACTGGTATGTAATCCCTGTATCGTTAACACCATGTTTGGGAGGTACTGAAAGGAAAGGGGCAAATCAATCTCGTTCTGAAATGTGGGGAAAAAGAAGAAGAAGTTAAATATAAAAAAAAAATAAAAAAGTGATACAACTTAAATAAGTTAACAATAATGATTCATCCTACTAATTTAAGAACACTAATTGAGTACTAATGAGGTAAAAATTTAAAAAAAAAAAAAAAAATATTAAGGTCGATATATCACATCAATGAATGGAATCTACCCCTAGAGCTACTTTAGAGCTCGTAACTTAGAGTTCCCAAACATTTTTCATAAGCTAACAAACTAAAATTTTATTTTTTTATTTTTTTATTTTTTTTAACTTTCCAAAACAAGTCTTAGATGATTTTTTTTAAAATTTTTTTATGTAAGATTTTTATTTTATTTATTTTTCATAGGGTGTCCGGGATAAAATTTATTTCACTTTTTTGTGATTTGAGTTCGGAATATTTTAGTTTTTATATTTACATATAATCGGAAAGCCTCATTAAATTTTAGATTAAACTGCAACTCTTAATTACATTAATTACAAATGTGAATTTACTGTAATATACATATAATTTTTCTAAAAAATGGTGTGTGTAATATCCTTTCTGTAAATTTATATAGGAAAAAATCACATTAGTATTTTCTATTTATATTTAAACCATAGAGAATAAAGTGTTTAAATCTCAAATAAATAACAAAATGAAAATTTCCCTTTTTGTAGAAAAGAAAATTGGAAAAATCTCACTTTGTTACATTTATATCCCTTTACTCTCTCAATCATCAATTTTAAAAATTAACGCCTTAAATCATTGAAATTATTTCACTTTGTTCCAAGTTGTCAAAGGCATTACAATTATTTGATGGAAAATTTCACATTACTCCACAAATTATTACACTTATATTATATTAAGAGGGTTGCTATTAGCACTTATCTAATTTTTTTGAACCCCTCATTTTTATGAACCCTCACCTTAAACTCTAAATTTTAATAAAATTTCTCTAAACACTTTGCTTAGTATCAATTTTATTCATATTTGTAATATTATTACACCCAAGTGCACATTCACCTAATTTTGCATGCCCTCTCTTCTTCTTCTCTCAATAAATGATAAAAGATTGAGAGATGATTGAGAACAACAAACAATTGAGAGACGAATCGAGTGTCCCTCTTTTCTCATTCTCTCATAAATGTCTCTTTCTCATTGTCACCATGAATGACAGTATCTTAGTTGGAAATCTCTTCGCTGGTCTCCTTCTTCTTCTCTTAGGTAACTATTCAGTATTCTAGTGTCGAACAAAATGTTTATATTCAGTACTGTATTACTAAACTAAATGTTTTTGTTCAGTACTGTATTACTGAACAGAACCTTAACAGTTAGCAAATCAGTACTGAATCGAAAACGACCTAGAATCGTAAATGCAAGATAGATAAACTTACCAATGTAACGCCAACCCCATCAAAGTTGTTGTCATCGTTCTCCGTTGCTCTATAAGTATCAACGAATGGTGAAAACGACCACAAATGTAGAAACTCGGAGTCTGTAGTAGGATTGTTTGCAACGTTAACTGATTTGGAACACCAAATACATTTGAAATCATCGCATAAAACATTAACTGAATAGGTGGTTTCAAATATTTCTCATTGAAGATAAGTGGGTTTAGGATAGTGATGAAGAAGAATACGGTTAGGGTTTAGGTTGGTAAGGAATACGAGATGGGGATGGAGGTGGGTATATAATATTGTAGAGTGTGATTCTGATTGTTTTCATTTGGTGGGTAGGTGTTCCATTAAAAGTTATCCTTTAATGTAATTTTACTTCAAAGTATAATTGTAATTAAAAAAAAGTGAGAATTGAGGAGTCTAAAGAAATTAAGTAGGTGCTATTAGCAACACTCTATATTAATCTTTTGGACTATCAAGCTTAACAATTAACGCATATGAGCAAATCAAAGAGGCATGGGCAAAAAAAAAATAGAATCATTCTCCAATAGTACCTACATCAACTGCAAGGAAAAGAGTAGAGACACGATTTCTTGGATTTTGTTGAATGATTTCATTTAAAACTCAAAATGACTTTGCTTTCATTCCCTTTTTTTTTTTTTTTTTGGGTCAAGCTTGTTTGGCTTGGTATTAATTTAGTGGTAAAAAGGATGGAGTTCAATTACATGTGCAAATCTCATTTAAAAATTGGTATTAATTTGACTAGAGAGGGACTACATTTCCCTTCATTGCTCCTTATACCAGTGATCAATTCATATGATTTTGGAACAAAGGGAACTAATTTTACTGATTTAAGGTGTTAATTGTTAAAAATAATAGTTAAAGTGACACAAAGGTGACAATTTTTTATGAGGATATTTGGGGGGTTAAAATCTAAGTGTATTTTTTTTTTCTGTTGGAACTTTCATGGAGATAAGACTAGTTCTTTGGCTATGTCAAAGGATGATCTTTCTTCTGGTTAGCCAAGCCAGAGCAACCTCTTTTTTCCTGTTAAATATCCACCATTACACATTTATTCATAAACTAAAAGTTGGCAATTTCTCGACACAATATCTGAATGATCTTACCAAGTTTATATGGTGAATGTTGCCTATTGTCTTGACTTGTGCTGCCAAGAAAGACTTCTTGACATGGCCTAAACCATCAAGATGATTCACTGCAACTTTGGTGCCAGTGCTTAGAAGAGTCCCCCTCAAAAACCAATCCATATTGTCCTTGCCAAAGTTTCCTTTTGAAATTATGAGTACTGACTTTGAGCTCATAGTAAGAGAATCAAATGTGCACTCCAGGAACTTGATCTATGCAGTGGACAGTTTGGCCATTGAATGCTCAACAGGTTGGGCATTGTTGGGGAAAAACATGGCAAATGAATGTGAATTCTTTTGTTCATCATGTCACACTCTCTTTGTGTTCCCAGTCAAGCTCAAGGTGAGGGAGAAAAAAAAAGGCACATTCTACAGACTAAGATGTACAAAATTCTTTCTTTCCAAGCAAATCAAGAACAAATTTCATTAACCAAATTTATTAGTCAAAAAATGGCTCTGAATTTCTCTAAAATATAAGGTGGCTTTGTTCTGTCTTACACATCTTTGGAAAGAAAGTTTGAAAAACCCACTAACTGATATTTACTTGAATCATGAGAAACTCACATCCTATAAAAATATCCATCTTTTTCCCTTTGCTACAGAACTTGAGAATGTTTGAATTAAAAAAATGGGAAATCTAATCTTGCTCACTACATTCATGTGGTTCGGTATGTTCTATGGCAATGATGATGGAAGAACTTGAAGAAAGATAAAAAGGAAGAATATTATTGAGACAGTCAAAATTTTATCAGTGGAAGAAGACACTACCTAAAACACCATTAATCCTGGTATCATGGGTGTGATTTGCACAAATAAAACTCTTAAATTACAGTTCACCACATAATTCTTGTAATAGTGATTTAAGAGGACCTGGGTGTGTGAACAGGGAATTTTAAAGGGCCTCTCACAAAATTAAGTAGAAATACAACTCTTAGATAAGTCTTTACAAATTTCAACCACATCCAACTAAGAGTGGTGTGAACGGGGAACTGTACCAGACATGTTTTGACAGTTTTCTTCCCTTGTATCAATATTTAATTCCAGACTAAATTGAAATCCTAAAACTTATTAGACCAAAAAAAAAAAAAAAAAAAAAAAAAGAAAAAGTAGAGAAAGAAATACTCAATACTTTAAACAAGCAAATGTATTTGTTTGTTGATGTCTACTTGCTTTATCTTGGTCCTGATAAAACTGATGGAAATAATGGGCTAGCAACAGCACCAATGGCATCCTCTTGGTTACCGGCAGCTCTGATTGCTCTTCGTGCCACAGGAGTTGTGAAGTCATAATCCAAATTGTTTTCAACTTCTATGGAACCCTCCAAGACCTTAACCACCACTGACATGGAAGGCCTCCTTGAATAATCACTTTGTAGACACCACACAGCAATTCTCATCATCTCCACAACTTCTTTTCTATGTATCTGCATGTCATCATTGTATTTATCAACGATATCCAGAAGTTGTTCCTCTTCTGCTTTCCTCTTAAATAGACTTAGTAAATGCATATCTTCCTCAGGTTGAGACCTATCCAAATTTTTTCGCCCACATAACATTTCCATGACCACGACACCAAAGCTATAAACATCTACTTTCTCAGTGATAACTGAGTTCAACCATTCAGGAGCCAAATAGCCTGGTGTTCCCCTCATTATTGTTTCAACTTGGCTTTGGTCCTTATCAATTAGTTTTGACAATCCGAAATCAGAAATTTTCGCATTGAAGTGTTCATCTAAGAGGATGTTTTGGGGTTTGATATCCAGGTGAAGTATTTTCTGCCTGCATTCCTCATGGAGATAGGTTAGTCCCTTGGCTATATCCATGATGATCTTCTTTCTGGATTGCCACCCAAGAGTGAGGTCTTGGTGCCTGTGGAAAATCCATGTATCCAAGGATCCATTGGACATATACTCGTAAACTAGAAGACGATGTGCTTTGTCAGCACAAAATCCAATTAACCTCACCAAATTAACATGGTGAATGCTGCCTATTGTCTCAACTTCAGCTAAGAATGACTTTTTAACATGACCAAAACCATTGAGACGCTTCACTGCTATCTTGGTGCCATCGCTTAATTTCCCTTGAAATACTGATCCAAATCCTCCTTCCCCGAGCTTATCGTTGAAATTGCATGTCATGGCTCTCAAGTCTTTGTAAGAGAACCTGATAGGCATCCCTGGTACTTGATCGACATAGAATTCATCAAGTTCCTTGGATTCTCCTTTATTTCTAAAAATATAAAAGCAAAAGGCAACCACAAAAAATACACCAAAGAAAGCTCCGAGACTGGACCCAAGTATGATCCTTAGGAGTTGCCTTGGTTTTCTATGAGAAGAATCTGCTGGTGAAGATGGAAATGGAAATGGAGATGGAGATGGAGATGGAGATGGAGATGGAGATGGAGATGGAAATGGAGATGGAGATGGAGATGGAGGTAGAGGTGGAGATAGAGATGGAGATGGAGGTAGAGGTGGAGATGGAGATGCAGATGGAAGTAGAGATGGAGATGGAGGTGGAGGTGAAGGTGGAGCAGAAGCAGGAGGTAGGGGTTGGGCATTGCTGAAAGGTGCAGAGGACAAGAAAAAGGTGATAATAGCAGCAGCAGTAACATAATAATAAATAGTGCAACAACAGCAACAACAACACAGATCCATTAGAAGTTAGAACTCTGTTTCTTCTTCTTGATTACTAGTCTTTGGTTTTCTTTTGTTGGGAGAAGAAGGTTGAAGAAGAAAGGTGAGTTGTAAACTACAGCTTTCGTGTCCGGCAAATGCAGAACAGTGAGTAAAGTGATGCATTTCAAATCAATCTTAAATCACTATTACAAGAATTATTGCAAGAGTCCTTGAAATGTTGCTTACGTTCCCCACTCTTTTTGTTACGTCAAAAAAGAATAATACTTGGAGTAATGAAAAAAATATCATGAATTGTATTATGAAGATTGTTCATTCGTTAGTGTGTGGTGTTTTATTCTAAATGTAATCTAACGGTGGAGAATCTTTCATGATCATTTTCATGATATTATTTTCATGATTCGTAACATTACTCGTCAAAAAAAGGAGCACACATTTCTTGACTCATACATGCACAAAAAAATCGGACTCTAATAATCTCTGTGACAAGTTTATAATAAAAGATTTTCATTATATATCTAATAACTATAAAATAGAAATGTAAGCTTATAATTATTAATTTGAGGGGTAAAATAAAATTTCCAATGAAATTTTGATGCTACATCAAAAACTTCTATTTGATTATAGACCACAACTAATGGTGAAAATAATTTTGATCAAAAAACAAATTAGTTCAATTATATAATTAATTTTATTATAAAGAATGGAGAATTTTATTATGCACACCTCCATAACATATACACCATTATTTACGTCATTTTCTTATTTAGTTATGATATTATTTTGAAATATTTGGTTATCACTTTTTTGTGCTTGATTATGACTCTTTTTTTTTTTTTAAAACTCAGAAAGTATAGCGTTATATCATTTTCTTATGCCCATAGTTTTTTCCCTAAAAGAATAGAGGTTAAATTGATTTTTGAATAATAATTTGGGATGTAAAATAATATATATATATATATTTTAATTCAACACCATATCAAATCTTTCAGTTTTGTTGGTTGAGGTTCCCAAACAAACAAGGTACATGCTACGATTTGGTGTAGATGAATGATTAACATGAAATTTTAAAAGATTTTATAAAAAATTATAGAATTTCATATTAAAAATAAGTGACGAATATTCTCTAAATGTCATCCCTCTTAATTTTTATTACAAAATGAGTAGTATTTAGTCACTCATCTTCTTATGTATAAAAAATTTAATATAAAATTTTAGTAAGAGTTTGACTTTTATTAATATGAAAATTTTTAAAATTGAAACTAACTACATGTTTTGAAAAACAAACCAAAAATAAAAATTTCAGTCCCATTGAATGATTTTTTTGGGGGAAAATAATTAATAAGTCCTATATTGCTCTTAATATTACTAACGATCGAGTCTTATCAAATTTCAATATGAACAATTAATTCTATTTGTAATAAAAAGTTTTCAAAAAATCCATTACTCCATAATGATGTGTCTTATCTCAATTTTACCTTTCCTATTTAATATGAACAACAATTTCATAAATAATTTTAACTTAATTAAAATTTAAAATTTTAATTGTAAAAATTATCAATCTTATACTTATAATTTTGTTTATAAAAAATCATTTAATTTAAAAAATTAAAAATAATTTATAAAATTTCTAATAAATTAAAATTATTTATGAACTTTTTTGTTCATATTTTAATGAAAAAGATAAATTGAAAATAAAATATACTATACTAGTATATATATACACAGGTTATTAAAACTTTTTTGACAATTAGTGATTTTTTTTTTATCACGATTTTTATAAATTGTTATTAAAACTTATAATTAGTGACGTATTTCTGTGACAAAATTTTCAAACTATTGCTAAAAGTTGTAAATTAGCAACTTTTTTTATGACGATTTTTTTTAAACTGTCACTAAAACTTATAATTAGTGACATTTTTTGTGACAATTTTTAAACTATCGTTGAAAATTAACAATTAGTAACTTTTTTTAGCAGTGTTTGATGAAAAATGTCATCAGCTATCACAAGACTTATTAAATAATAAAGTCACTTATTAAGACTTACACATAAGTCTTCCAAATACTAATTTGAGAAATTTTGTGATTTTGCACCTTGGAAAAGATGCATGAGGTAAGATTTCACTCATTGTTGACACTTTGCTAAGTTAAAAATAAAGTTTAAGCTAAATGTGACCGGGTACCCTCCAAAATGTAGTTTGATTTTGATTTGTACTTTCATCACATATAATAATAAACAAAAAAATTAAAAACCAAACATCACATAACAACTGTACCAAAAAAAAAAAAAAATCACACAAAGGCTACATGTGGTAATAGGTTGAATTAGTCAATAAATTACTAAAAGATTAAAAAATCATATAAAAAAAAATTAAAGATTCATTCTCGTTCTTTTTACTTTTTATACATTTTTTAAAAAATTAAAAAATTATTCTCAAATATTTTAATTTTTTTTCACTTCATATTTTAATTAAAAAAATAAAAAAAATCATTAAAAAACTATTTCTCAAACCAATCCTAAATCAAAAGTCAACCCTAAGTCATAAGTCGACCATGATGCAGAGATGCACATCACAGACTAATATTTTAAATTTTTATTAATTTTTCTTTTAATGTTGACCCATTGATTAACAAGAAGTGGCAACAAAACTTTTTCCAACTAGGATAATGCCTATCTCTACTTGCTTGTGTAATTTTCTACCAGTGTTATATGCGAATTTTGTTTGAAATTTGATTCCTGTTTTCGTGTAAATTATGTGGATCTCTTGGAACATTTAAAAATATATATAATAAGTCACATAAATTTGACATAAACAAATAATTATGTTTTTTTAAAACTTAAGAGATGTGTCCCTAATAAAATTACATGACAATGTCTATATACGACATTAAAGTTCTTTTATTTTCAACATATTAATTTGGGTTTCATCGCTTGTTTATTTATTTAATATTTTCATATTTATAGGTAAATTATATTTTACACCCTTACACTTTACATAAAATCTCACTTTAGTCCCTACACATCAAATTGTAACACTTAATCCCCTACACTTATAGTCAAGTGTTACATTGGCCCTTCTGTTAATAGTGAGACTAACAGAAGTTATTCTTTAGGGAGCTAAGTGTCACAATTTTGATGTGTAAGGACTAAAGTGGGATTTTGTGTAAAGTGTAGGGGTGCAAAGTGTAATTTATCCTCATATGTTTTTCATGTAACTAGCCTCTATTAACAATGAGGCTAACAGAAGGGTCAAAGTGACACTTGACCAAAAGTACAGAGGATTAAGTGTCACAATTTGATGTGTAGGGGTCAAAGTGAGATTTGATGTAAAATGCAGGGGTGCAAAGTGTAATTTACCCTATATTTCTGATCATAAACTGTTTATTAATCTTTTTTAATGTGCGCAAACGTCAACAAGACTAATAGTAATTTGGGTTATATCTTAGTTGTCTAGTGTCCGTTAATACATTCACGTAAATAGATAATAATAACTTTGGAAAAGTGATTACATGTCTCTCATAATCACAAGTCAAGATTTATTTACTTTACTTTTGATTTACATATTTAGATATATTTATTGATTTTTTCATAGTAAGGCCTTGTTTGGGGTACCCTATTTTAGTCCATCTTTTTATCTTTTTTAGGTCATATCAATCAATATCTCCTCTCTACTTTTTAACATATCTTTTTATAAAAAGTCAAAAAGTGCACTTATTTAGAACATCCCAAACCACCCCTAATATTTATGGTTTAGGAAAATGTTTGGCAGCTGAAAATTTTGTAGCTCAAACGGCTGAAATCTGTCAAAATGACGTCGTTTTAAGTGATTTGAGTCACAAAATTTTAAGCTACCTAACATTGTTGTTATGGTTTATTATATAAAATTTCCCTCAACATTTTGTAACAAAGCATAGATGACAGCAATGAAGTAAGCAGCAAACAGCACTGGCCAACGAATTGGGATCCTCTCCTTGAGCTCTCTCCTTGAGTTCCTCCTTGAGGGGCCTTCGGGTCCACTTTGAGGCCCAATTTTGATAATCTGAACCGTTGATATTTTAATATTTATTCAGTATAACATACCTGTAAAAAATCAAGTTGATCGGATATCAGAAAGTATGTGTTCGAAAACTGTTTATTAAAAAATAGTTTGTAGTCCTAATTTTCTGAACACATACTTTCTGATATCCGATCAACTTGATTTTTTACAAGTATGTTATACTGAATAAATATTAAAATGTGACGGCTCAGATTATCAAAATTGTACCTCAAAGTGGACCCGAAAGCCCCTCAAGGAGGGACTCAAGGAGGGAGCTCAAGGAGAGGATCCGGACTCCTGGCCAACAGCTTCTAGTGACAAGAAGTACACCCTCTTAATTTTGTCCATACACAAAGGATTTCCAATAGAAAAATGCTTGGGACCTCTAATTTAGAGGTACTACTAGTGATGTGGCAGTGGGTCCCCCACTGCCACAGCCAATCATGTGTCTTGATTTTTTTTTTTTTTTTTGCCATTTTCCACCTCATTAGAGGTGGGTTTAGAGATGCCTTTTTAGAGGTCTCTAGCATTGTTGTTTCCAATACTATGACACCTTCCCCTTGCTTCTTCATAATAAGTTTTATTTTTTATATATATTTTATTATTATTATTTTTTAACCCGACTTATTTAAGCTATGTTTTTCTTATAAGTTGTAAGAAAAATTGTACCAAACAAACATAAACTTTCAACATAAAATAGAGAGAGTTATAAATCACTTTTGTACGTGCTTGATGAGTTAGATTGTAAGTTTTAATTGGTTGAGAATTAGAACAATTAAATCTTAATCTAATCACGAATCACTTAGGTTTTTCAATAATAATAAATAGTGCAACAACAACAACACAGACCCATTGGTGATGGTCTATGTCTATCCATTTAGAGCTCAAAGGGAAGAAGAAGAAGAAGAAGAAGAAGAAGAAGAAGAAGAAGAGAAAAAAAAAGGTGAGGTGTGAAGTGAAAGCCAGAGATTTCGTGCCGACGAAAAAGTGCATTTGAAATCACCCTTAAAACCATTCCTAGGCCCTGTTTGGTTAGCAGGATTCATAGCGAAGAGATTAAAGATCTGTTTGATTTAGTTTTAGAATAATGATTTGACTGTGAAATTTTGTTTTGAATTTTGAGTTTTTGAATCATAATTTGAAAAGATAAAATTTATTTGTTTATGAGTTTTAGAAATAGTTTTGGGATGATTTGTAATTTTTTATATATATTGATTGATATATAGAATGTGAGAGGAGAGATGAGATAGAAAAAGTGAATAATTGATTGAATAATAATAATAATAATAAAAAGAGAGAATTTTGAAAGTAATTTTGCATTGTATTTCAAAAATATGTTTGATTGACATGTTTCATTTAAGGAAAAAGATCTGAACCCCCCTGTGGTGGTCACCCCCACGACCCCCACAGGCCTCTCATTGGCCATTTTTTTTTTCTCTCTCTCTTCTCCTCTTCCAATCACCAACCCCCATGTGTGTGGGGGAGGGGGGGGTGGTGGAGGTTGGTGATTGAGGGGGTCTCAATCATAGCCCTTCATTGAAATCATGATTTAAAAACAAAATCATGATTTGAAAATTATTTCAAACGCTACCTAATAATCTTATGAATTAATACAGGGTTAGTTATTCAATTAAAATTGAAATCCTTTTGGTTTTTGTATTTTAGGTGTAATATTATTACAAAAATATGTAATATTGTTATAAAATGTGTAATTTCATTTTTGGTAATATTTATTACAAAAATGTATAACATGGCTAAAAAATACATAATAGAATATAGAATTTCCTATACTTTGTAATCTCATGGAATAGATTCAAAAAATTAAGTAATTTTTTAGAATTTCATGAAAATGACCCTCCTAAATTATATAGTTGAAAAGAATGCCAGCTCTATGGGAACTCCAAAATAAGACACCTCTTTTTTTCGAAATTATTGTTATTATTATTATTATTTTTAGGTCTTTAGTGATATTGTTTTCAAAATTATGTCAAATTTTTTTTTTCTCTAGTTTGCCTTGTGTAGAAGAATCTAAAAAGTAAATGAAAAATCCAAAATAAGCACAAAAAAAATCTACTATTTCTTGCTATTATCATTGTCATTATCATTATTCTTTTATTCTTCATTTTTTGAAATTTTTCTATGACAATTCTCTGAATTTCTTTGTGATCATAACATAGAAATTTCTCATTCACTCTGAATTTTCTCTGTGAAATTTCTCTGAATTTCAGTCACAGAAAAATTTGTTTGAATTTTGTTTGTGAACTGAAAGTTCTCTGTACTCAAAATTTCTCTGTGCTGAAATTTCTATGTTAAAATGTTGAGAGACCCCAACTATTATGAAAATATTGTATGGCTTTGATCTTATAAAATCTTAATATGAGGGACTTTAAACTAAAACCACAAAATTAATAAATTGAGTTGTTTTGTGTATTTTTTATTTTATTTTTTTTAAATATAAAAATTTAAAAAATTGTAAACTCAAATAACAAATTGTAGATTTGTTTTTAATTTTTTAAAAATATCTTTGTTTTCTTTGCGTGAATATGGTTGTATTTTTTTTCTTTTTTTTATTTATTGAATTTGTTTGTGCATATTTTTTTGCAAACAATATCATGTATTATGAGTAAAACGAAAATGAGAGATGTTAAAAAAAAAATACAGAAAACATGAAATAGATAACAATAGATAAAATTTGTGTGTGAAATTTGTTCAAACCTGTAAAATAATAATATAAATTTCATAAATTCGTGTGTGAATCTTGCCTATTCTGACTTTCACTTTACTCACTATTCTTTCATTTCCAATCTTTATATCTTATCTATTGATTCATCTATTTTATATTTTTGTTAAAAAATCAACATCGGCTCAATATAGATTGATTAGTTTCAGATAGTGATGATGCTAACGGGAAAAAAATAAATAAAAAATAGAGACATAGATTAGTTACAAATAGTGAAATAGTTATAGATAGATATTGGATTTTTCTATTTTACAGGTATATATAAATAAAAGGGTAACACTTTGTCCCTTTATGTTTTGTCATTTTTTTATTGTGGCCGTTAAAATTTATTTTTTTCTCATTTTGACTTTTCATGTTTCAAGATTTTTTTCCAATTTACTCCGAACTACCATGTTAACTACTACATAACATAAAAAATATATTATCATATAGAGATTTGGGTTTGAGTAATAAAATTGTCTTATGTCATGTGACTGTTTAAGTGTCGTTTGGGAAGTGGGTTGGCTTTTTGGTTTTTTTGGTTGTTTTAGCCTGGGCTAAAAAGTTTGGTTTGGGAAAGACTTTTTGACTTTTTTGACTTTTTTTGTGAGAGAAGAGTGTAATGATTATGGGTTGGATGTGATGCTTTGTTTGTTATGGCTAAAATGGCCTATTTTGTCTTTTGTGGTTAAAATAGCGACAAACCATCTTTCCAAACCTAATGTGTTATTTTTTTTGTCTAATTTTACATATAAATTAGCTTTTGGAGTAAATTTAAAAAAATTTAAAACATGAAAGGCCAAAATAAAAAAATAGCCAAATATAGAAAGAACAAAGTGTAATTTATCCATAAATAAATCACGATACAAACCATAAATTATGTGATAGAGTTGGCAATTATAAATTATAAATTTTATTGGTTGATGGGCTAACTAATAAGATTTAAAAAAAATAAATAAAAAATCAAGAATTTTTTTCTACACCAATAAACAAATACATATATTCTATTTTAAAATATAATGAATTTTTTATTATCAATAAAAATCATTAATTTTAACAATTTTAATAATCAAATATGCATACTTGATGTGAATTTGAAGTTTTGATATAATTTTTTTCTAGAGTTGATACACTTATCTTATTGTTTGTTTATTTTTTTTAAATAAATCTAGTTCATTATAAAACTCATAAATAATGAGATAGATAATTATAATTTTAAATTTATATTGTGCCAACTTTAAATTTAAATTAATAGATTACTTGCCATATTTATTAGCTCTCAAATTCGAATTTTGAAATAGATTAAATTACTTTTCTAAAAGCCATAAATCAAGGAATATTGATTTTTTTTTTTTTAATGCTTAAATGAGAGCTAGCCAATACATTTTTTGTTTTAATTATTTAAAATAGAAAATTAAGAATTTTAATTTGAGACGTTAGAGCTATAAGAATACTTCTCCTTAAAAATCCTCTTTTACTTAATATATATAGATATAGTATACCATTAAAAAAAAAAAAAATTGTAGCTAGAGGTTCTAAATGTATTGAAAAAATTTACATGAATCTTGACAAAGAAATAAAATTTTCAACTCACAAAATGTAACATCTTTGGCTTTTTAAGATCACCTTAATATATTTGAATGAATTCTATCTGAAATCTAAATTTTGAATTAAGGCATAAGCGGTTCGGCTTGGTCAAATAGAGAAAAAATTTAGGACAAATTACAAATACACCCCTGAGATTTGCTTAAAATACGAATTGCCCCTTGTGGTTTGAAAAATTACAAATACCTCCCTGTTATAATTTTTTATTTAATAGAATTAATTGAAAAAGTGAAAATTTTAATTGTTCATCTATACAATAATAAAATTATCTGAATTTATATCAATGTAAAATTTTTTAAAATCAATATAGACCACACATTTTGAAAAATAGGACTGCAAATCAAAATTTTAATCAATCTTAAATGGTTGATTTAGTTACTTTTAAGGGTGAAACACCAATAAATCTCAAAATGTGATATTGTGAACTATTTAGTTCTCCATTTTTTCTTATGAACTCATAAGTTCTATTAAAGTAGAAATTACACAAAAACGTAGTCACACACATGTTTGAGTTTAATTTTTGAAGGATAAAAGTGGGTTTTGCCAAATGTAAAATTACATATTTGAGCAATTTGCACTACAGAGGTTTTGGATTTTCCCTCATCATAGAACAAATCCCACATTATGAACAAAAACGTAACACTCCAATATAACGCACTAAAAAACTTCTTGGTATATTTTTCCCAAATGTAACAATGTAACACTCCAAAAAAACTCTTTAATGTATTTTTTTCAAATGTAATACTCTAATGTAACACAAAAAAAAAAATTCTTAGTGTACTTTTCCCAAAAGTAACACTCCAATCAACATAATTCCAAACGTAATACTCCAATGTAACACAAAAAAACTCTTTAATGTATTTTTTTCAAACGTAATACTCATAGTTTGAAAACGAATTTTTGTACTATTTTAGGAATGGTTTAAAGAATTTCACATCCTTTTTTTGGAGTATTATATTAGAACGTTACGTTTGGGAACACTAAGAATTTTTTTGTATGTTACATTGGAGTGTTACACTAAGGAGTTTTTTTTGGAGTGTTATATTGGAATGTTACTTTTAATAAAAGTATACTAAGGGTTTTTTTTTGAAGTGTTACATTGGAGTGTTACATTTGAATATTACATTAAAGTGTTATAGATTGAAATTATATATTTGCCCAAAACTTACTAAGGAGTTTCTGTTCTCCTTTTGAAATGTTTGAATAATCTCACATCCTTTTGGAATGTTTGAAAGATCTTATATTTCAAGTTATTTTTATACTCATTTTGAAATGTTTTCCAAATAAAAAAGATTCCCATATAAAAATTAATCTCAAATTTAATTCTCATAGATTGTGTATCTTACATTTCTAGTACAAAAGAAAAACGAAAAAGAAACATAATAGAAATAAGTGTATAACTGTAAATCCAATTTTCAAATAATATATTAAACCTACATTTCCTAAATCAATAGGACTAATTGGTGTATAAGAAAATCTTTAAAACTAAATAGATTATCATTTCTCAAAATGAGATTTATGGATAAATTTTCCTACGTTTAATGAGTCTGGACTACTCTTAAAACAAAAAGACATGTCACATTCAGATTGACCCACAACATTATAAAGAGTCTGAACTTGTTCACCCTATGAGTATGTCAACAATGCAAGCTTTTTGGTATGAAATAGTAAAGATTTGTCATTCTACTCTCAGTTTGTTTGGATGAAAAATATTTTCTTATATTTGATACAATAATAAAAAAAAAAAGTCAATGAAAAACATTTTTCGTGATTAACAGAAAACAAGTCTATATAGGTATAAAATATTTCTACTTTTAAAAGGCTGAAAACGTTTTTCAAACTAAAGTCTTACTAATGTCATCCTGTTTGGTAGAGCTGTGGGAAAGTGCTTATAGTTTATGCGTAAACAGCTTATAGCTTATAACTATGAACATAAGCTGATTTCTGACTTATAAATTAAGCATCTCCTGCCCCACTCAAAGAATAAACTCCAAAAGCTATAAGCTAAACCAAACACATCAAAATAGTTTAAATTAAACCGAAAGCTGAAATAAGCAGCTTTTAAGCTGCACCAAACAGGCACACTACACTCCATTGCCACTCTTACTTCCACCACCACACCACACAACCATCACAACAGCCACTTCACCACCGCCACTGCTCCGCCACAATGTCACCATCTCCACCTCCATTTTCATTTCACCACCATTACTAAATATTAAAAAAAATATATATATATATTTTTCATTTCACCATCATTTAAAAATGTTTTTCACTCAAATACACGAAGAGTAAGATAAAACCAATACATTGCTTTAAATATGAAGTTTAAATTTTTATTCTATTATGTTTTGTGTATTATTCCACCAATAAAACGAGTGTCTGAACAAAGTTATAAAAGTCTTGTGGCATTAATTATTTTTTCCAACTCTAGAATTTCTGTGGTCTACTGCACTTGCACAGAAATAACATTTAAATTTTTTTTATCATTATTTTTTTTTGAGTTTGACACACCACATGATAAAAATCATTCCACACTAGTTAAAATTATCCTATTTTTGTAAATACTAATTTGAGAAATTTTATGATATTATCACTAGTGGCCCAGGATTATTAGATGTCTTAAAATGAATATTAAAATAAGATTTTATCTAAATAAATCTTTAAAAAGTTAGTCTTCAACACTAAAGTTTTTTAAAATTTTCTTATGGACCTTAGGGTGTGTTTGTTTGGACGGACTGGATAAGGGGGGATTGTAATCCATCGGACTGTTAGTCCTGGAAAACATTGTCCTGGGACTATTTGGTTGGATTGAATTTGTATCCTATGTTTGTTTAGTCATGGGATTAGATGTCTGGATTGAACTATTTTTAGTAAATCCAATGTTTGGTTAGACGGATTGGATAAGGATAAATATTCAAAAGACTATCTTAACCGTATAATCTATAATTTATAATTTAACAACACTAAAAAAGTTTAATTTATAAGGCCACAATTTTTAATTTATTATTTTCAATTAAATTAAATTTATAATTTATATTTTTATTTAATATATAATTTTAAATAACGACAATAAAAAAATAATTTTATTTAATATATAAATTAAATTTTCAGCAACACTAAAAAAATTTAATTTATAAGGCCATAATTTATAATTTATTATTTTTAAATAAATTTAATTTATAATTTATATTTTTTATTTAATACATAATTTTAAATTAACAATACTAAATTTTTTTTATATTTAATATGTAAATTTAATTTTTTAACAACACTAAAAAAATTTAATTGATAAGGCCATAATTTATAATTTATTATTTTTAATTAAATTTAATTTATAATTTATAATTAAAATATTTTATTTAATATATAGTTTTAAATTAACAACACTAAAAAAATAATTTATAAATGTTCAAAAGACTATTTTACCATTTTCTAATTGTTTACTAAGTAATAGCATGGAAGATAAAATGGACATTTCACAAAATAATCCCATGCGATACTAATCCCATGGTTTCTATCCCACACCCCCCTATGGGATAGGATAGTCCCACATTTGTGGGACTAATAGTCTCTCCGGGGGGACTATTAGTCCGGAGCAAAATTTTTCAAACAAACAATGGACTATTAGTCCGGTGGGACTAATAGTCCAATCCCACCCCCTTATCCCTCAAAACAAACATGCTCTTAGTCCACAGTTTAATTGATCTAATGGTGAAGTCATCTCTGGATTTTGCACCTTTCAAGCAATGCATGATGTAATATTTCACTCACTGTTGACATTTTACTAAGTTAAAAATTGAATTTTAAGTTAAATATGATAAGTTACTATCCAATTAAAAATTGTACCTTTTTTTTAAATGATAATTTTTTTTTTTTTTTAACCAAACCCCACAAAAAATCTGAGTCATAAGTCGACCCTGCAAGATGCGCGCCACAAATTAATCTTTTTAAATTTTTATTAATTCTTCTTTATATGTTGACCCGTCAATTAACAAGTCATGGTAGCAAAACTTTTTCCAATTGTGCACGTTCTATGATAATGCCTAGTCTACTTGACTAACAAGTCATGGTAGCAAAAATTATTTGAAAAGAAAAATTAATTGAAAAAAAAAAATTTATTAGTCAAATTTTTAAATTTCTGTTTAAAAACTAACGTAAATTTATTTTTTGAGTTTATGTTTTTTTTCTTAAATTTATAAATTGAGACAACTATTTATAAACCAAAAAAATTATGAAACAAATTTTTATGACAGTTTTTAAAATTTTTGTAAATATAAACTGAAAACTGAAAACGAAATGGTACCAAACAGGTCTAGAAGTCTGTAATTTCTCAACACAATGTTCCACCAATCTCGCCAAGTCCAGATGGTGAGCGCTGCGTATTATCTAGACTTGTTCAGCCTTGAAAAAGACTTACTGACATGGCCTTAGTCAATATCATCCTTGCCAAAGTTTCCACTAATCTTGCCAAGTTCAGATGGTGAGTGCTGCCTATCATCTTGACTTGTTTCGTGGCCTAAGCCATCAAGATGCTTCACTGCAACTTTGATTTTGCCGTTGCTTAGAAGAGTTCCTTCAAAGACCAATATCCATATCATCCTTGCCAAAGTTTCCTTTTGAAATTATATCAGTCAGTGACTTTGAGCTCAATTCTATAAGAGAATCTCATGGGCATTCCCGGCACTTCTTGATCTAAATAATCCTCCTTGGTTTCATCAGTTCCTCTTTTTTACCTTGCACTACAAGAAAAGGGGGTTTAAAAGACGGAACTTTTTGTGTCGGTACATTTGCCGTCGCAAAAAATGACTTTTTGCGACGGCACGACTTGCCGTCGCAAAAAATGTGACTTTTTGAGACGGCACGACTTGCTGTCGCCAAAAAATGTGACTTTTTGAGACGGCACAACTTGCCGTCGCAAAAAATAGAGTATTTGCAACGGCATAAAATGCTGTCGCGAAAAAGGAGAGTATTTGCGACGGTAGAAATTGCTTTCGCAAAAAAAAAAAATAGAGTATTTGTGACGGCAGAGATTGCTGTCGCAAAAAAAAAATAGAGTTTTTGCGACGACACCAGCTGTAGTTGCAAAAAAAAAAAAAAATATATATATATATTGTGGCTTTGAGACGGCTTCATATATATATAGTCACAAAATGGTTTAAATAAATGCAATGGTATTTTTCTGTCACAAAAAAAAAAAAAAAAAAACGACGTCGTTTTACTCTTTTGAACATTTCTCTTTTCACCATTTTTTTCATCTTCCTATCTCTTTGTCTCTGTCTCTCTTCTCTTTTTTTCTCTCACTCATCACTCTTCTCTGTCTGTCTGTCTGTCTCTCCCTCTCTCTCTTTCTCTATGTGTCTCTGTCTCGCTTCTCTTTCTCTTTCTCTCTCTCTCTCACTCATCACTCTTCTCTGTCTGTCTGCTTCTCTCTTTCTCTCTGTGCCTCTATCTTTGTCTCTCTTCTCTTTCTCTCTCTCATTCATCACTCTTCTCTGTCTGTCTGTCTGTCTATCTCTCTCTTTCTCTCTGTGTCTCGCCCATCTCTCATTTCTTTTCTCTCTATCTCTCTTCTCTCTTTGTCTCTCTTCTCTTTATCTCTCTTGCTCTCTCATTCATCTCTCTCTGTCTCTCTCTTGTTTAAACCGCCTAGGCACGAGAGACTTGTGGGAGAAGACGGGACTCCAATCGGGTTCTTGGTTTGAGAGTTAGAGCCGAATTTTGGTGTAGGCAAACTAGTTCATTAAGAAATTTGAATTGGAGGTATTGACGCCCCAAAATCTCTAAACGGTGTCGGTTTAGCACAGAACTTAGCATACACGACCGCCTAGGCACGAGAGACTTGTGGGAGAAGACGAGACTCCAATCGGGTTCCCGGTTTGGGAGTTAGAGCCAGATTTTCGTCTAGCCAAAATTATTTACTTAATTATCTTTGTAATTATATAGTAGTTAAGTTTTTTTATGTTTTTTTGTAATTAAAATATTAATACATAATTATATTGTCATTAATTATTTTTATTTTTTGTTTTCAGATATTTTCCGAGTAGCAGTTTGCTTCTTGTGGAATGCAGGCGTGTGAAGATTGAGATTAATTTTTGTTTTTGTTACCCACGGAAGAATCATGAGGGAAACTTTTGGTTTTGATTTACGTTATTTTGAATTGTGAACAACATTATGTATTTAAACATTGTATATGTATTATGCAATATTATGTAGTGGGATAATTTTGCTAATGTGTTGTAATGAATGCAAGAATATTTTTATTGTGGATGAATTGTTATTTTTATATTGAAATTTTAATATTATTATGTAATTATTGGTTTCTTTTTCAATTATTTTTCATTTAATACAGGTAATTTTCATATTTTTAATAATTTTATTGCAGTTTTTATTTTTTTATTTTTTTATTTTTTTGAAACGGCACCACATTGCCGTCGCAAATGATGTTGGTAGATGAGACAAAAACCTTTTGCGATGATATTCTTTGCTGTTGCAAATAATCTTTTTAGCGACAGCATGGCGTGCTGTCTCAAATATTTTTTAGCGACGGCAGGTATCCCGTTGCAATAAAAATACTTTAGCGACGACATTTTTGTCGTCGCAAATAACACCATTAGTGACGGCAACAGAGTGTCATCTCAAAAAATCTCAGATTTTTTCATATTAATGGCGACGGCAGAATTCCGTCGCAAAAAGGCAACTTTGCCGTCGCAAAAAAATGGCGTCGACGTCGTGCCGTTGCTAGAACCTTTTAGCAATGCCCTTTGTTGCGACCCCTCACTTGTCGTCACTAAAAGTCATTTGCTGTCGCAAAAAAGATTTTGAGACAGCATTTTGAGTATTTGCGATGGCATTTTGCCGTCGCAAAAAGTCAATTTTTTTGTAGTGTTGGAACGGAAAAGGATAAATTACAAATACGACCCCTAAGATTTACTTAAATTACAAATTATCTCTGTGATTTTAGAAATTACATTATGCCCCCTAAGGTTTCTAATTGCATAACAAATAGGTCATTTTATTAATAAATCATCAAGTTAATTAACAGTTTTTAATAATGTTAAAATTTTATTTCAATTAATAATTCAGATAATTTTATTTTTTAATTAATAAATTTTATTAATTAACAATTAGAAATTAGAAATTTCAAGTGATCTAAATTTTATTTCGATTAACAATTAGAAATTTCACTTTTTCAATTAATTCTGTTAAATAAAAAATTCTGACAGGGAGGTATTTGTAATTTTCCAAACCACAAGGGACAATTCGTATTTTAAGTAAATCTTAAGGGGTGTATTTGTAATTTACCCAAAGGAAAACAAAGACGAAAATTATAATAAATAGACTGGAAAAACGCTCCAAGTCTAGATACCAGTTTGATTACAAATTGATTATTGACTGGTCTTTATATTGATCTTCATTGAGATGATCTCTGTTAGTATATATAGAGCATTTTCCACTTGAATTTTTATTGGAAACATCACTTGAACAAAACAGAGCAGCTCTGTAGTAGCAACTACTTAAACAGGCTTGCTTGAAACTACTTCATGTCTATCCATTAATAGCATTTGACATGTCAGCCTCAACAATGAGGTAGGTAACATTCTTTAGCTCTATGAGCTTGTGATGTTTTGAAGCTTTGCAGAACAAAGGAATAATTTCA